>QEPC01002599.1:778240-797476 GCA_003113815.1 Sphenodon punctatus | reverse complement strand
GGGGGGGGGGAAGTGGCAAAGGGCAGCGGTAGGGAAGCGGCTGGCCTGGAGGCACGCTGTTACTCTCCAACAGTGCGCCTCCCGCCATGTTGAGCATGTGAGGTAGGGAGCAGTGCGCATGTGTGCTGGTCCCTGCCTCAGGCACTGAACCCAAAACATCTCGCCAGGGCGTTTTCAGCAAGCGCCCTGGCGAGAGCTTTCCTTGCGCCCATTGAGCGCAATGGAAATGGCTAGCCCCTCCCTCCACAGCATGTCCTATACGTGCTGTGGACTGAGGAACTCAGCCGCCCAAATCACATTTTCAATAGAAAATGCTGTTTGGGCTTAGCCTTTTTGTTATCGTTCTGGGATCCTTCTGGAATCCACTACTGCAAACAGCATCCTGACATCCCATGGAAATCTATTAAGAATATAAGGGACCTACAACTAGGGGTGTGCATGTCGTTTTCGTTATATCAATAACGAAAACAAAATTTGTCATTTTCATTATCGTTATTGCAATAATGAAAATGACAAAAAATAATAAAATCAATAACGATAACAAAAGGCATTATTGATTTTGTTATTGCCTAGAAGCCTTGGCAGGTGTTTTTTTTGAGGGAAATGTGGCAAGGGAAGGAGGGAGCAGACATCTCAGAGCCAGAAACAGTGTTGAACTCTTGAACTGGGCCTGTGATAAGAGGGGAAGAACCTGATGGATGTACGCTGGCCAGTGAGCAGTACAAGCAGGTCTCAGGCAGTTGAATGGCACCCTGTGATTGCTCAATGCTCCTGCCTCCCAGACCCAATTAGGAGAGCTCTGGGTGAGGGCACTGCAACTATTTAGACTGCAGGGCTGGACTGCTTGACTCTGGTTCTGTGTTAGCTATTGTTCTATCAGGGTGCATTTGCAGAATCTGCTGGTGTTTGCACTAAAAGTCCTCCATATATATCCTTACGACCTTACCTTTCCAATCCTTACTCCTTACTCTTACATTTTATAGCTATAGGTAGTATAATCTATCTATCTATCTATCTATCTATCTATCTATCTAAACTAGATATTGTTTGTATACCAATACCAAAATCTTTGTTTGAAATTGGTACTGATAACAACGATAATAAAAAATGACATTTTGTTATTAACAAAAACAAAAATGACACGTTTTAATAACAAAAACGATAATGAAAAATGACATGTGGCCCTGGTGCACTACCTACAACTGCAAATCTAAAAATGTTCTATACCTCATTCAGTGCACTAAATGCCCCCATGGGAACTATGTAGGTGAAACCAACCAACCCTTGCACAAACGCATGAACTCCTACAGAAAAAAGATCATGGACAAGAGCACAGATTCTCCTGTTGGCATTCACTTCCCACAAAGTGACCACTCCATTTCTGACTTCTCTGTTCTTGTCTTAAAAGGAAACCGATGCAACACCTTTAAAAGGTGAACCTGGGAACCAACATTCTTAATTCTGCTGGATACAAAGAACAATGGACTCAATTTGGACATGGGTTTCACAAGCAAGCCATTAAAGAAATTTGTAAGACTAATTACCTGGGGCTAGTTCTCACCTCCTCCTCCCCTCCCTTTGCCATTGTTTCCAAACACTGTATATACCTCTCTGCTTTCCTCAGTCTCCAGTTCTAACTCCTGACTTGCCTGACAAAGCACCCTGTGAGGTCTGAAAGCTTGTATACCTCCAACTGTAGTTGGTCCAATAAAAGATATCACTGTACTTCTCTATTGGCTACTTGTACATACACTGATAAAACTTAAGGGCCATTTGAAAATAAAAAATGTGTAAGGCCCAGCAAAACCTAGAGCCACCACTATACAGAATGGAGCTGTCCCCTGTCTACCTCCTTTTCAGGTGCTGCTTTCTGTCTGGAGTCTTGAATTTTTCCTCTAGTTAACTGATCTCTGCACACATACCTCTCTGCAAAGGAAGGTCTACATACAGAGGCTTACACCCATGACTTTTGGGGAAGAAATTTTAAACTTAAGGCGTGTTACCTAAGGGGAAGCTACTTACCTCAGCACGGTTAGTTTGAGGAGATAGAATCCTACTCCAGAGAACATACTTGTCTGAACAGATCTGAAGAAATCTCCTTTGCTTATTTTACTCCCTGCAGTACACCCCTTTCCTTGCATCCCTCATCACTTCCTTCTTTGACTGCCCTTCACAGTGGGTGCTAACATAAANGATTTCTTTGCTCAGGAGCTCTTCCAGTTGGGAAGTTTTTCCTAATATTTAACCAAAATCTACCTTGGTATGTCACTTAGGACAGAATTTGGCTATTTGATCTCTGTATTTGAGAACCTGCTCCTGTCAGAAAATGGCAACTGTTCCCTAGAGCAGGCTGGGCCCCAAGACTCCCCGCTTCTTGCCGTCGCCGAAGGATTCCCATTTCATTCATAACCTTTGTTTCATTGCTGAGGCAATGGTAATTCTTATGCATGGAGGTGGGGGTGAAGGAACAGAGCAGCTACCGTTCCTTCCCTGTTATCATCTCACTCCCAGCGATGCTCCCTGTAATCGTTTCATTGTAATGTTGCATTTTCTATAAAGCTGAACAATGAATAATGGATGCAAAAACTAAGTGGCGTTTCAAGTTCATTAGTATGCATATTGTTATAAATTCGTTTCAGTGGGTGCCGTGAAGCCACTCTCCCTTCCTTTGTGTTTCTAGGTGTCTTTGCTTCAGGCTCCGCTAATGTTCATTTGGTATTCATTCATTTGTGTCTGTAGTTCTACCTGTATCACGGGCTATTGTTCTTATTATTTGCAGAGCTTTGGTTTAATTTCCTTTGGGGAGCATTTCTTTTTTGTTTCCAGTTTTTCCCCTCTTATTATCCTCCTTGAGAGTATTAGAGCCATCCTGCTGGTGCCGTATAATTTATTTTAAAAGGAAATTTTACCATGCAAGTCCCTAAGACTTCTGTCTTTTAAAAATATATTTTTAAAATAAGAATAAAAACATCACATTTCTCCTCTGTCTTGCTATTCCTGCTAGTGTCTCCGATTTCACCTCGTTTTAATTTTAATTTCAGTATCATCATTCCTTCCCTCATGTATGCTACACACCCATACATAACTATTGGAATTTCCTTGGTCACATACATTTTGCTGGTTAGATTATATATCTCATTTTGCATTTTCTGATCTGCTGCCCGGTGTTATGACTTAATTTCCTGAAGCAGTTAAAAAAAAAAATATTCTCATACTAGCTTCACTCTTAACTTGGTACTGATACCTCTTGCAGCCATTCCTTTGCCTTACGCGACATACATATTTCATGCGTCCTGATCAGATTGCTCAATAATAAGCCATTATCCCTCATCAGATTTGTTGCAGATAAAACATTTATATTATTGGCCCTCCTTTTATTTTTATTTTAAAGTGCCTCACACACACACACACACACACTGCTGCTGACAAGCGGTGTGTGTGTGTGTGTGTGTGTGTGTGTGTGTGTGTGTGTGTGTGTGTGTATATATCATTAGACCTTGCCTCCAGCCATCATTACCAAGGAATAGATAAAATGGGACGGATGCTATTGAAAATCCAGCTGATTTATGTCTCTTTCATTCAGAGACTTTCTGCAGCACCACCATTGCTCCAGCAATCATGCCAAGGTGCCATTTCAAGAAAGTACAGTATAAAATGAATACCAAAGGCATTAGTTAAAAAGACCCAAACAAAAAAACACAGAATCAACCTTTAGCTTTGTTCTCTTCTCCAAGGACACTTCATACAAAAGAACACAGTAGATCCTAGCAGATCTACTGGAATATAATATAGGCCATTTTTACATGGACACTCCCCCCCTCGTGTTCAGGTGGGTGTTTGGGGGGGTGTCCATGTAAACGACTGGCGGTGGGTGGCGGGATGGGTGCCCACTTGGTGTTCGCCTGTGTGAACACTGAGTGGGATGGGTGGGGGTGCATGCATGCTCCCGCGCAACACCCATCTGCACCCATCGCCCACCCACCTCCACCCACAGAGCCTCCTCCATGGGTGTAGGTAGGTGGCGATGGGTGTGTGTCCGTGTAAACGGACACACACCCACATCCACCCACTGCGTCCAAACACCCATCCCCCCTCCACCTCCATCTGCGTAAAAATGGCCTTAGACTGTGTAATAATATTCAATGTAACTTGCCCGAGGTCACATAGGAAGTCTGTAGCACATCTGGGAAATAGGCTTGGAGTGACTAGTGTGCTGTTATAATTTGATAGCAACAGGACAACAACAAAGGCCCAATTCTGCTATTCCCTGATCATGTAAGTTAGTCAAAGTCACCATTCAGTCTTCTAGCACAGTAAGGGCCTACCTAGGAGAATAACGGTCTGTAGGACTAGTCTTCTAATCTAGAAGCTGGTAAACCTGTTTCCATGAACATGCAACTGTGGTCATTGCAGCCTCTCTGGGAGAGGGGTGTCAGTCTGACAGGCAGTTTCTAGGTTCAATGTAGAGCTGTTCCTGGTATTTCAAATAGTCTTACTCACTGGCTGGTCTCATTAGACTCTTCCATAACATTAATATAAGCCAACCTTGAACACATGTCAGTATGTAGATTAGATAAAGAGCAAGACAACATTATGTGGCTAGTGGCTAGCTACCACATATGCAGGCAGGACACCTTTCTTGGTTTATTAAATAAGGCTGGAGTAAACACTGCAAAGTATATCTAAGTAACTCTCCAGCAAGCACTCATCCTTCCTCTGCGCACACACATACAAGCGCGCGCGCACACACACACACACCTGTCTCTTATACACATCTAGATGTGTATAAGAGACAGGTTTTCACCTTCTCTATTGGCTACTTGTACATACACTGATAAAACTTAAGGGCCATTTGAAAATAAAAAATGTGTAAGGCCCAGCAAAACCTAGAGCCACCACTATACAGAATGGAGCTGTCCCCTGTCTACCTCCTTTTCAGGTGCTGCTTTCTGTCTGGAGTCTTGAATTTTTCCTCTAGTTAACTGATCTCTGCACACATACCTCTCTGCAAAGGAAGGTCTACATACAGAGGCTTACACCCATGACTTTTGGGGAAGAAATTTTAAACTTAAGGCGTGTTACCTAAGGGGAAGCTACTTACCTCAGCACGGTTAGTTTGAGGAGATAGAATCCTACTCCAGAGAACATACTTGTCTGAACAGATCTGAAGAAATCTCCTTTGCTTATTTTACTCCCTGCAGTACACCCCTTTCCTTGCATCCCTCATCACTTCCTTCTTTGACTGCCCTTCACAGTGGGTGCTAACATAAACGCCGCTGCTGCACACATCCCTGAGGCCAGACCTAGCTGGAGAGGGGGTGGGGAGTGACGTGCGGCTGCCCAGCCATGCCCCCATGCTGCGACAGCCATGGCAATCTCTCACGCTGGACTGGGAAGAGCAGATGTGGAAACAGATGTGGGCACCTGGTTCGGCCTTTTCTGACCCACCTGGGTGCATTCTGGGGCCGCATTTCCAGCCCAGCTGCCAACCCCAGAATTGGGCCCACATCCGGTGGGCCTGGAACAAATGTGCAGGTTCGATGATGGTCCAACCGGGTCAGAGTAGATCGAACCGGGCCCATGTTATGTCTGAAAGGGATTGTTCTGAGGCGCAAAGGGCGAGGCGGTCCCCGAGATATGCTGCATCACTAGCTCAGAGCTTTATCCTGCTCACTAGTAGTCAGCAATTTTTGTCACTGATTTCAATTGAAGCAGGTCTTTGGTCTGTAGCCCCCAAATTGACACATTTTCTATATTTATGACAATACTTCACCATTTTTAGTAGTTATCAAATTCCATGCAAATAGGAGTCATACTGGCTAATGGTTTTCACATATGTAACAGGTTGCTCCGAGGAAGATAGGGATCAAGGGATCACCTTGGCCACTGAGACCAGAACAGAAGCATACCTCCTGACAGTCCTGTCTTAGGTGGGACTGCCTTGGATTTTCAGGAAAATCCTGCAACCCTTTCCAAGGTGCGCAATGCCTCGCTTTTCAAGATGGCGGCTGCCAGAGACTCAGGCCACCCATGCACAGAGACTGCAGGAATGCCTGAGCTCCTGGCCACTAGTGAAGCCACTCCATCCCACTGCCAGGGAGGGGAGTCACTGGATGGGGTGTATGAATGTGTGTGTGTGTGTGTGTATGCACATGTGCATATTTATTCAAATTTCTACCCTGCCCTTCTGCTAAGGATCAGGGCAGCTTACATAATAAAGACACAAAAATGTAATAAAACTTTATTTAAAAACCTCATTTAAAAAAACCCACCTTCACCCCTAAACCCTCCCACCACACCCCTTAAACCTCCCTGCCAAATGCTCTGTGAAAGAGAAACATTTTACACTGCCTCTGGAAAATGCTCAGGCTGGAGCTCTGACAGACCTCCAGGGCAAGAGAGTCCCATAACCTAGGAGGGGCAGCAACTGAGAACACCTCTCTGTGGGTATTTCTTGTATGAATAAGATCGGCAGGTGGTACCTGCAAGATAGTGCTCCAAGATGACTTCAGGGTTGCAATGGAGCATGGAGGAAAGTCAGTCTCTCAGATATGTGCCCAGATTGTTTAGGGCTTTAAAGGTCAGAACCAGCACTTTTTGAATTGTGCCTGGAAAGCTATAGGAAGCCAGTACATATCATAGAGCACCAGTGTAATGTGCTTTTATTTTATTTTATTTTATTTTATAAAAGATTTCTATCCTGCCCCTCCAGCCCACAGGGCAGCTCGGGGCAGCGAACAACAATTCAAACATGAAAACAATTCACAGTTAAAAATCCGATATACATAAAAAACCAGAACAACCCCCCCCCCCCCCGAACCACCACCCCTACTCTCCCACCCTCGCCAAAAGCCTGGCAGAACAACCAGGTCTTACACAAATGTCAAAATGACAGGAGGGTGTGGGCCAACTGAGTCTCCTCCAGGAGCGAGTTCCACAGCACGGGGCAGCCACCAAAAAAGATCTAACATTAGTGGCCACCCATCTCACCTGGGAAACCTCCAAAAAGGCCCCCATGGACAATCTCAGGGGTCGCACAGGCACATGGGGAGTGAGGCGATCCCGCAGATAAGCAGGGCCCAGGCCGTGAAGGGCTTTAAAGGTTGAAACCAGAACCTTGAACCTAGCCTGGTGATTTATAAGCAGCCAATGCAGAGCCCGGAGCACAGGTGTCATGTGCACAGCCCGCCCCCGTAAGGAGATGGGCCACGACATTCTGCACCAGCTGCAGCCTCTGGACCAGCTTCTCAGGCAGCCCCACGTAGAGCGCGTTGCAGTAATCCAGCCTCAAGGTGATGAAGGCATGGATGACGGTGGCGAGGTCAGAGTCTGAGAGATACAGCCAAAGCTGCTGGACAAGGTGTAACTGCCAAAATGCACTCCCCACCACGGCCACAACCTGAGATTCCAGGCTGAACTGCGAATCGAGAAGCACACCCAGAGAGACCTGAGAGACCATGGGAGGACAACCCCCCCCCCCACAAGAGGAGATTCAACCACTCGCAGGCACCCCAGGCCCTCACCCACCAATATCACCTCCGCCTTGTCAGGATTCAGCTGCAGATGGCTTAATCTCATCCAAGCCCCCACAGCCAAGAGGCACTGGGAAAATAAAGAGACTGCATGGCCTGGGTCAATGGAAAAAGAGAGGTGTCACATACTGATGACACTGCATGTCCTGAAACCCTCTCATGATCTCCCCTAATGGCTGCATATAGATGTTAAACAAGAGGGGGGACAGAATGGCACCCTGCGGGACTCCACATGTGAGGTCCCGGGCGGAAGATGTACACTCCCCCAAGACCACCCGGTGAGTTCTTCTGGCCAGGAATGAATGAAACCAGTCCAAGACCGTCCCACCAATCCCGGCACGGTCCCGCAGGCAAATCTCCAACACCTCATGATCGACTGTGTCGAATGCAGCCAAAAGGTGTAGCAGGACCAGTAAAGTCTGACGACCCTGCCGGAACAAGATTGGCCAGGATAGAGCCTGATTCATTGTCCAGCCAGGTCTCTGTAATACACATGAAGTCGGCGTCCCACTCCGGGATTAACTCCCAGATGGTAGATGACTTATTGACCACCGACCTCGTGTTCAAGAGCCCCAGACCAAGACCTGGGGTGTCCTGGGCCTCTACCCACAGCCTTCCCATGTGGGGGGTTGAGGGGGGAACAGACACAAGGCACAGTTCCCTCCTCACTGATGAAACACCCCTCCCCTTTGGACCATATCTCCCCCAACCCGTAACAACCCCGATAGCTGCGGAAGCCCTCCCATCCTCAGAGAACCCTGTTAGACACCCACCATCTATGGGCTGCTTACTGCGACCCACTCCTGAAAGGAGCCAGACCACCACATTCTTCACCAGCTACAGCTTCTGAACAGCCACCAAGGGCAGCCCCACATAGAGCACGTTGCAGAAGTCTAGCTGCAAGGTGATAAAAGCATTGGATGCTGGTGACCAAATCGGAATCAGAAAGAACACAGCCTCTTCACCAAATGGAGCAGGTGAAAAGCATTCCTGGCCACCGCTGCAACCTGATGTTTCAGGTGGAACAAAGTGTCCAGAAACACTCCAAGGCAGCCTGCAAATCTGGGTAACTGTCAGGGGTGCAGCATGGGGACCCGTGGATTGATCTGAGGGGGCTCACCTGCCGCCCTCTGCCCCTGTTCCAGGACCGAGTATGGCAGGGGAGGTCTCCCTGCCGTGTCCTGTTGCTTGGGTGACCGGCCCAGCTGCACGTACCGCGGTGCTGCCCCATGTGACAGCGCAGGGGGCGGGACCAGATCCTCAGCCAATCCTCAGCCGCTGCGGCGCTCCATGTGCCTCAGGGGAGGCATGTCTTTCCCGTCATAAGCCGGCGCAGGGAGTTCCGTGCTGCCGGTAATCAGAGTGAGAAGCTGGCCCCAAAGCTAAGTGTTGCGAATTGTTGTGCGTGCAGTGGGTGGGTGTGGGGTGGTGCTTGTGTATACCTAGGGGTGGTGCATGGTATTGTTGTTCCCTGACCTTTTCCCTGTGCTGTAGTTGGAGACTATTTTGCGTGTGAGTGGGAGAACGAGTGTCCGTGTGCAAGCCCATTCCCTTCCCCCTGTCTCGAATCCCTGCCCCATCCCGGAGTGTGTGAAATCTTCCTTCCCTGCCCACCCCCAGGAACCTGGGCTCCATTCCCTGTACCCCTATACCTTCCCCCACTGCAAGTTCCCTTCCCTTGACCTTGAGTGGAAGTGTTTGGTGCATGACCCTGTGGCGGGCCATCACTTCTGGCTTCATCCTTCAGCTCTGTGCCCAATGATGATAGGGGCCCCATCTCTTTGAGACATATCGGGCCACAATACTATCCTGATGGACAATTTCCCCTTTCCCCATGGGCACAGAGTTTGTGTGAGTGGTTCTGGTCCATGCGAGTGGGATTGTGCATGGAACCCTTTCCCCAGTCCCCACTGACAGTAACCAGAGGGGGCTCGACCCTTTCAATAACAGGGGTCCCAATCCCCTCCAAGTCACAAAATGGGCCAATCATCATCACTTCTGTCTTATCTGGATTCCGTTTCAGTCAGCTCACTCTCATCCAGTCCCCAACAGCAGCCAGGCATTGGATAAGCACCAAGACTGCAGGACCTGGGTCACATGAAAAAGCGAGACAGAGCTGGGTGTCATCAGCATACTGATGATGACACTCACTCCAATCCTCCAAATGATGTGGGATTTTGTGGGAGTGTGCACATGGATGTGAGTGAATGTGTGCATGAGGAGGCGAGGCTTATTGGATAAGGGGGCAGGGCTTATGTCTCACTTTAACCGCTTGGGAGTTGTGAACAAGTAATAGGCTAAGACTGCAGGAAGGAAGGTTTGGGTAAAACAGGAGAACAATTGAACAGCCAAACAAGTTATCAAGGAAGTGTATTGAATCCCCATCACTGGAAGGTGTAATACCAAAAAATGGGTTAAACAAACATTTGTCAGGAATGATTTTGGTTTATTTAATCCTGCCAGTGCAGGGAGATGGACAAACTGCCTTATTGGTGTCCCTTCCAGCCCTAGGATTCTAGTCTAAACTGACATACTCTGTAAAATGACACGTTTGCATAAGAACGGTTTGAAGTGACTGGTGTGCCACCCTTCTTCCTTCTCTTGCCTAACAATGCACCTGTAGTCTTTCTGCTGTTAAACCATAATGCTGCATGTCATGTGTGATTAATGTAATTATCATCAGTATGAATGAATACACACCCACCCTAAGATGTCATTTACTTTCTGTCAAGATTTTGGGATAAGAGACATTACTGCCAGTTCAGTTACATATAGCAAAGGCTTGTGGGAAAGTCTTCAGAGAAGTCATGAGTATCCTGGTCAAGGTGAATGGACATCTTGTCGGTTTCTGCAACTGCCCATAGATTTTCTCAACAATGCCTGCAATAGTACATTTCCAGCAGATAACAGACAACCTTGAATAGAACCCACACTGAGACATTAGTCAGTGCTATTGAAATGTCTCTCAGACAGCAGCAGGTCATCAATATGCAATCCATGCACAAATCCACCTATAATCATCAAAAGCGAGCTTATTTGATGTGGTGTCGTACATGAAATGTTAAACTTCTGACTGTCAGAAGCTGGGAGCAAATTTCTCTGAAGCATCTGATATTTAAGTTGCCACTGCCGGTGACAAGAAATTGGACTTAGACCATTGACATGACCCAGTAAGGCAGACTGCATGTTCTTGACATGAGTTTGGGATAGCTGGGTTACTCAGTGCCAATAAGTCTTCTCTACCATGCTGTCAGGAAATCAATGTACATCTTTGCTATAAATTTGGCAGCTATATTAGAGGGATGGTTAAAAAACAAACAAACAAAAAAGCCTCATTGCTACAAGGAAGAGATTTCTCTTGGAAATCCCAGGCTGCAAAGACACACAAATTAGAAAGGAGGGGGGAGGGGGGTCCATTTGTGATTTTTTCCCCCCACTTCCCAGGCAACTCTACAGTTTGCTACTGCTGAACTTTGCTCTTCCATGGCAGGTCCAGCTCTCCTTAACAAGCCAGCCTGATGCAGAGGAAAGATCCAGGAGCTTCTAGGTTTTACATTGTTTAGAAAAAGCCATTTTGGGGTGCGAGAGGAGTGGTTTTGTTTTTTGTTAATTTATTTTACCAGTTCTCGCTGTTAAAGTTGGGATTATCCAAGCTCCATTGTAGAGTTGGAGCCTATTTCCCATTATATTTGGTAATCCAAACTCCTTCATGGGAATTAGACTTCCAAAATCCTCCGGCAGCTTTGAAAATTTCATTATAAATTATTTCCCCTGAATTCTTCCCCCCACCTCCAATATTATCGTATGTTAATAGCAAGGCATTTAATTGTTCACACTTTTCTCTTTTTTTCTTACCATTTCCTTGGCAGGCTAACGTTGGCTAGTGCATATTTTGAGAGGAAAACCTTCTTGAATAAGAATCCTACACTTTATCAAAGTCATACAGCTGGCTGGGACAAAAGGTAGCTATGGGCCATGCTTGCCTGGTATAGTGTGATAACAACTCTGTTCTTTATCTCTGGTTTGTATAAAAGTTTTAGCTACCACCAGCTGTAATCTAAATCCCCACGCATCTTTACAGGCCGTTCTCTCTTCCCCTCCTTTTGGGAAACTCTCTTTTCCTATTCATACTATAACTTCAGTGGAGTTTTTCTTGATTTACACCAGCATAAGTGAAAGCCCCATGTGTTACAAATTAAGAGTCCGCTAGTGAAAGAAAAGCCCAGTAAGTACCATTTGAAGCTCCTTTATTCACCAACTCTGATTTCTTAGCTGTCTTTATGAGGAATATCCTTTCTGTTCCATTCCAAAGAGGCAGTATTACATTCATGAGGCACCCTGCCCCCAAACGGAGCACATCTGAACTTCCCATGCTGCATTTCCTGTTCCTCACTCTTGCACCCTATCTAGGGTTGCCACCTATGTATATTTTTCTTTGCCACTTATGAAAAATACATGTTGCAGGGCCTACATTGGTGAGGCCCCGCAACATGTATTTTTCATAAATGGCCTGTGTAAATATACATTCCCCAGGCCATTTAAGCTGCATAGATAGACGACCCATGTCTTTCATGCATCAATACTGACTATGGCTACATCCAGGTGCCATGATTACCATCCACAGACTCCAGCAGCAGCACCAGAAATCAGCCTCTGAGGTAGCACAGGGTAGCATTTGTTGTAACGCAAGATGGTGTCACTGAGATAGGTGGCAGAGGCACCACAGATACCATGACTGATAGATCAGTTCAGAGGTCATGAAAAATGCCACCCTGAGGCACACCAGAAGGAAGATAATGGTGCTGCCACTGAGGTCTGTGGGTGGTTATTGTGACACCTGAAGTCAGCAGAAGTCCAGGATTCAGAGCAAGACAAGAACAGAGCAGGCTGAGGCAAACTGGTCAGAGCAAAGTTCAAGCAAGTCAGCACAGCAGCAGCCATGATCAAGAAGAGGAACAGATGAGGCAATCCACCCAGCTTCCTGCTGCTGTCAGCAAGCCTTATTTACTGGCTGGCAGCCAACCAGGAAGCTGGGAGGTGTGGTAAGGTTTGGAACAGACGGGAGGAGAGGTGTGGCTTGGCCAGAACAAAGAGGGCTCTATTGTGAAAAGCAGGGCATGGGATAAGGAAAAAGCAGTGATGCAGCAGGGCTGGGAGTACGGATCCTGACAGCTTATAGGGTAGATTTTACCCATAAAAGAGACTGAGGCTGGGAAAAGTCCATTATGGGAGCTTCATGGGAATGGAACAGCCATATGTGGGGTTTTCTTGTGCAGGGAAATAAAGCATTAAAACATATAGATCACAGGTTGACAATTGTATAGGAGAGAAAAGTTAGTACTTGTAATAGCACCGATGTGGTAGCTACAATTACTACTATGTATTCTGCAGTCCTCATTTGTTGTTGTTGTTGTTTTTCTCGTTTATACCTAATATAATAGTTTCACTGGGCATGATCCCAAACTCACGTGGGCACGGCTTTTACACGTGTCACAGTTCCAGTAATGGGGATGAGTGAGCACAGGTTGTGTGCGGGTTGCACATGCACGTTATGTGTGCCGCATACGCTCGTCCGCAGCAGGGCTTGGGATTGGCCCCACCATAGCCACAGCAGGCTGGTGACTAAAGAGCACATCTTTTCTGCCTACGTACACAACAGTTCTGGATTAGGGTTGCCACCTATGTATATTTCCCCAGGCCATTTATGAAAAATACATGTTGCGGGGCCTCACCAATGTAGGCCCTGCAAATGTATTTTTCATAAGTGGGAAAGAAAAATATACATAGGTGGCAACCCTAGATAGGGTGCAAGAGTGAGGAACAGGAAATGCAGCATGGGAAGTTCAGATGTGCTCCGTTTGGGGGCACGTTACATACCCACCCTGGGCCAGGGGCTGCCGTGGGTGTGTCTCACTGGCCGCCATGTCTGTCTGTCTGGGGTGGGCACTGAGAGCAGGGTGTGGGCGGGACCGACTGCCCACATGTTTGTTGTGCTCCCAACTCTACCCAGGCCGTGCGGGCAGCAGGACAGCTCCCCAGCTGCGGCCACATCAGTTCAGTGCCCCGACCTGACCCGAACCATGGGTGAAAACAGACATGACACTAACCACCCTTTAACCATCCTTGGTGGTCATTTATGCATGTTTCAGGGCTGCATAGGGCACCAATACAGCCCTACAACATGCATAAATAACCACCAAGGGTAGTCAAAGGGTGGTTAGCGTCATGTCTGTTTTCACCCCATGTCACCTGAGATTTTCCACCCCGGGGCAGTCTGGGGAGTAGTCCTGCTGGACGCACATCTGTTTCTATCCACTGCTCAATCTTTGTGTCCAATGAAGAAGTTAAACTCCTTGCCCTTGTAATCTACAGAGGAGGCAAAGAACTGCGGATGGAGGATTTAAGAGTGGTAATACCGTAGCTTTTTGAAGCCAGCTATTTTTCTGTGTTGTTGTGGACTGTTAACTGTATTAGTGTATTCCTGTATAAAGTGCCAATCTTAAAATATAGAGCTAAATGACTGCCAGCGCAAATCTCAAAGTGCTCCACCATCACAACCTCCATTGAAATGACTGGGGATTATGCCAGCAAAGTGCATTTAGTCATACCTCCCAACAGTCCCTCTTTGGGTACTGAGTCCCACTGTCCCACTTTCACATGTCAAAGTCCCTCTTTCAGGAGAAAGAGCCAAAAAGACTGGAATTCAAGCCTCAGGGTCCTCTTTCCAGACTGCCTCCCATGTACAGCGCTTGAGAGGCTAATGGGGAGATGGTGGAAATAACAAGATGGCATGATAGGCAGGTCAACTTCTGTGCCTCTTTATGCACTTGCAGTGTTGGGAGGTACATGTGTGAGAGCATGAGAGTGTGTAATTTCTTTGCTGAGAGGCATACCTAGTTCCTCTTTGGCTGCTGGAAATGTTGGGAGGTCTGTGAAGTGTGAGTTGTTTCCATACTACAGGCCCTAACCTGAAACCTTTGTCAGTTAAGCTGACACTAGACGGTGGTTTTGTTTTTGTTTTGCTCATGGGGGAAGGGAACATTCCGGATCCTGAAGATCCCACCGTAGGTGCAATTCTCTGTCCACTGAAGTCAGACTCCGCTCCCATTGACTTCAGTGGTGAAGGATTGCACTCTATGTTTTCTGTTTAATTCTTCCCTTCCCTTTCCCATCAAATTTTCAGTTTTGTACTAAGTTGGCTTTGCTAGAGCATGACACAGGAAAGTCTTACTCCATTGGGGCTGAGCATTGCAGCCTAGGAGTTTAATATTCACACCGAGTCAAGAGCTTCCTGCAAAGGGTGAGTGGCGCAATAGGCCAAGAGTTTAAATCTGAACTACTTTGATTAAATCTGAACTACTTTGAATTTCAGTTAGGGGGAGGTGGTTTGGGTTTGGACTCTGGAATCTGAATCCACCCTTACAGCTTTAGATCCAGGACCGGTAGGGGCCTATTTAATAGTTTATGGTTGCAGCTGAAATCTCACAGAAGCAGCAGTTATACAAAATTTTCCACCCCATGTGATAGAAATCCTATAAGATCAGCTCTCCTTTCCTAAACAGCAGAAAATCCTGGTACTTGTGAACCTATGTTGCAACGTACACACACACACACACACGCACACACCATGCATGCACATGAGTGATTATGTTTACTAAGGGAAAACAGCTTGCCAGTTCAAACCTACCCAAAGCTATTAATTACTGGGAGCTGTTCTCTCTCACAACCCTTTAGTGGCCGATCTGAAATGAGTTTGTGGTCTTGGTGCAATTTCTGGAATGGGGTGTGACTGAAAACAATTTAGTGTAGGCCAGGAACTCCACCCTTGCACTTAGTGTAGCTGTCCCTGATGCAAGATGTTTACTGTGGGTGGGACACAGGGCCTTTTTTCAGTTTCATTTTTTTCCTTTCTTTTTTCCAGATCCCTGTTTTTTTTTTCTTTCAGTTTCAGTTTTTGGATTACGGTTCTGTTTCTTTTCCCATTGAAGTCAATGAGAAATCTGTTCTGCACATGCATGGAGACTCCCGGTAGCCCCGCCTGGCAGTAGAGACGACACGGCTGGCAGTAGAGACAGTGGTTCCTCATTCCCATCCTCTGAGGCCTGGACCAATAACTACATGCCAACCAGCAGGGGCCTGGGGGTGAGGGTAAACATGGGCACCAGGGGTGGGGATGAGGATGCAGATTCCCACCTCCACCCTCCGAGGCTGGTAGTAGGCCTCAAAGAATGGGGATGGGGAAGGTTGGACTCTGGTTCCATGTGAAGATTTCCTATTGACTTCAATGGGAACATTTCACCATTAACTTCAGTGGGAAGATACAGACCCAAAAATCTGGAACTGTAACAGTGCCAAACCAAACGAGCTATTGTCAGATTGTTTTGGTTAAAACCAAAAGTGAAATTCCCATCCCTAATGTTTACTAACAAAGTTGGAACTGTTATGAGTCTGAACCCAGTCTTTCCATTGCTGTTGTTTGTTAGCAAGTATGTTTCAACTGTCCTGATCAGAGGTAAAGCCCCAAATGGATCTACAGAACTTCTTTGATGACTGGCTCTCACTGGTTCTCTTTTCAGCAGCCTAAACAGGGAGGCCTTCAGTTGAGTAGGCAGAGAGCAGTTGCACTTTCCCTCTCAGGGCTGGCCTTAAGCAGGGCCAGTAGGGGCTCCATGGCCAGAGGGGGCCCTGTAGAGAGGTCTGTCCTGGTAGCCTCCATTGCTCCTGAGACCCCAGGATAGGTTATTTCTGTGGGGTCCTCTTCCCACCGATTACTCACAGCTCTGAAGATGGTTTCTTCCTGCAGAGTCCTGCCACTGCCACCCCTTCATTTCCAGTAAATCACTCATCCCTAAATCCACACCTGCCAGGGGTAGGGAGTGAGAAAGAGAGAGAGAGAGCTAGAGTATGGGGGATTGGGGGGGGGGAGGGGGGGAGCCTACATGTGTGTGTGAAAACTTATGACACTTTGTTTTTGTAAGCAAACACTAGACTTCCAGTTGTTAAAGGGTGGGGCTATGCGGGCCCCACATTATATTTTCACCCTAGGCCTCACAAATTTGAGTGCCCCTTTTAAACAGGCATGCAGGAGGGGGGTCGGTGTTCACGCCTGTGCATGTGCAGTGGGTTGAGGGAGGGTGTAGATGGGCGCACACCCATCAATCACCATTTTCGCCAGTTGCTCCTTGTGTGTGTGATGAGTGGAGGTAAGTGTGCACACATGTTTGCGGGAGCATGGCCACACGTACATCCCCCACCCACCCACCATGGCGTGTACACGAGACTCACCCATGCATGAACACCCAGATTTCTGGGTGTCCATGCATGTGTACCACCTGTGTAAAAAGGGTCTAAGACTGGTCCTGTTCCCTCTCCTAGAGGTGATTTCTTCAGATCAGCATTGAGGCCTACTGTAGCAGAGCGGGAAAGCTTTCACTAGTTCTGTCCCGGCCAAAGCAGCACTCTGCATCCATTCACAGGGGGTTTTAGAAGAAGAGAGATGGAGGGAAGTGCTAATTAAACAAAAAGTAAAAAATGAATGTCATGGCTGATCACACTTGGTCCAAATAATTCTGGTGATAAATGAACACTGAAACCAACTGAGTCCCATATATGCACAACATGTATAGTGAGGGAGAATGCTGTAGATGGTAAAGCATTTGCATGGAAGGTGGAAACCTATAATAGCCAGAGCTATAAGGGCTTAGTTAGTCCTGTGATCCCCAAATTTTTACCTGTGTGAGCCCATTTTGAGACTTAAATATAATCCCATGACCCCAGACAGCAACAAAACCATGTGAAGTATAGTAAATATTAATCCTATCTCGATCCCATCCACAGAAGACATGGCCCTATTTGGGAACCTTCAGGTTAGCCACTGTTATACTGGCTGATCTCCATGGTTGCTACAACAATAGAGTCTAGAGAGATTTTGGTTGCCGTGTTGGTCTCAAAAGTGATAGACAAAATAGTTTAGCTGAGATCTTTTATTGGATCAACTTCTGTGAGCAAGGGTATACAAGCTTTTGAGCAACAATAGAGGGAAGCATATAGCTTGCATGTGAAATACAAGAACATTTCAGGAATAAACTGGAGCTCTGTGCACATCTTTTCATACTTTCCCATACACAACAAAATTATGAAATGTGGTCTCTTCCTTTCTCTGTAGCTAAAGGAATTGAAGACAAACTCTACCATGTCCTGAGCCAACATGCTGCTATATACATACTGAGACATGCTAAAAATGCACAGAGGAAGACCAGTTCATCAAGCTATTTTATAAATAAGACAAACTGGAAATGAGCAAGTGGTTAGCAAGGGATAAAACACCAGGGTGGAACAGCAGCGGAAGCCAGAAACAGGCAATACTGAACTACTAAGCTGTATGATGTGGCAAACTCTAAGGTATATAAACTTTCCCTAGTGAGTGTGCCAACATTTGCAGTAACTCCTCTTGCTGTTCCCATGATCTATTTGCACGTACTGGGCTGGTGATCACCTACAAGAGCAGAGAGAAGTTTTAGTCAGTCATGTCCTGACAGAGGTGCAGACATGTTTGCAAAGGGTGCAGTCCCTAGCACAAGTTGATTTTCCAGGGAATGCATGTTTGCACCCGCACTCAGCTACTCATCATCATCATCTTCATCGACAGGGGGTTGCAAAATAATCAGAAGAATGCCAACTATCTGCCAATGGTACAAAGGCTTCACGTCTCTTTAATAATTGTTTGGGTATGGTATATTGGACTCCCGCTGTGTTCTGTGCACGAATTAGTTTATGTCCTGAACCAAAAATGTTCACTGTGGCTTGATTCATCTGAATCATGCTAAACCTGAATCCCACCACTGTAGAAGAATGTTCACTTTTCTGGAGAGAGCTGAAGATTCTACTCCACTCCTTTCCAAGCCCCGCCCTCCTCTCTTTTTCTGTCTCGTTCTCTCCCTTAGGGCTATGAATCGCCCTCTCACCCCTGCTTTTCCCTGTCCCTGGTTTGTGATTGGTTCAGTGGTTCGTCCTTCTAGCCCACAACTTCATAGGAGCCTCACAATTGATCATTCAGTCAGAACCTGCCACTTCCTTAGTTCCTCCCTTTCCCATGACCCTGCTGGGAAATATAGTCCACCATGCTCAGTGGCAGCCAAACCCCAACGGACCGGCAGAATAGTAAGGGGCAAACAAATCCATGATATTTTGTTAAAGAAGAAGGTGCCTAGACTCTACAAAGGAAGAAGATTTGTTACTATCATAACATTGCCATGACAGGTTTACATGGATCTTCAACAACAAAAGATGAATTATCCTTTTTTTAAAAGCAAAAATGCTTAGCAAGAGATTGGTTAATAATAGAGCTTGAGCAAACTAAACAATGGGGTCAAAATATATACAGACATTTTTAGATTCTGAAATACCTACTAGGGTTGGGTATTATATCTTGTGCAAAGTATAGTTAAGGTTTTGTTACAATTTCCCCTTAAAGCAGTGAAAGAATGCTTTATATCTTGAGACTCAGGGAAAACAGAAAGAAACCAAAAGCCATATGAGATCAACTGCAAGAAAAGTTTGAATGTTTTAGGTCCATTATTAGCAGATAATCCCAGCCATTTATTTATTTACAATTTAGCTTTTAAAAAATACTTAAAGAATCATGTTTTAACTAAGGCCGTTTTTAGACGAGCGCGGCGGCGCCCGCGCTTGTTTTCAAAAAAGC
>QEPC01002599.1:761965-774763 GCA_003113815.1 Sphenodon punctatus | reverse complement strand
TACATCTCCAGGCTGGACCTGGGCTCCCTCATCCATGCCTTTGTCACCTCGAGGTTGGACTACTGTAATGCGCTCCATGTGGGTCTGCCCTTGTTCCTGGCCTGGAGGCTGCAGCTAGTGCAGAATGTGGCAGCCCAGCTCCTGACGGGGATGGGTCGTCGGGAGCATATAACACCTGTGCTCCGGACTCTGCACTGGTTGCCAATAGCATGCTGAGCCAGGTTCAAGGTATTGGTGTTGATCTATAAGGCCCTTCATGGTCTGGGCCCCTCGTATCTCAGGGACCGCCTCGCCCTCCGCGTCCCAGAGCGGCTCCTTCAGTCTGCTGGGGGTGCCTTCTTAGAGGTCCCCTGGGTTAAGCAGGGGGCCACAATGGAGAGGGCATTCTCGGTGGCCCTCTCCATTGTGGGCCACCATCTTTGGAATTCCCTCCCAGAGGAAGCTTGCCTGGCCCTGAGCCTTTTGACGTTCCGGCGGGCTTGTAAAACCTGGCTGTTCACTCAGGCCTTTTGGGGGGGAGGGGGGTTAGTGTTTTAACTCTACCCTACTTTTTATTTTTGATTTATTTTTCCCAACCCTGTTTATATTGTTGTGTTTTTAAGGGCTTTTAAATAAACAAAAATTGTTGTTTTTATGAATTGTTTTATTGAGTTGTACATCACCCCAGGATGCCGTAGGCATGGGGGGCGACTAACAAATGTTTAAAATACATAAATAAATCAATTAACACAACCAAATGCAAAGTCATGTGGTGAGGAATGAAGAATGTAAGCCATGTCTTATAGCACTGTTTCATGACCCAGGAGTCACAACCCAAAACATTGTCCCCAGAATGTGTCAAAGAGAATGCCGCGAATGATACAATGCAGGAACAATGCAACAGAATGCCATGAATGGTACAATGCACACTCCAGTGATTACGAATAAGAAGGATTTCGGGGGACACATCTCCCACCTAGATTTTCAGTTTTCTGGCTGCTGCTTGGGGCCTGCTATTTCTGTTGCTCTGCCACTGGGAGAACACAGTGCAGCAGCCACGTGACACACCCTGGGGAGGCTACCACCCGTTGGGCAACCTTAACTCCAGTCTGGGCAGCAGGACCATTTGATGCAGTGCGTCATGTGACCACCCCAGCTGCCACCAGATGGTCCTCCCACCTCATGATGGAGGGAACAGCTGACTGCTACATACTGTGTTCTCGGGGAAAGTCCGAGGATGTGTCGTGTAGCAGCCTTACCCCAAACAGGGTAAGGCTGCCGAAGGAATGGCTGCCTGTGTGTCTTCTGTCCCACCACATGGTGAGCTCCACAGCTGGGCTTTGAGTGACAGGCGCTGTTGCCCATCACGCACTGAACTTAATGGTCGAGGGTGGGAATTTGGTTGGGCCGGGGGAGGGAGGCGGGGCAGGGCAGGGCTGTACTCCCGCTCATGTGACCGGCACCTTGGCCCACCCCAGCCATGGCGGGATCTCTGGCAGTGGCCTGGCTGCTCATTAGGGGGGCTGCTCATCTGCCCAGACCCCTGTGCTGGCCCCACAGTGTGACGGCTGCGCTTGCCCACCACAGGCAGGAATCGGGCACACACAGATTGTGTGGCTGCACCTAGCGCCTGCCCAGAGAAGAAGCATTCTAAGCAGGAGTCCCCATCTGGAGTCTTCCTCTTCATGAGGAAGGGATCCTCCACAGTAGCTACTGTGCCAGGACACTGGCTTCTGCAAGTTTTCCAACCCCTGGGTGCCACGGGATACCATCTCATTGCTTCAGATTCCCCTTCCCTCAACATGGGTGCTCATGAATTGCCCCAGGCATGTTTACTGATCATGACAAGCAGAAAAGTTTAAAAAGCCCTGAGTCACAAAATGGGATCCTACATCCTGGAAAGTGGAGATTCTGACAGGACCGTTGGTGTCATAACAACTGGGCATTTTTACACACACCTTAAAGTTCCGGATTTTTCAGTCTTCTGGGTTTACCAGTCCACAAGGAAGTTCTGGATGCATTTTTCACACACACACTGCCCTGAGGCAGCCTAAAGTAGCTGCAGTTGTAGACGTGAGGGGCTGCCATGGAAACCAACCACAGCTGCCTGGAGCAAAGCAGTTTACCAGGAGAACTTTTTACACACAAATGTTCTGGGAGAAGTTTTATGCAGAAGTTCAAAGATCTGGATGTTTAAGATCTGGGTGAGTTATTTAGACACACAGAAAGTTCAGGATGTAACAGCAAAAATCCAGGAGAAATGTGTGTGTAAAAACATCCAATGTCAAACAAAGGACCATGCAATGCTGTGTCAAAAAGGGCTAATGTATTCATTTAAGCTAATAACAAAGTAGTAAGTTGGAGGAGGGAAGTGGTTTAACCTCCATACATGGCACTGATGAGCTTACTATGCAATGCTGCATCCAGCTCTGGTGTTCATATTTTTAAAAGGGATGTTAAAAAAAATTGGAGAGGGTGCAGAAAAATGCTTCACAGGAGATCGGAGATCTAGAAAACAAGGTTTGTTTATTTATTTTATTTTTTCCACGTTTTTACCCTGCCCCTCTGTGACTCAGGTTTACAGAAAGAGACTTTAAGATATGATCTGGTTACCTCATCAAAAATGTTATAATATAGAAGAAGGGTGGAGACTTTATCCCCCTCCCGTGCACCATTGGCTGGACAGCAGTTGTGGGTGGAGTGCAAGAGGAGGAGTGTTCAGGATGGGAAACAGAGGGGATGTGCTGTGGATCCACCCCCCTTTCCTCGAGTGTATGTCTCCATCACTGCTTCCTTCCCCTGAGCCCATTCTTTCAGTGCTTGAGCACAGGGATTCCTAGGCCAGATCTAGGAATTGGAAAGTGGCCAAATAAAGCAGAGCCACAGGCTGGATTTCGCCCAGAGGCTGGGGGTTTCCTACTTTTGAGCTACAAGATTTGAGGGTTGGAAAACAAGAGACCCCATGATCACAATCAGCTTAGTTTATCTAAAATAAGGTTAACAGATGACTTGGTTATAGTGTAGATGTAGTTTCAAACAGAGAAACTATTGGGCATTAACAGACTCTAATCTAGCAGAGGAAGATAAAAGAAAAGCCAATAGCTGTAAATTAAAGCTGGGCAAATTGAGAATAGAAATATTAATTTATTATTATTAATAATAAAATAATAATAATAATAATATAATAAATTATTATTTATTTATATAGCACGGCAGTGTATCTGGCACTGTACAATCCACAGTTAGAGACCGGTCCCTACCCCTAAGGGGTTTACAATCTGAGAAACAAGGAAGGGGGGTACAAGGGAGAGGTAAACATCAGGAGAGACAAGAGTACATTCATGAGGTTGAGAAGTTGCAGGCTCACACGCTTCACTTAGTTACAGGGAATTAGGTTCTGAGTGTGGGGGGAAAGGATGCAGTAAATAAGGCAAATATTCATAATAGTGAAGCACTAAAATGGGTGATGGATTCTTTCTCACTTGCAGTCTTCAGATCTAGAATCTCTGCACTGCTAGAAGACAGACTTTAGCTAAATGCAATAAGTAGGATTCAGACACGCGTTAGTGAAAGAGGCTTAAGATCTGGTACAGCCTAGGTGTTAGCCTTTGGCATGAGAAACCAGGGTTCAAATGCCATATTAGACATGAATTTGCTAGAAGGACTTAGTTTCCCATGATTATTAAATGGGAATAATAATGGGAATAATAATGACTTCCTTCACAGGGTTGTAATGAGGGGAACTAAAGAAGGACTCTATAACACCCTGAAAGCATTCTGTAAATTAATAATTAATAATAATTTCTGGTATTATACAGGGCTAAATGATTTCAAAGGGCTCTTTTGGCCTTAAAATCTATGACAATGCTGCTTACTATTAAAGGATGGCGAATGCCTGATATTCTCTTGGTACTTGTGTTGTAGTATGTCTAAAAGACCCAGCTAGGACTGGTGCCCATTGTGCTAGAAACTCTATAAACCTAGACCTTCCCCTTGCTTGTGTCTCTGTCAGGACACAACTCTGATTTCAGCTTCTTTCTGTTCTTGCAGGGGATCATCACCGGCTCAGTATGTGCAGCACATGGGAACAAGAAGATGAGTTACTGCCGGTGTTGGCTCATTTGCCAGGGAAAGTTCAGGTACCTTTGAGTTTGCCACATCATACAGCTTAGTGGCGTCACCATGATGTTCTGCCCTTTTCTAACCACTTGCTCATTTCCAGTTTGTTTTATTCATATCTAACTGGATTAGCTGGTCTTTCTGAGTGTATTTTAAAATGACATCTAGTGACATGCCTAGGTAACTGAAGTACATGTCCCCACAGGTGTGTTCTTATTCTTATTCATCAGAGCCATCTCCTGCCCTATGCTTGTGAAAATACACATCCCACCCCCCAGTGCTGACATCAGCTTTGGTGACCTTGAAAACATGTCTTGAAATTGACTAGCAATGACCTTGACAGAGCAGTCAGCGATGCCTGGCAAATGGCCAAAGTTGAGGAATTCTTTGGGAAAACGTTTACTGTGGATACTGACATCCACACATCAACCATTTTATAAGCTGTAACTGGACCTAATATTGTTCTCATAACATGCTGACTTTGATGGAGTTAAAATCAAATCAATGCAAGAGAGATCAAAGACAGGATCAAATGGATATTGGTCCTACCATACATTTCTGACAGACAACAATTTAAATGACTTCAGGTATATTATTTAACAATCTCCCCCCACCCCCCCTTTTTTTTAAAAACCCACAAACTTCTGCTTTTTCTGTGTCCTCTGGAAAGCCAGTTGTCTTCTTTTGCTTATGATCTAGATAATGTGTTTGTTTTTAAAAGTGTTCTCTAACTTGCATACTCAGAAGTAATGGTGAACTTGACAGCCTATCCACTTAATGGCACAAAGAAACCTCTGGTCTCGGGTGCTGGCAATAGTAAAGATAATCAAAGCTTACTTTGTCCATCAGAGTAGGTGACAGTGTCATAGAAAGACTTGAGGTGGGTACATTGGCAGGTAGAAATTGAAGATGGATAAACAGGTAAAAGGGTATCCTCCCACCATGTAACCCAACTGATTCTCCAAAGGTGCTCCATCTTCAGTTTATATTTCCACTGAACTAATGCCTGCTTTTCACCATTTCTTGATTTAGTAACTTTCTAAGTGCAAAGAAATGTTCACTGAATACTTGACTGGCAGTGTGGCTGCTGGTGGATTTGACCGGGACAGTATAATTCTTCCAAGAGCAAAATGGATGCTGTAAAATAATGTTAAAACTGCCCAGAGACTGCTAATTGGATTCATCTGTATCATCTGCTGAACACATAGCTGGAAAGCACATTTTTGTGGTTAGATTAAAGCCTATAGAGACTTCTTAGATTACCTTAAAAAAAGAATTTGCCTGCAGGCTGACCCGATGGCTGCATGGCTGGCTAGTATTGTCTGCTATTTAGCTGCAGGCTGAAGGTTGCCTTCCCGAACAGGTTCCTACTCCCCGAGCCTTCCCACGCAGGCCTTCTTGGCAAAGAGAGGCAGCAAATAAGATAAGAGTCTTGGGAGAGCTGAAAGTGTCTTGCTGACAGGGAAACTAAAAACCTTTAAAATGTTTAATTCTGCTTTTTGTTTTGCTTGGGTGTCTTGTCTGTATGGACCCTAGTGACTGTTTTTGGTTCACTTCCTGAAGTTCTCGCTCATCATTTTTTCATCTCTTTAGAGTGTATGATAGCAACAAAAGTTTTATTAAATGGAATTTACTGAAGTGGTATTCTGTTCCATGAAGTTACTTCAGACTGATTTCAGTTTCACTTACTCACTGGTGTAGGGCTACTCTGAATTTATACTGCTATAACTGAATGGATGTTCTTGCTCCCTTTGGTTATGGTATTCTATATCACACCCACTGCGATATACGTTCAACCCCTCTGGCAGCTCCCACTTCCCCTTTGCATCCAGATCAAACAACTTGTCCTCTCCTTCAAGACCCTTCATGACCTTTCCCCTCTCTATGCTCTCATTTCCCACTAAATTCTCACCTGGGAACTTTGCTCCTCCTATGCCACCACTCTCACCCACCTCAGAGTTTCCTGCTCCATAAACCATCTTTGCTTCTTCTCTCATGCTGTTTTTAGCTAAACAACTGTAAATAAATGAACTGAACTCTCATACTGCCCCCTATTTAAGGAATTCCTCAGAACATATATGCTTGGCTTCCTCCCTCCCAGCTGTCAGAACGTTCCTAAAAATCTACCTCTTCCTTTAACTTTTCCCTACCTCCTCACCCCCATAGATTATCTGTTTATTCTTCTCCTTATACTGTTTCATCTTTCGAGGTCCCTCTTCTCTCCTTGTAACTAAGCTCAGCATGTGCACCTGTAACTTCTTACCTTCATAAATGTTATCTCTGTCTCCCCAAAGTGCTCATCCCTTGGCTCCCCATCCTTTGTCCATTCTAGACTGTAAGCCCCTTGGGACAAGGACCTGTCTTAAATCTGTTCCATGCCAGGCACATTGCTATCAATATATAAATTAATAATTAATAATTAATATCTGCCCATTTTTACAAGCAAAATTATTTTCTTCTGGTTCTGGCTAAATACCCTTCAGACTCACGTTGAGTGCTGAAAGTCTCTCTAGCTTCTTTCTGGCTTATCCACCATCATGAGTAGGGACCTGTCTTCACTGTGTTTTCCCCATTGCCGCCAATAAGGAAAATGCAGTGATCCTGGGTCCTTAATCACGAATAACAAAGACTCTGCAAGCCAAACATCACTTCTGTGCATGCCCTTTGCCCATTACACTATTTGAAAACAAGGAGTCATCACAGGTCAGCTTTCAGTTGAAACTTAGGCCATTTTTAGACGTGCACTGGGATCAGGCACGGGAGCGGCGAAACAGCTGCGGCGCTGTTTTACATGAACCGAAAGCAGAAGTTGTGCATGTGATTGGCGGCCGCGCATTCTTTTCCGGCCGTGTTTGTCCCCCCAGAGAAATCAGGCTGGTTCGATTGAGGTCGGCAAAGAATGCGTGGCCGCCGATCACGCGCACAACTTCTGCTTCCGGTTCGTGTAAAACAGCGCCGCAACTGGTTTGCCACTCCCGCGCCTGATCCCCGCTGCACGTCTAAAAATGCCCTTAGGCTGTTTTTAAATGAGCATGACTGGAGAGGAAGGGATCCGTCTCCACTGGCCGTGGAACAGCCATGGAGCATCCACTCGGGTGGAGTGCATGGGAATGGATTCTAATGGGCAGTTCCCTGGGTAGCCACTGTGCCCACTCAGGCAGCCTCTATGCATGGAGTGGTCTGTGGCTCAGGTGGTGGAGCACATGCTTGCACGTATAAAGTTCCACGTTCAGTCTCCGACATCTCCAAACCAGGATCACTGGCTGTGATCCTGGGTGAAGTCTCTGCTGGGGATTCTGGAAGGTCTTGGGTACAATGCTTGGGTGACACCTCTGCTGGAGACCCTGGAGAGCTGGTTTTGAAACCCTACTGCCATATCAGGTTATGACAATACTGGGCTAAGATGAACCATTGGTCTGACTGTTAGGCAGCTCCTTATATTCTGCCACCATGGACTAGCTGTGCAAACAATTCATACAGGCATGTGTTCCCCATCCCCATCTGGTAACACTCCCCACCCCAAGCCCTGCATGCCCTCTGCCATGCCACACATCTGCAGACACCATAGAAACATGAAGTGGCAGCAGTCAGTAACCCCTTCCTGCCCAGGAGCTGCTGCAGCTGCTGGCAGTCCTGGGTTACAACAGAGGCCATACTGGGCAGGACATGCAGAAAACTGCTGTATAAGCAGCTGTCTTCCATGGTTGTGGCCCTGCTTTCATGTATTGCAAAGGGGGGCTTGTCGTGCTTTCAGCCAGTGCGGTGTTGTATTTTGCTCACATATTTAAGAGCTGCCCATAGTGCTCCCAGCAGAGCTGTGGGCAGGATCAGGGAGGTGGCCATCTGGGGACCTGTCTGCTGGCGTGTGAAGGCGTGATTCACATGGACAGGGGATGAGTGGATGCCTCTCCCCATGCACTTTCTTACCTTCCCACACATGGGGCACTCCAGCTTTTTCTCCAATGCCCCCATGGGTGGGTGCTGTGTGGGTCACCACCTTCAGATGTGCGTTTGGATGCATGGTTCATGGGTGTACCTGCGTGGTTGTGTCTGATCTAAAAACAGACTAGTGAAAGCCTTCATCCACTGAAATCAGTAGCAAAACATCTGCTGACTTTAATGGTGGAGGAATGTCCTGTTTGTTAAACTTCTGCTGAGGGTGCAGAAGCCCGTTGGGTTTCCCAGAGAGGCAATGATCCATGGGTGCTGACTACAGAAAAGATAATAAAAGTTTACTTTGCTCATCAGAGTAGATATGACTATGAATACACACAAGCAGATAATCTGCTGAGCAAAAAAGAACTATTTTTACGATAATGTTTCAGAGTAAAACTGCACTTTTGATCATTTCTGAACTGTACATTTTGTCACTTACTGGAATAATTGAAAACACTTTTAGATGCCAGCTTATTTGCTCTGTTTATATGTAAACATTTGACACTACGGTTAAGAAGCTCTGTGATATATGTGTTGATGACCGAGAAAAAGTCAACACATGACTTTATGTTTCTGGAATATGCAAAGGGATTCTCCTGACTTTAGCAAAGAAAGGATGATATCAGGTCAGCTAGATAGTATCATATTTACCTACTTCTGGAACCTCACACTGATGGGTATCTGCATTCAGGAACTACCTACTGTTTGTGCTCGAGTGTCATGTAAGGCAGGGGGTGCTATATAAATGAAAATATGTATTAATTATTAATTATTATTATTATTCAGAAATAAACTTGCAAGTGTTTTGCTTTTCCAAATAGCTCATTCTGCCCTATTTGTTCAAAGGAAATTCCACAGGACCATTTCAGTAAATTGAAACTGATTGTCCCACGGGGTACCCCCATGGCTGCCATTAGATTAGAGCTAGGCCAGAGGAGTTGGTCTACAACAGCCTGGGAGCTCACTATAAAGTTTTGGTTTAGGTGTATAAGATCAAATAACAATGCAGGGTTGATTAAGTACATGTTGGATGATTCATACAGAAATCAATGGATGAAGACAGTTGACAAGTTTCTGTTGGATTTGGGGTTCTCGAATATATACATCTCGAGTAAATCAATAGGAGCAATTAGGTCTGAGATTCTCTTAAGAATTAGTGACACCCATAGACAGGACGATAGAGCCAAAATAAGATCTTTCCCACATATGCCTGGCTATTTGCAGTGGCTCCCAGGGTCAGGGGAAATGGCTAAATATCTGGCGTCACTCCTCACCTTTAGGGAGAAGTATTTATTCCTCTGTGCGTGTTTTAATGCTTTGCCGTCAAAAGTGCAGGAGGGGCGCTTTATCGGTGAACCTTATAGCAGTCGTCTTTGTCCCTATGAAAAACCCATGAGGCTGCAGCAGGGCTGAAGAAATGCTACGGAATCTACACAGCATATTTTATTCAACTTCCATCTTTATGACTCTCTGCGCAGCGAATATTTGGCTTCTCTTATAGATGCTCTCCCTGGCAGAATGGACTTTTATCTGCTGGAAACTGTTTTGAATGATGTTTTCCTGGAAATAACCCAAGCAGTCTCTAAATTTCTGGTGTTAGCAATTAATCGGAGGCTTCTTTTTTTGAACATTAAGCTCCCTATGAACTAAGGAGTCCAGTATGCATAGTACTAGATCATGTCCTCTTTTATCTTCTTTTAGCAATATGGCAACTGTTATTCTTTATGTTCTGTCTGGTATATTTCTGTTTATTTGGTTGTATGTTATATGTTGTTCTGGCAATGGCCTATGGTCACGTCAAATAAACCTATTATTATTATTATTATTATTATTAAAAAATGGGTAAGCAAGCTGATTATTTAGATGTTAGAAGATCGAGTTGCGGTGGTAAAAGATCTTAATTTTCTTTATCTCCCTGTCCTTGTTTTTCAGCCTAGATAAGGACTGGCCCACCAACTGGAAAAGCCAACTCATTGTCCAGTGCAGCGGCCTCTATGGGTGGCCAATTGCAAGGAACCCTTTTTATTTTATTTTAAATTTATACCCTGCACTTCCCCTAAGGCTCAGGACAGCTAACAAAATAAAAATGTATAAAATATATTAAAATTACATTAAAAAAATTAAAACTGCAACAACTGAGAATGCCTCTCTGCATGCCCTTGTTGCATGCCCTGGCTGGGAGGGGGTACCTGCAAGAGGGTGCTCCTGGCTGGCCACGGGGATCGTGATGGGACATAATGCAAAAGGGTACCTTTCTGATTTGTAGGGCCCAGGCCAATTAGGGCTTTATAGGTCAAAACCCGCACTGTAAATTGTGTCCGAATAGCTATCGGGAATCAGTGCAGATTTGAAAGCACAGATTTGAAAGCTCAAGATGAGCCACTCATGAGGCTGCAGCAGGGCTTAAGAAATGCACAAACTCACACGGCACATGCTCCAACCTCTCCTACCCAGAGAGACATGTCTACTCTCAGGACAGCAAAGCCTCAATGCAGAGCAGCCAGTCCAGACCCCGGCGACTTGCTACCTGTGACCACATACCAAGTCCATTCATTTTGAGCCAGATGGGGCTGTCAGGAGGGAGCATTGTGTTGGGTGGAGATAGTGAGGTGGCTGTGGGTGTCTGTATAGTTTGAGTGCATGTGGGGTGGACGGCTTCTGTGAATGGAGTGAACACTGGATGGGGAGTGTGTAGTGGATTTTGTCTGGAGTGGCAAAATGACTTCGGACCAGCCCAGGCCTAGGTTTCATTTGGTGCTCCTGCTTGGTATAGGCATGGTCCCTTGTTCACTACATTTTTCCCATTGGTGGCAATGGGGAAAACACAGTTAACACGAGTCCCTGGGTATAGGCTGGACCACTGGATAGCTAATATGTCTAGGTCAGTAGCCCCGCAACCTGTGGCTCACAATGGGCTCGCAAGCAATATGGAGCATTTGACTTGTGAGTCACAGGTTGGGAACCATTAGTCTAGAAAATGCAGTCTTCATTGTGCCTTGACTTTAATGGACTTTGGATTAGCTCCTCATTCTCACTTAGTTCTCACTACAACTGCCCAGGAAAGGCTAAGATGTCTATGCAGCACTCTTGGTAAAGGGGAATGGAGTTCCCAAGGATTTCCTATTGGCCCATTTGTGTTTATCCATGCTATGCTCAGAGATGTAACAAGGGATCTAACTTAGGAATTGAGGGGGCAGTCCTCATCCCCTCAGTCCTAGGAGCCCCAGTCCTTAAACTTCTATGTAACCTCACAAGAATGACATTGCTTGTATGTTTTCTCTAATTGCCCGATTCAAAACTGCATTATTCCAGTTTCACACCAGTATAAACGTAGTGATTTCAGTGACAGTACGCTGGCATGAAATTGGAGCAGCATGAATCAGTCCTTTCATTTATCAGTGTCTGTGTTAACTACCCAACACTTAGAGTTCTCTGTGCTTGTGCATCATTTAACCCCATTGGCATCGACTGAATGCATCTGTGGAAGTTCTACCGTCCTCATTAAGAAGCAGCTATCATTATTTGCTATCATTAGGCTAGGAGCTGTCCCAAATAATTTCTGAATGAAGCACATTCCAATTAATTAGAACATATTGTACAGCATAAAATTTAAGCACTATAAGAAGAGAGGCTTGGATTTAATTGGCATGTTTAATTTTTTTAGTGTTTTTCCCTCTGTCTGTTTTGTAGTTGCTGCCGTTATTCTATGCAGTTCTTTATCTCCATAAAAACATCCTCACTAGTAATGGTATAAAGGCAACGTGGGACTTCACTGAGATTATTTGGGATTATTTTAAGTGAGAAAAGGGAAACTGTGTCCCAAACTGACGAGGGAAACAGATTGAATGTCATTCGGCAACATATTTTCTATGACAGAAAATTACATGCATCACATTCTTACAGCCCAAGCAACCACAATTTGAAAAATGACTCCATGATGGATAGCAGAGTTTTTCATCACTGCCTCCAACTAAGTGCATTTAGCAAACCTACTGTATAATCCCAAAGCAGCTGGGATGCTTCTGGAAGTCCTTGGACAAGGAAAGAGCTTCAGTCGTCTAACACTCTTTCACCGAATTATACCCTTGTGTGTACACATGGTATAGCAAAGGCTAGGAAAATAGAGACATTAGGCATCAATAAAATATGCTCACATTTCAGCTTGGGAATCCAGGAAGGTTTTTGCTCCCATGAAAGTAAAATGAAGAGAAGAAAGTTTGTTTTCTCAAGATGAAATCAAGAAGCCATATCAGCCTATAGTTTACTTTGTTTCATCTTTATCTCTGTTTAAAAAGTGAGAAATGGCTTTCCAGATTGCGAGCTGGTGTGAATCAGCCTAGTCCCAAAGTGACTAGTACAAGCTAACTGCGCTGAACCACATCAGCTGAAGATCTAGCCTAGTAGATCAAAACCAATCAAGTGTTTGCATCTGCTTTCTCCACTACATTTTATGTGTTGCTGTTAAGTACATAAGAAAATAAAAGGACCAATTGGACCAATGGTTCATCTAGCCCAGCATCCCATCTCCAACAGTGGCAGCTCCAGTTGCTTCAGAGAACTGCACAATAGGTCACAATGGAGTGATCCTTTCCCTGCTACCCATTCCCGGTCCCTGCCCTTGTAGCTGTGGATTTCCTGCATTGAGCAGGGGTTGACTAGATGACCTCTGAGGTAACTTCCAACTCTATGATTCTATGATTTTAACAGACCTACCATGTAAACTGGAAGCTTTTACTAACCTTGCCCACAGAAGGTTACGTTGTA
>QEPC01002599.1:730758-759683 GCA_003113815.1 Sphenodon punctatus | reverse complement strand
CCACTGACTTCTCCCCGAGAGGAATGATTGGAACCATGCAAGGACAGTCCCATCCAGACCCCCCAGGGCTCACAACCATCTCAACAGCAGCCCATGGTCCACTGTATCAAAAGCAGCTGAGAGATCTAGCAGGACCAGAAGTGTTGAATGTCCTGCATCCATCTCCCAGCAGAGATCGTCCACCAAGGCCACCAATGCCATCTCTGTACCATAGCTGGGGTGGAACTCTGATTGAAATGGGTCAAGGAAACCAATGCTGTCAAGATGAGCCTGGAACTGCAGTGCCACTGCCCATTCAATAACCTTCCCTAAAAAGGGAAGGTTAGAGACAGGTCGGTAGCTGGCAAGTGTGTCCACATCCAAGGATGGCTTCTTCTTCAGGGGGCGCACCATGGCCTCCTTGAGACTGGGGAGCAATGTCCCCTGCTGAAGGGACATGTTGATTACCCTCGCCAGCACCGTCCCCAATATCTCCCTGGAGGCTTTCACCAACCAGGATGGGCATGGATCTAATTCACAACTGGTGGCTCTGACTGACCCCAGGACATCCACAGCATCGGCTGGCGTCACTTCTTGAAAGTCAGCCCAAGAAGATGGACCAGACGGGGCTTCCATCGCCTCACGCTCCATCTCTACTGTTCCTAATCCAGCGTCAAAGATGATGATGATTGATTAATCATTTATAGAGCACTTTCATTATTCAAACTGATTTATAATTCACATCTAATTCACCCTTACAATAACCCTGTGAGTGAGGTAAGACATAATTATTACCATTTTACAGATGAACTGACACTGAGACATAGTGACATGCCCTATGTCATCCTCTGGATTTGTGTCTAAAATGGGATTTGAACCCTCATCTCCCAGCCCTAACAACTTTCCAACCAGTCTAGACTTGACTGTCCAATACCTGGTTTCTTGTGCAGTCATTTATCCATGTGCAGAGTGGGTGCATGACACCACTATGTTGCATGCACTTCCTTTCCACAGGTACCAGTGATGACTGAAAGTGCAATGCATTGGAGAATCAGACCCTAGCATTCTGTGCAGCAAGAAAAACTCCTGCATGCTTTTATGCTACCAATAAAAATTCTTCCTTTGCTTATCCATAGATGGACTTTCCATGCTCTGTGTCCCCAGCAAACCTCTCAAGTGGATGTAATTCCTGCCACAATTGCTTCAGGCAGCAAGTATCAATTTCTCGTACTGTTGCAGTCCTAGGTAAAGGTCACGGAGTCATCTGTGAGAGGGGCAGAATGGGATGAACTTGAATAATCTACCTTCTTACTTTGCCAGATAAACTTACAGGTTACCTAACACTCACCCAGAGGGAAAATATTTTATTGCTTTAGCAAATTTAATTCAGATAGTCTACTTTCTTCCACCCGCTTCTCTTCTCACCCTTCACCTTTGGGTCCATGGACTCATGGCTATAGAGCCTGATTTCTGTTCTCATGCTGCTAGGGTTTAATTAGAGTGATGGGGGGAGGGGAGGGGCTTGCCAAATGAAATTCAAGGGGGAGGGGGATGAGCCCCAGGAAATATTCCCTGGGGAGTGCACGCCTTTAAAATATGAAAGACCAGGAAAAGGCAATATTGGCCATTTCAGAATTGGAAATGAAATCCAAATAAACCTGGCTGGCTTTAGGGATGGGACTTAGGATAGATTTCTGTATTTGGATGCTGTTTTTACATTATTATTATTATTTTCAGACATGATAGCCTGCTTTACTCTGAGCCTGGTGGGCATTTCCCGACCGTGGTGGGGGCTAGCCCGGGCTGTGACTCGGGGACAATATTGTCTTTAATTAGCGTGAAACAGCATGAGAACAGAAACCAGGCTCTTATAGCCATGACTCCCTGAATCCATAATTGGGAGCCAGACTGGGCCAACATCTGGCAGCCACATTTGAACGTGACGGTGACACCCGGTTTAACCCACCCTAAAATAGGTTAAACCGTGCATCGTCATGTTTGAAAACACCCAGTGACCATTTTTGCCATGAAAAGCTTAGGGTTCAAATCTTGAAACTCAGGCTTTGTTAATGGATGTTGTCATTCAGCCAGGAAAAGCTGTGTTTGCTGTGACAACTGGCAAAGGTGTTGCTGCGTGACCAATCTGAGTATATACACCCATATCTGTTTTCACAAACAAGATCTTTGCAAAACGAAAACCAGCCATTTCACACAATTCTGATTCCAAGCAATTTCTCTCTTTTCCTGACCAGTTATCCAATAGTTGCTACCCATTATCTCCTAAGCTGCTGATGACTTTGCATTTAAAATTTTATCTTTCAAGGCCAGTCAGAAACTAATTGCTCTCACCTACCTGCCTTGGTGCCTTGATCTCGACTTGGATTTGCTCTTTGCTTCTGATCAAGAAACCCAATGGAGCTCATAGAATATAAATTCCTCATTTAGACATTTTCTTTGTGCTTCGTCCGTACTTCAGAAAATCTTCTAAACAAGGGGAGATGGCCAAAGCACAGGCTTTCACACATGAAAAAACACTCCTTTTTCTGACTACCCAAAATGTCTGCATTGGGCCTGATTCTCTCCAATTCACTATAGTAAATTGGGAGTGGCTTTTCTGAGGTCAATGGATTTACATAGAAGTAACAATTCTGTTAATGAGAAAAGAATCAAATGTGCTCTTTCCTTTCTTCTGCTCCTTAATTGTAGGCCCATCATTCTTCCCTCTTTAAAAGTAGTGCCTTATTATTCAATGGAATTTGGACCTTCAAATTATTATTAATATAGCATTTTCAATGTTTAAAGTGCTTTACAATCCATATCTGACTCACCCTCACAACCAGTTCCCGGGGAACTGGTAAACTGAGACATAAAATGATTTATGGAAGGTCGCCCGGTGTGTTCATGACTAAGGCAGGATTTAAACCTAGGGATGGGCAAATGCGGTTCGGAAGTTCGGACTGAACTCAGTCTGTTCGGTTGACCGAACTGAACTTCCGAACTGAACTCGAATTTCAAACTGAACCAAGCTGATTTTCCGAACTCCGTTCTGTTCACCCATCCCTAGTGGCAACACACACCAAAAACCTGGTTTTGAATGGCCGAACTTGGTTCGGAATTCGACCAAACTCGGTCTGTTCGGTCGACCAAACTGAACTTCCGAACTGAACTCTAATTTCAAACCGAACTGAACCGAACCGAATTTCTGAACTGTGTTCTGTTCGCCCATCCCTATTTAAACCCTGGTCTAATGACCTTTCCAATAGTATTTTATTTATTTATTTATCCCACCCTTCATTAAAAAAGACTTTGGGCGGCTTATAAATAGACATATAAAACATATAAAAGCATAATAGAAAGTACATAAGAACAAGACAAAATCAACCCCAAAACTAGAGATGTGCACCAGAGGCCCATGTCATTTTAATTTTTGTTTTTTAATTTTTGTTATTTAAATATGTCATTTTTGTTTTCATAAATATCAACTTCTTGTTTTCGTTTTTGCTTCATTTTCATTTTCCATTGGTTTCAATGGAAAACACATTTTCAGCTGTAACATTTTTGTTTTTCACTGTATTTGGCTGACACTTGGAGTGCTTATACCTCCAATGGAAGGCATTATGTGTACCAAATTCCAAAACGATTGGATAAAGGAATTCAATTTTAGAAGCAATTAAATGTATTTATTTTGCAAAAATCTTCATATACATTCTTAGGTGTAACTTCTTTTTCTCACATATAATGTAGATGAAACTTGGCAAATTTATACCCCTTCCAATATTTACTATCTCTGCCAACTTTCAGAAGGATTGGATAAAGGGTCCTGGTGGTATAAACAATTAAGTTATAAATGTACGTCTGACTGTGACGTCTTTTTAGTTCAACCAGTGTACATGAAATTTGGCAGGGCTGTATACCACACTTTTATTATCATGTCTGCCAAAGATGTGATAAAGGGTCCCAATTTTATATGGCTGAAAAGCATATGCAGAGAAAAAGCCTATGCCAGAGATTCTCTTACGTGTCACTGGTATAAGATCGGTTTATGATGCCAATTGGCCAGCAGAAATGTCAAACAAATATCCTCATTCTGTGCTGTGATAATCCCAACATCTCTCCCCCACTTGTTACTGGGAAGTCAGAAACATCTGTTTAGGAAAGAGCCAATAGAGAATCTTTTATGTCCTCTGTCACAGTGCTGCAGGATGTGATTGTGATGAAAATTAGCCAGCCTGGTTGTGTGATGCTATCCCCAGCAATCAGTTACGTCCCTTCTATGCCCACCTGAGGGCCACCCCCTATGCCCGCCTCAAAGTCACTACTGATAGGTCCTGTAAAGGTAGAAGCATGCAGTAATTGGCCAGTGTATGTGTCTGTCAGTCTTTTGAGTTGCTCCACATCCTCCCTCCTACAGCCTCTCTCCCCCGGCGATGCCAGGTGCCTGCCTCTGACTGGCACTGCATGTGCTGCTATTTATCTGAATAGTGGTTTTCAAGGGGACAACTTCAATTGATTATACAATTGGGTCTCTTTATCAAATTGTCCTGTAGTTTGGCAGAGATGACAGGGAAGATATGTGATACATTCCTGTCAAATAGCTTGTAAACAGGATAGAATTTACAAATGTTACAGCTGGAAATGTATTTTCAAGTTAATGTCTTATACTATCAGAACCCTTCATCCAATCTTTTTGAGAATTGGCAGGTGTGTTAAGCTTGTGGCAGGACAGGAAATTCACAGGTTTCATGTACATTGGATGGAAGATAAAGAAGTTGTAGCCATGCATGTGTATGGAGCTTTTCTTAAAATCACAACATTAAATTACTTCTATAATCTTTACCCTGTACACATAGTGCCCTCCATTGGGGGTACAAGCACTCCAAGTTTCATTACAATTGAATAAGAAACAAAAAAGTTATAACCAGAAATACGTTTTTCAGTGTTTTCCCTTTATTTCAAAATCAAAATGTCATTTTCGTTTCTATTTTCATTATTATTTTTTGTTATTTTCTTTATTGCAATAATGATAATGAAAATGACAATTTTTGTTATCATTATTGTAATAACAAAAATGACATGCACACCCCTACCACAAAACCCCCCCACAAACCCCCCCCATTACTACCTCTCTACTTCCCACATCTAACCCTCCCTCAAACCCTACCCCAAACTCACTCTCCAAGTCCTCCATCCTCTATCTCTACCTGCAAAACGTCTTTACAAACAAAAAGGTTTTACACCATTTCTGGAAACGCTCAGGCTCAGGCTCAAACAAACCTCCAGGGGAAGGGAGTTCCATAACATCGAGGCAGCAATCAAGAATGCCTCCCTGAGAGCCCTTGGCATACAAACAAGACTAACAGATGCTGTCCACAGGGAGGTGCTCCCAGCTAGTGCAAACTACGGACCACTAGGGTAATGTGCTCCTGGCACTTAACCACTGAAAGGAGGTGAGCTGCCACATTTTGCACCAGCTGCAGCTTCTGAACAGTCAGCAAGGGAGCCCCACGCAGAGCACATTGCAGTAATCTAGCCTCGAGGTGATGAAAGCATGGATGACAGTGGCCAGTTCAGAATCGGAAAGAAAAGGCCACAGCCTCCTCTCCAGAACCTGACAATCCAGGCGCAGCAAGGAGTCCAGAAGCACTCCAAGGCTGTGAACCTGATTGACTAGAAGGGGCCAGACTCNACCGAACGGCCGAACACGAACGTACGACCTGCCCGAACAACCGAACACGAACGGCCGACACACGAACGGCCGAACCGAACGGGCGAACACGAACGCGAGGTACGACCGAACGACCGAACACGAACACACGAACCGAACGCGGCCGAACGCGAACACACGAACCGATCGCGGCCGAACCGAACGGCCGAACACGAACCGCGATCTGTTCGCCCATGTCTAGTGGCCAGTTCAGAATCGGAAAGAAAAGGCCACAGCCTCCTCTCCAGAACCTGACAATCCAGGCGCAGCAAGGAGTCCAGAAGCACTCCAAGGCTGTGAACCTGATTGACTAGAAGGGGCCAGACTCCATCAATAAGAGGAGTCCCAGTCCCCTACACTAAGCTACAATGGGCATTTTTAGACAGAATGGAGAAAGGGTGGCTATGACCTTGAACATGTTTACCTGTTCTGTGTAAACATGGCAACATTTTTTTGCCCCTTGATAGCCCCTCGATAAACACTCATCTGCTGCCCGGAAGTCTTGCGGGCAGCAGATGAGTGATTAGTTCACTAGGTGTTTCACGTGATGTCTAAGCAATCACGTGGTATGTTTATGTTGAAAATGCCTACAACTTCCTGTTTCCGGTCATAGAGGACAACATTTGGTGATGGGATGTGTTCTTACTCTCTTTGTCTGGTTTAACTCATTGGTTCTCCCATGATTCCTTGTGTTTAAAGCCCACACCCCCGCCTAATTAAAAAAATAATTTAGACTGCTTATTAATTGTCTTGGTGGCATGGAGAACATACAGTACTGTCACTTTTAAACCTCAAGGTTCTTTGAGATGGCTCCGTACATTCTCACAAAGGGATTTCCTAGATCCACATGAAAGACACATAGAAAGAGTACATTGACAGGGGCCAGTGTGAAATTATGGGGATTGTGAAATTGTAAATGGGTGCACATGGAGACAAAGTCATGCAGAATGAGGCTGTGTCTGAGGGGCCCGGCCGTCAGTGCTGGGACTGTGGATGAGGGGAGGAGGCCAAGTGCAGGCACTGCTTCCCAGCTTCTGCTGAGTGGGGAGGGGAAGCGAGCACAGCTTCTGCATGTTACTTCTGAGTTGGGGCGGAGGTATGGGCAGAATAAGAAACCTTGCTCCTTTCTCTCCCTCTCAGTCAGGATGATTCCTGCCCTCCTCCTCACTTAGGAGCAAAGGGATTTTCTGGATCCACGTGAAAGACACATTGAAAGAGCACATTGACAGGGGCTAGGGTGAAATTATGGGGACTGTGAAACTGTAAATGAGTGTACATGGGGACAACACAGAGTCATGCAGAATGAGGCCATGTCTGAGGGGTCCCGCTGTCTCTGCTGGGACTGTGGATGTGAGGAGGAGGCTTCATTTTTGCACAAAGTTGCAAGACAAACCAAAGTCGCTCTGTATGTTGAGCATGCAGACAAAATGGAGAACAAGAAAGGGTGCAGCAGTTGAAATTTTTGCAGCAGTGAAAATAGAGAAAAAAGGAAGACAGATTGATTGGAGGAAATGTGCTGTCACTCATGAAGTTTTTAAACAATGTAACACCTACTTCCTGTGGTGATGTTACTGCAACCTGATAGGGACTAATATGTCATGAATGTATGCCATGTGGCATGATGGGATACCATCCGGGACACTAACTGGAGGCTGCGCATGGTGGCAGTATGAAACACCCATTGCAAGTGCATGTAAGCAGTGAAACGTTATAAACGCACATTTACTGGAGTGTTCAGAGAAGGGTTTCAACACACATTCAAACACCCATTTTCATTGTGTCTAAAGCCTCCCACTGGCTCTCTTCAGACCTATACAGAGCTTGAAGAGGACCTCTGTTATATGAGCTCCCCACCCTCCTGAGCAGCTTTCAATCATCCACAGAATTCTTCTGTATCTCCTTCTACAAAAGCCTGGTAGTCCCCAAGGGGAAGAGTCTAACCTGCTAGAACCTAGGGACACTAGAAAGGGTGAGGGTTTGCTCTGGTTGGAAAAAAATATTTAACTCCTAAGTTAACAAGTGCTCTGTTTTGAAAATACCAATTTCAAATTCCTTTGGGGACAAAAAATATAAATAACTGATTCCATAAAAAGGAAGATAACCATTACACCAGAGACAGAGAGAGGAGATAAATCCTTGACCTCTCTTGTTATGCCTCAGGCACTGCCCTCCCAATATCGTTTGTCACTGCAGGACCCTAGAGAGTTTTTGTTTTGCAATGAAATGTAGCATGAAATGTTACCGCATAGATTGCACTAACACTTCATCTAGAATTTCTTTCCTTATAAATGTTTATTGACCCCTTCAGGGTCTCTGCATAAACATCATAGCCCTTTGAAAGGGCTTCATGTGGCACGGTGCAGATGTTTGCTGAACATTCTAACATTCCGATGAGACCATTGGAAATGGATTTGCTAACCTAATGCTTTATAAATGTAAACTTTATAACGCAATATGCTCTCAAGACAAAGGCTCCGTCTGTCTCACACTTACAGAGGAGTATATTTGCAGATGGAAAGAATAAGCCTCTCCCAAATAAGCCACTTACACTCAAACACCTTAAACACTAAGACTGCAAACCTTAAACCACCACCTCCAGGGGAGTCCAGTTGAGCCCCTGGGTCTCCCCTGGTGGTGGTTTGAGGATTGCAGCTTAAATCCTTTAATAGTCTCATTACTTGTGTTTTATAGTGTCTAACTGTCTACCCTAATCCGTTCTTAGGGAAACTCATGGGCATAACTATAGGGGTAGGGAGACAGAAATGGCACATCCCCTTCCCCTCCAACTTTGAGACCAGGGTGGAATGAATGCCCCACATCCCTCCCACAGTTTCTCGGTGCTTCCTCGATGCCTGGCTGCTGTTGGGGACTGGATCTGGATGAGGGTCTTTGGGTGCGCAGTCTTGGAGTGCTTCTGGACCCCTCGCCGTGCCTGGATTGTCAGGTTGCATTGGTGGCCAAGGCACTCTTCACCAATTCCATCTGGTGAGAAACACTGCAGCCTTTTCTTTCAGATTCAGTTCTGGCCACCATCATCCATGCTTTCATCACCTCGAGGCTAGTTTACTGCAATGCGCTCTGCGTGGGGCTGCCCTTAATGACTGTTCAGAAGCTGCAGCTGGTGCAGAATGCAGCAGCTCTGCTCCTTTCGGGGACAAGTCGCCAGGAGCACATTACACCGGTGCTCTGAAGCGTGTGCAGACTGCCGATGGTATTCTGGGCACAAGTCAAGGTGCTGTTTTTGACCTTTAAAGCCCTAAACGGTTTGTGTCCTGGTTACCTGCAAGACTGCCTCAAGCCTCGGATCATTTCTCGGCCTTTGAGGTTCCCTGGGTTCACCAGGTGGCTACTGCGAGGAGGGCATTCTCAGTGGCCACGCCTCCGCTGCGGAATTCTCTCCCGTCAGAGGCCCATCTTTCCTCAGATCTCCCCTCTTTTCGTAGGTGTTGTAAGACCTGGTTGTTCCACTGTGTCTTCAAGGGGAGGAGGAGGGCTGGGGATATTTCTTTGCCGCTATTTTATATGTTTTATATTTTATGTACCCATCTTATTTATTTTTATGATATATTGTATTTTAATGTTTTTGTAGTTATATTTTATGCTGTATGCCGCCCCGGGCTGCCGATGTGCAGGAGGGTGCGGGTTATACGTTTTTCGTAAATAAAATAAAACAATAAAATATTATCTAAGAGACTGCCAGTCCTACCAAGTTCCATTGCAGCCCTTGTGATCGGCTGAGGGCGCCCTCTTGTAGGTTCCATCTGTTACCCTAGTCCATAGGATGGGGGTGTGCAGGGAGGCATTCTCGGTTGCTGCCCCAGTTTTATGGAATTCCCTTCCTTGGGAGGTTTGCATGAGCCCAAGACTGAGCATCTTCCAGAGGCAGTGAAAAATGTTTTTTATTTGGAAGAGCATTTGGCAGGCAGGGATGAGGGTTGGTTGAGTTACTAGGTAGGGTTATAGGACGGGTGAGAATTTTGAGGGGGAGTGTATTACTGTACAAATTTATATTGTTGTTTTATGATTGTAAGTCGCCCTGAGCCCTTGTCGGAAGGATGGCATATAAATTTGGAAAAAAATTAAAATAAAATAAATTAAATTTTTAAAAAAACAACAACGGAGCCAAAGAGCTTCCAACAACTCTGAATAAAAATAAATGTCCAGCCAGCATGCTGGCTACATGCTCTGGGAAGGGGAACCAGTCTTGGCGGGGTCAGATGGGGGCACAGAACAAATGTGCACCTGACCAGGTTGGCTGGCAAACCCCTGACCCCACCCCTTGTGCTTCCCCATTGCCCTGCCCCCCACCATGATGGGCAGCCGTGGTGGCCGATCACAGGCCGTCATGGCTACCAGCCATGACAGCCCCTGATTCCCAGTGTATGAAGGAATGGCCTCCCACCTGGGAGGCCTTTGGCTCAGGATGTGGGTCCAGGATCTTACCACATCCAGGTCGGTTGCCTACCCAGGCCAGGGCAGCAGCGGCCCACATCTGGTGGCCTGGAAATAGACATGATAGTAAGTCTCTGGCCCAGCTAGGCCATAGTGGACCCCCGTCATGTCTATTATCACCCTTTGCTTCAGCTAGCTTTCAGTGGTAGGAACAGGGTGTCTGAAAAAAGAAGAGTTCTTTTTTAAGACACTGTTTTTCTGTTGAGAGTGGTATTAAGCGGCACTGCTCCAAGCAGAACTACATGGGAAGCTATGGGTAGAAGAGGCACAGTCCCTGCCCCTCTCCCCAGCTGTATGGGGTGCACCCAAGCATGTGCAGTTCCCCTCCCTTTGCTCCCCCCCCCCCACACCTGGCTCAGCTTTAGGGATAGGTGAGACAGAAGGAAGTGTAAGGTGGCAAATTTAAGAAGGCACTAAAGTGAAGCAGGAACATTCTGTTCCCCCACCTACTGTTCAGACCCCCAGCTTGGAAGAGGGAACACTCCTAGTTCATCAGGAAGTAGGAGCACTCCCTCCCACACCCACAGTGGAAGCCCACAGCTTGAGATGTGCAGAAGCATTTTTGACGGTGGTGGTAATAATTTAGTATTTTGGCTAGGATAGTGAAATATGCATGGGTTTGGGTTGGTTTGTGATGCACAAGGAGCATTCCTTACATTCTTCTGAATATAGGGATGGGAATTTCGGTTTTGGAAAGAACTGAAAAAGTCCTAAAGTGGCTCTTTCAATTGTAAATCTGAGAACCGAAATTTTGAGCTGTTTCGGTTCTTTGTAATGGTATCAGTTTTGGTTCCTTCTCAATGGCTCAGCTTCTTTTAAAAACAGTTTCTTGTGCTATTTCTTTTGGCACCAAAGCTGTACCCTGCTCTCTGGATTGGTTGCACTGAATTAAAAAAACAAGGCATCCAATCCAAGAGCTACTCTCAGAGATTTGGGGAGAGGGTGGGATAGGGGTGGGCACAGTGGCTCTGCTGGCGAATTGCCATGAAGATTTTCCTGGCAATTATTCAGCAGAGCTCAGGGATTGGTGGTGTGATGTGCATTTGAGGGTAGGATTTTTTTTCTTTTGGGAACTGCTGCTCTGTGACCACCTGGCACTGGCTGTTTGGAAGCCATTCTGTTTCAGTTCTTCTCGAAGGAGGAGTGAACTGACCGTTGCTGAGCGTCTAAGCGAGGTAAGTGAGCGCAGTGATGAGGTCCTGGGGGTTTTGGGGTGGGAGGCAGAGTGCTCTAGTATTCCAAGTGTGGAGCAATGATCCAGGGATGGATGGGGGTCCCCTGTGTCTTGGGACCCCATGAGGGTTGCAGGCCAGGCCAGGGCAGGGCGGCTGCAGACCTTGAGGCGGGGAGCCAAGTGTGCCAAACCGGGAGGGGGGGGTGCGGATGTGTGGCTGGCTCCTCCTGGGAGAAGACCAAGGTTCGGGGGTGCCCCAAGACTGGGGTTCAGGAGGTCCATTGCATCAGGTCTCCCATCACATGGCTGGAGGGTGCCCCAAGGCTGGGGTTCAAGGGGCCCTGTATGTGGTTCCTTTGGGTGTGGTCCCTGAATTTTTCTGGTGTTCTTTTGGCAATCAGGGTATATCTGCTAGGGCTGGGCCCTGGGGGTGTGGACTCTGCTGCTGGGCTGGGCTGCTCATTTGGTAGAGGGAGTGATGATTGCCACTTGACTCCCTTCCTCTCCTCTCCCCTCCTACAGGTATATCTGGAAAACCAGAAGGGTGACACCCAAAGGGTGTTGGCCGTTGGTTGGGCCATTTGTGGGACCCATGGTGGCCAGGACTTCGGATAGACCTTGAGCCTCACAGGCCCTCTTTTTGGGGAGTGGGGAGTGAGAACTTGGCTGGTTAAGGGATAGGGGTGATTGGTTTTATAGGCAGCTTGACTAGGGTATATGGAGATGGAGGGATGGGTGAGGACTGAGGTGAATATGACCCCTTCCCTGCATATGTGGGGGGAGGGGGGGACTGGGTTGGGGAGGGTTGTGTATGTCCCCCCAGTGTGAGGGGGGGTGTCAACCCAACAAGGGTGGGGGGTCTTGGCCTCCCTGTGAGAGAGGGGGACCAGGGGGAGGGGACAGAGGAGGGGGTTAGGGGAGGAAGGGTTTTTCCTTGGGGGTCCGGAGGGACAGCCTGGGAGGTGGGAAAGGGGCCAGGGGAGTGTCCACGGCCATTGGGGTTGTGATGGGCTGGGTTAATTATGGTCCTTCTGGGAGGCAGAGAACAATGGTGGGAAGGGACAGGTACTTAATTCCAGTCCCTTGCATAGGCCCCCAGGCAGATAATGCAGGGATCGTGATCGGGGGAGTCCCTGATCTGGGTCTGTTGCTGCTAAATGCGAGATCAGTCAGTAATAAATCAACAACAATCCAAGAGTTGATCTTGGATCAATCGGCCGACCTCCAGTGTATTACAGAGACCTGGCCGAACAATGAGTCGGGGCCAATACTGGCTGACCTTGTTCCAGCCGGGTACTCTGTACAGCACCAGCCCAGATCAGAGGGTGGGGAGATGGTGTAGCTGTTGTTTTTAAGGACACTTAGTCTGTGAGGCGGTATCCTGTGCAGACCATCTTGGGCATGGAGGGGGTCCACCTTGTGATCGATTTGGCCAGAGACTGCTTAGGGCTGCTGCTGATATACCACGCACCTACCTGTATGGCAGCATCCCTCCATGCTCTAGCGGAATTGGTATCAGAGGTGGTCTTGCGCTCCTTGAGGACCTTGGTCCTGGGGGACTTCAACATCCATGCCTATGCCAATCTTGGGGGAGCAGAGCGTGAGTTCATGGATGCCATGACAACCATGGGACTGTCTCAGAGGGTTAGGGGCTCGATACATGAGGGGGGACATACCCTTGACCTGCTGTTATGCACAGGCTTTGAGGCAGGGGAACCGGTGGGTGGGGGTGTAGTAGTTTTACCCCTATCATGGACGGATCATTACCTCCTCCGGACCGGTCTCCTGGCAAATGTCTGCCCCTGGAAAGGTGTAGGACCAGTTTTTTGGGTCCTCCCCAAGAGACTTATGGAACCAGAAAGGTTCCGGAATGCTCATGGGGAATTGCCTCCCGATCTTCATGATCGTTCACTCAATGACCTGATTGCATTCTGGAACAGCTCATTGACTGAGGCCATTGACCGAATGGCTCCCAGGCATCTGCCTGGGAGCCGACAGCGGGGTCACCGTAGTTCATGGAGGACCTGCGCTGAATGAATCAGGATGGGTGGCAGTTGGAGTGACGGTGGCGCCGGACTCACACTGAAGCTGACCGATTGCAGCAAAAAGATATGCTGTTGCGGTGCGGGCAGCAAAGAAAGAGTTCTTTGCTGCCTTCATTGCATCTGCAAAGTCACACCAGGGAGAGCTTTTCCGGGTGGTGCAGAGACTGGTCAGTCCGGCCTCTCTCCGCCTGGAACTGGAATCTTCCAGTGCCTGCTGTGACATGTTTGCTCAGATTCATAACGACTTCGATGCTCCATTTACGACAGTGGGTGAATCAGAGGTAGGGAAAGCCCCACCATGTCTGTTGTTGTGGGATCAGTTTCAGTGGGTATCGTCTGCTGACACAGCAGAAGTCCTTGGGACAATGAGGACCACCTGCTGTGAATTAGATCCGTGCCCATCCTGGCTGGTCAAGGCTAGCCAGCAGACATTAGAGCCATTGCTGGCAGGGGTCGTCAGTGCTTCCCTGAGGGAGGGCAGAGTGCCAAGCCATCTCAAAGAGGTGGTGGTGCGGCCTCTGCTCAAGAAGCCATCTTTGGACATCGACTCCCTGGCCAACTATCAGCCAGTCTCTAACCTTCCCTTTTTAGGGAAGGTTATTGAATGGGTGGTGGCCCGGCAGTTACAGGGGCATCTGGACTGGGTCGATTTTCTAGATTCCTTGCAGTCTGGCTTTCGCCCTGGGTTTGGCATGGAGACTGCACTTGTGACCTTGGTTGATGACTTACGCCGTGAATCGGATCAGGGCAGATCATCTATTTTGATCTTATTGGATCTGTCGGTGGCGTTTGATACTGTTGAGCATGAGATGTTGGTGACGAGGTTGCGGGACTGGGCCGGGGTGAGTGGGATTGTTCTTGGATGGTTCTGCTCATTCCTGGCAGGGAGAACTCAGCGGGTGGGTCTTGGGGAATGTACGTCATCTCCCCGGAGCCTCACGTGTGGAGTCCCGCAGGGTTCTATTCTGTCCCCTCTCCTGTTCAATGTGTATATGCAACCTTTGGGTGAGGTCATGAGAGGGTTCAGCGTGCGATGTCATCAGTACGCCGATGGTACACAACTCTACCTCTTGTTTTCTGGAGACCCAGGCTGGCAGTCTCGGTGTTTGCCCAGTGCTTGGCAGCCATGGGGGAATGGATGAGGGCGAGCTGTCTGAGGCTGAATCCCGACAAGATGGAGGTGATGTAGGTGGGTAGGATGAGGGGGTGGAGCTCCCATCATTGACAGGGTCTGCCCCCCTTTGGCTGCTCAGGTCCGTAGTCTGGAGGTGCTCCTTGACCCGCAGCTCCACCTGGATTGTCAGGTGGAGGTTGTGGCGAGGGGAGCATTTTGGCAATTACATCTGGTGTGACGACTGTGGCTGTATGTCTCAGACTCAGATCTGGCCACCATCATCCATGCGTTCATTACCTCTCAACTGGACTACTGTAATGCACTCTACGTGGGGCTACCCCTGAGGNCAGAGGAGGGGGTTAGGGGAGGAAGGGTTTTTCCTTGGGGGTCCGGAGGGACAGCCTGGGAGGTGGGAAAGGGGCCAGGGGAGTGTCCACGGCCATTGGGGTTGTGATGGGCTGGGTTAATTATGGTCCTTCTGGGAGGCAGAGAACAATGGTGGGAAGGGACAGGTACTTAATTCCAGTCCCTTGCATAGGCCCCCAGGCAGATAATGCAGGGATCGTGATCGGGGGAGTCCCTGATCTGGGTCTGTTGCTGCTAAATGCGAGATCAGTCAGTAATAAATCAACAACAATCCAAGAGTTGATCTTGGATCAATCGGCCGACCTCCAGTGTATTACAGAGACCTGGCCGAACAATGAGTCGGGGCCAATACTGGCTGACCTTGTTCCAGCCGGGTACTCTGTACAGCACCAGCCCAGATCAGAGGGTGGGGAGATGGTGTAGCTGTTGTTTTTAAGGACACTTAGTCTGTGAGGCGGTATCCTGTGCAGACCATCTTGGGCATGGAGGGGGTCCACCTTGTGATCGATTTGGCCAGAGACTGCTTAGGGCTGCTGCTGATATACCACGCACCTACCTGTATGGCAGCATCCCTCCATGCTCTAGCGGAATTGGTATCAGAGGTGGTCTTGCGCTCCTTGAGGACCTTGGTCCTGGGGGACTTCAACATCCATGCCTATGCCAATCTTGGGGGAGCAGAGCGTGAGTTCATGGATGCCATGACAACCATGGGACTGTCTCAGAGGGTTAGGGGCTCGATACATGAGGGGGGACATACCCTTGACCTGCTGTTATGCACAGGCTTTGAGGCAGGGGAACCGGTGGGTGGGGGTGTAGTAGTTTTACCCCTATCATGGACGGATCATTACCTCCTCCGGACCGGTCTCCTGGCAAATGTCTGCCCCTGGAAAGGTGTAGGACCAGTTTTTTGGGTCCTCCCCAAGAGACTTATGGAACCAGAAAGGTTCCGGAATGCTCATGGGGAATTGCCTCCCGATCTTCATGATCGTTCACTCAATGACCTGATTGCATTCTGGAACAGCTCATTGACTGAGGCCATTGACCGAATGGCTCCCAGGCATCTGCCTGGGAGCCGACAGCGGGGTCACCGTAGTTCATGGAGGACCTGCGCTGAATGAATCAGGATGGGTGGCAGTTGGAGTGACGGTGGCGCCGGACTCACACTGAAGCTGACCGATTGCAGCAAAAAGATATGCTGTTGCGGTGCGGGCAGCAAAGAAAGAGTTCTTTGCTGCCTTCATTGCATCTGCAAAGTCACACCAGGGAGAGCTTTTCCGGGTGGTGCAGAGACTGGTCAGTCCGGCCTCTCTCCGCCTGGAACTGGAATCTTCCAGTGCCTGCTGTGACATGTTTGCTCAGATTCATAACGACTTCGATGCTCCATTTACGACAGTGGGTGAATCAGAGGTAGGGAAAGCCCCACCATGTCTGTTGTTGTGGGATCAGTTTCAGTGGGTATCGTCTGCTGACACAGCAGAAGTCCTTGGGACAATGAGGACCACCTGCTGTGAATTAGATCCGTGCCCATCCTGGCTGGTCAAGGCTAGCCAGCAGACATTAGAGCCATTGCTGGCAGGGGTCGTCAGTGCTTCCCTGAGGGAGGGCAGAGTGCCAAGCCATCTCAAAGAGGTGGTGGTGCGGCCTCTGCTCAAGAAGCCATCTTTGGACATCGACTCCCTGGCCAACTATCAGCCAGTCTCTAACCTTCCCTTTTTAGGGAAGGTTATTGAATGGGTGGTGGCCCGGCAGTTACAGGGGCATCTGGACTGGGTCGATTTTCTAGATTCCTTGCAGTCTGGCTTTCGCCCTGGGTTTGGCATGGAGACTGCACTTGTGACCTTGGTTGATGACTTACGCCGTGAATCGGATCAGGGCAGATCATCTATTTTGATCTTATTGGATCTGTCGGTGGCGTTTGATACTGTTGAGCATGAGATGTTGGTGACGAGGTTGCGGGACTGGGCCGGGGTGAGTGGGATTGTTCTTGGATGGTTCTGCTCATTCCTGGCAGGGAGAACTCAGCGGGTGGGTCTTGGGGAATGTACGTCATCTCCCCGGAGCCTCACGTGTGGAGTCCCGCAGGGTTCTATTCTGTCCCCTCTCCTGTTCAATGTGTATATGCAACCTTTGGGTGAGGTCATGAGAGGGTTCAGCGTGCGATGTCATCAGTACGCCGATGGTACACAACTCTACCTCTTGTTTTCTGGAGACCCAGGCTGGCAGTCTCGGTGTTTGCCCAGTGCTTGGCAGCCATGGGGGAATGGATGAGGGCGAGCTGTCTGAGGCTGAATCCCGACAAGATGGAGGTGATGTAGGTGGGTAGGATGAGGGGGTGGAGCTCCCATCATTGACAGGGTCTGCCCCCCTTTGGCTGCTCAGGTCCGTAGTCTGGAGGTGCTCCTTGACCCGCAGCTCCACCTGGATTGTCAGGTGGAGGTTGTGGCGAGGGGAGCATTTTGGCAATTACATCTGGTGTGACGACTGTGGCTGTATGTCTCAGACTCAGATCTGGCCACCATCATCCATGCGTTCATTACCTCTCAACTGGACTACTGTAATGCACTCTACGTGGGGCTACCCCTGAGGATGGTCCGGAGGTTTCAGCTGGTGCAGAATGCAGCAGCCCATCTCCTAACAGGGACAGGCCACCATGAGCACATTACACCTGTGCTCCGTACTCTGCACTGACTGTCTATTGTCTTCTGGGCCAAATTCAAGGTATTGGTGATGACCAGCTTCGGTTCTGCTTATCTGTGAGATCGCCTCAGGCTCCGGGTCATTTTGCAGCCCTTGCTGTCGACCGGGGGCACCCGACTCCAAGTCCCCCAGGTATCCCGGGTGGTGACAGTGGAAAGGGCATTCTCAGTGGCCATGCCTCAGCTATGGAACTCCCTCCCGATGGAGGCCCATCTGTCCCCAGGCCGCCCCTCTTTCCGAAGTTATTGTAAGACCTAGTTGTTCCGCCGGGCCTTTGGGATGGGGGGCATTGGGGGGAGGTTTTTTTTCTGTCTTTTGGACTTCTGTTTTTGAATATTTTAATATTTTAAATGTTTGTAGTTCTGTTGCTGTTGAGGTCCAGGACCATCGCTGTTGAGGCACCGCTGCTTGGGTTCTGGAAGTGCATTGGTGGGTGGGGGATATTGCATTCTGTTGTTGTTGAGGTCTCCCATTATATTAGGGCCCCCTGTCTGTGGTTTGTTTCTTTGTGGGTCACACTGGATTTTTCTGTTGTTTTGTTGGCATTGGCAGTGGCAATGTGGGGTATGGCATATGGGTGTTCCCTCATGTCACATGGTTTGTTGGGGGGTGGACCGAGACTTTGGCATTATTATTTTTTTGATTGCTTTGATTGCAAATTTAATTGCTTGAAAGACTGGGTTTCTTTCTGGCTTGCTTTGCTTGAAAATTGAATTGTTCTTGTGTTCTGCCGTGCTTAACTACTGTGACTTGCTGTGAAAAAACCTGCTTGTTCTGAGTGGTAAATGTGTAGTGGCTGGCTTGATCACAGCTCAAGTCACTTTGACTAAGCTTTCCTGGTGGTTGTAAACTGATTGACTGAAGTTGTTTTACAAAGATATATCTTTATTGCAGAGAGTTTTGGTTTGTTCTCATTGAAATCAATGGGAAAAGAACAAAAACCAAAATAAACCGAAACAAGAACCGAAACACATGAGAACCGAAAGAAACTGAAACCAAACTTTTGCCCAGAGTCCCATCCCTAGAATACAGAGATTGCAGCAGGGACTGAGCAGTATACATAGTCAAACCATGCCATGAGATGGGGGATGCTCCTTGTTTGAACATCTAACTGGGTCAGCCACAATATGGCCCCAAGGACCTCATGCTAACTCAGGGTGCAATCTTGCTTCCATTGAAATCAATGCAGATTTGACCAGTGATGTCAATAGGATTCAATGTGTAACAAAGAGGGAGCTCTCCAAGGGGGAGATTCCCCTCCTCGAACTTAGGGCCACCATCTCTGAAAGGAGGCTTTTCTAAAATGCCAGTCAGGACAGTGAGTGACTCTGACCTCCTTGTGATTGGTGACTGCCTCTTGAACATCCTAAGTGAAGAGGCTGTGTGTGCTGGTTTGTCTCCTATTTTCAAGAATGGGTGGGACAAAAGCATGAATGAAAACAAATGGGACAATAGCCTGAGGACACCTCACAGATTGAAAATGGAGCTATTGTGCTCTTTCCCTGCTCTGCGCACAGGAACTCCAGCCAAGCAGGGCTTGCAGCCAGAGTGTGGAGCCTCGGTGCTCTGCCTACAAGCCCTGCTTGGCTGAGAGTGGTACAGCACTGGTACCAACACAAGTGGGGTGAGGAAGGTGTGGAGAGTAAATCAGTGCAGAGCAAAGGCGGCAATCTGAGAGAAGGAGGGCTCACAGATTATGGGACATAAATTGATTGTCAGAGCACCTCCATCCTGCAGTGCAAGACCCCAATGACAACTTCAGGGGATGGCAAAGTAAACTAGGGCCTCTTTTAGACGAGCACGTGGTGTGTTCGCACGTGGTTTCCACAATTCCGCCTGACGGGATCAGATGGGATGCTGCCGTGAGTCACACGCACGGGACGGGGAAGCTCATTCTTTTCAAGCCGCGAATGATCTACCTCGATCAGACTCCCGGTCAGTTCGCAGCTTGAAAAGAATGCGCTTCNCTAGGGCCGCTTTTAGACGAGCGCGCGGTGCGTTCGCACGTGGTTTCCACAATTCCGCCTGACGGGATCAGATGGGATGCTGCCGTGAGTCACACGCACGGGACGGGGAAGCGCATTCTTTTCAAGCCGTGAATGATCTACCTCGATCAGACTCCCGGTCAGGTCGCAGCTTGAAAAGAATGCGCTTCCCTGTCCCGTGTGCGTGACTCGTGGTAGTGTCTCGTCTGATCCCATCTCGCGGGATTTTGGAAACCACGCGCGAGCGCACCGCGCCCTCATCTAAAAGCAGCCTTGGAGTGTTTCCTTCTCCAAGCTGGGGGCCTGAACAGTAGGTGGGGAACAGAATGCTCCTGCTTCACTTTGTCGCCTTCATAAATTTGCCACCTAAGGCTTCCTTTTGTCTCACACCTATCTTTAAAGCTGAGCCAGGCATGTCCTTCTCCAGAATCAGGCCCCCTGTTACACTTTACACTTGGTCCTTACATTTGAACATAAATAGTAAGGGCACGTATAGGTGCCAATTTGCCCAAAGCTAGTTGATGGTGGTATCAGATCACATTTGTGATCGAACAGAAATGTGCATACAACAAAAACACTTAGGAGTCTTTCACCACAGACTGGCCCCGGGATGTTGGAGTAGAATGGGATCATCCTCCAAATTTCTGTCTTTGAAGCTGCCAACACATAATGTATCATGCTGTATTCCTGACCATCCGGCACAACAGGGAAGTGCTTGAAAGCTGATTTGCATTCTAAATGGTTTCCACAATCCCTCATATGTCTCATCGTGTAGTTTGTATAGCATTATTATGCCCCTGTTGGTCTGGTTTCGATGGAACATCCTCCTCAACACAATAGCTCTGTCCCATGTTTTCCAAAGAGTTTTGATCTATACCATATGTTGATTATTCCATTTGAATGAGCCTGAGTTCATTTATAAGGGAATTGTTTTGCTTCAGCATCTATAATATCTTTGATTTCTTTGTTCCTCTCTTCTCCCTTGAAAGCCCACAAAAATCTTTTGTAGAGAAGGGGAAAAATTACATAAACAGTGGGTTTTAGTACAATAAAGAAAAGCTTGTTAAATGTCTTTTTATGTTTATGGGCTGAAATCTGGCATCTCTTATGGTGTACTTTTGGTGCAGAACATTTCAGCTGAGGTTATGTCAGGACTTCCATTAAAGCATTCTGTTTTCAGTTATTCATAACTTCCTGAAATTTTTTCCCCCTTCCCCTCCAAATCTGTAGGCTAGATTTTAACTCTAAATTGACTTTTTCTGGAAATCTGATGTAAGGCCAATTCCCCTATTTTGGGGCACAATCCACCACTCATTGACATTAATGGCAAAACTCTCATTGATGGAAATGGCAGAGGATTGTCTTGAGTTACACGTGAACATATAAAATAGAATCAACTTTTAACAGTGTGTACAAGACGTTTTGCACTTCAAGACATTCTGGTGCAAATAAGGTTTAATCCAACTCCCGAGGATTCAATGAGAGCCTTACTCTTGACTTCATTGCCCCATATGGCCATACAACTTTGTTCAGGTCCATATGGTATTACTCAAAAGTTATTCCACTCCTCAAGGTGAAAAATTTCAGGTAGCTACTTTTCACTGGTGTCTTATCTCCACACCACTCTTTCAGCAAACCAGATCAAGAATTTAAGTAACTGGGAAAAGTAACTGGTATTTTACATATGTAATACCAAATGCTTATTCAATTCAGAGCTACCGTTCTGTTTATAGGGCTATACGATAATACAAATTCATGCTATCAGTGCTCATTACTTAAGCTCCTCAAAGTGCCGGGCTACTGCAGGATTTTAAATATAGGTGTTCTGAATTTTTGTTTTCTTTGGCAATCCATAAATGCATAAGAATTTGATGTATTTATGCAAGTAAGTTGCATTTTAAGGATGCAATCTTCCAATTGTTTCATGCTGGTGTGAGAACGTAGTGACAGCACAAATCCCATTGAAGTGAATGAACTAACACTGGTGCTAAGTGCTCATTCTACTGGTGCTAAGCAGTTAGAGGATCATGCCATAATAAAGTTTTAGGGCGAGCTAGAGAACAGAAAAATATGATGATTTTATTTATTTATTTATTTATTTATTTCCCACCCCTCCTGCAAGCAGCTCGGGGCGGCTCTACTCTACTGTTCTTCTCTATTATGGTTTCTTTTGACATAGCTGCGTACATGAGGGAATTGATACATTCAGTCCATGACAGCATGGACTGACAGTTATAGAACCTCAAACACTCAGGTCAATTGGCGGTTTTTAGACATGCGTGGCAGCCCCCGCTCTTGTTTTCCAAAAGACCCGGTAGTTCACTTTACACATGATGCCACTGCCGAATATGCGCATGTGCAGGCGATGCGCATCCATTTCCGGCCGCGAACTGACCGGGTCGGCGATCGAGGCCGGTCATACGCAGCCGGAAATGGATGCGCATCACCTGCGCATGCGCTATTCAGTGGCGGCGTTACGTGTAAAGCGGACTTCCGGGTCTTTTGGAAAACAAGCGTGGGGGCCGCCACGCACATCTAAAAATGGCCAATGTGTCGACCCTTCCATAACCGAGTGGAGCACTGTTTGCTCAGGTACTTCACAACAACAGGATGGAGAAACCCTAAAGACTTAACGTTGTAGATGTAAGTGAAACTGATAGCTTTCCACAGTGTGTCTGATAATAAAAAACAAGGATTTTTCAGTTGTAGGCTAGAGATAGTGTGTGGTTGCTGTGTTGGTCCCAAATGGTAACAGACGAATACAAAGGGTGTTAACTAACGTGCAGCCACTATTGCAGCTGCCCATCCAGTGGTGGGATGACTGCCCCCACAACCCCTGCCCAGGTTAGATTATGGGATGGAAACTAATGTTCCCCCAATCTGACCTGGCCGGAGAGCGACATGCGGTCACCCGGCTCCATCCCCACATTGTGACCGGTGCCCTGCCCACCACCATGATGGGCATCCATGCATGCCAACAACAGGCAACCATAGCTGGTTGCCATGGCAACCCCCAACGCTGGGCCAGACAGGTGCGAAAACAGATGCACTCGCCAGGTTCACCCAGCTCTGGGCCCAGCTGAGCAGCTTGCGGGGCTAGACAATGGGCCTGGTTTGTTCCAGGTCCACATTTGTGGGCTGGTCGCCAACCCCACTAGGGGGTGAACCATGTCCACATCTGGCTTGTCCGGAACAAACATGCAGGGTTCTGCACTGGCCCAGGCATGCTAGAGTGGGCAAACCAGGCCAGCATCATGTTAGCTGACACCCAAAGTAGTTCAGATGATGGCTTTTATTGAACCAACTTCAGTTGGTGAGAGTACACCACAGCTTTCAGACTCCACTGGACCCTTCCTCAGACTTCTTACAGAATGCGGTCCAAAAAACCCTATTTTCCGAACTATATCTTCAGGTTTTTTTAAAGGCAGCCTGTTCTGTGGGGCTTGCTTGAGATGCTCACAGGAGACAAACTATGCAGAGATGTTTTTCTCAGCCCACCTCAGAACACCGCTGATCGAGGATGTACTCTTCCACCAACTGTCTTTGCTGTTCAAGTCAAATTGTGTTCAGTAAAATAGCTAAGTGATCTCACAGTGGTAGTAAATCAATCATTGTTAGTGATCAGTCACATAGTATAGATAGCAAATAAAGAATGTAGTGCAAGTGAACAGTTTCGGATCAGCTCTTGGGATGAAGCATAATATCTACATGAATTTTTTTTTTGAACAGTTACAAATATTAAATATTTCTTTCAAAATCAGTGTTTTCAAATGAGATGATAGCCTGCTGGAGTCTGTGCTTGAATTGTGCATCCCTCCCCCCCCAACCTCCAATCCACAGGTTTAGCATGACAAACCTAATACATGGGCAGGTACCTTGCTTCACCACCCACCCTGCCATGACTCACAGCTATGTGGAGACTAGGGGTGGGACACCAGGCAGAATACCGGTTACCGGTTCTCAAAAACCCGGCTTCCCGGATTACACCCGGTATACCTGTACCGGATTTATTCCATTGATTTCAATGGGGAACTGTCCCCATTGAAATCAATGGAATAAAAAAAAAATCCTCCCCCCTCCCAGGCTGTGCAGGTGGAAGGGGGGGCACCCCCCACCCACCCTACCCAGCCTGGATTTAAAAAACATTTTTTTTTCTCTAAGTCCCAAGTGCGGGCTCTGGGCCGCTGCCGGCGACCTGGAGCCTGCACCAGCAGGTACTAGGGTGATCCCTGGGGTGGGGGGTGGTTTAACACCCCCCCACCCCAGGGATCACCCTACCTCCCCACCCAGGGATTGCCTAGCTTGCGCTCCGGGTGGCGGCAGTGGCGGCCCGGCTTGGGCGGCTTCAGCGCTGGCTGTGGCTGCCGGCTTCAGCGCTACTAGGCCTTCCAGTGAACTTCTGGGTTTCCCTGCTGGTGCAGGTTCTGGGTCGCCGGCGGCGGCCCTGAGCCCGCACTAGCAGGGACTTCGGGGGGGGGGAAATTTTTAAAGTCAGGGTTGGTGGGGAGTGTCCCCCCTTCCACCCACGCATCCTGGACTGGGGAGGGAAAGTGGGGGAGGTGTTTGCTTTTTTACATTGCGGCCATTCATTTGAATGGCCGCAATGTAAAAAAATCCGGTACGGGGGGAATCTGGTAATTTACTCGGATTACCGGGTTTAATCCGATACTGCCAGTACACCCAATACCGGGAGGTATCGGATACCGGTAGATCCGGAATTCCCACCCCTAGTGGAGACCATGGGAAGAAACAACTGCACCAGCTGTTTCTGTCTTCCGGGCTTTTATGACAGTACTTGCTCACATGCTTCACACAACCAATCCTAGCTAGGCAGTTGCCCAGCACTTTAAGCTGTTCAAAACATTTGGCATGTGGTCTGCAAAGTTCACAGACCCCAAAACCACAGCTATGGGGACGCACGCCGAGAACTTTGTGGTGCTCATTATTGTCTTCCAGGCCTTCATGACCGCTGAACCTGCAAGCAATCCAGCAGATCCAAGCATCCTGTTGCTGTTGAAGCAAGGAGATTTCTAGGCACAGCTGGGCACTCAGTTTAACAAAGTCTTCTAAAAATGTTTAATAGAGAAAATATTCAATAAAGCCTTTAGAACTGTTTCCAGCGTGTCTTTAAGTGCTTTTAGATGGACGGCTGCTCCGGTGCTGATTGCACCAGCCCGCTTCACCCCCATATGGCCCATCCATCTAAAGATGGTCCTAGTGGAGCAGGCTGCACCTGCTCTGGGACAGCCCTACCAGTGGCACTCCGAAACATCCAGGAGCGCCACCAGCGGAGCAACTGGGAATGCCCGCCCCCGCGAGCCCTTGTCATATGAACAAGGCTAACAACACTACCCACAGGGAGGCGCACCTGGCCTATCGCAGGGGTCATGATGGGACATGGAAGGACAGGTGATCTTTCAGATATATGGGGCCCAGGCTGCTTAGGGCTTTTAAGGTCAAAACCAGCACCTTGAATTCTGCCCAGGAAGTTATAGGGAACCAGTGCAGACTTCTTTTTTTTTTTTTTTGGTATAATATTTTTATTCTGTTTTTCAAGTAACAATTATTAACAACTTACACACTTTCATCTCCTTTTGGTTGAGGACCTTGGTTACAGAATCGGTCCCAGCCTAGTATTGTTTTAGTGCGTCTTGTCACATTCCATATTCATATATCATTAAACAATTAACATTCCCTATATCTTTGTTATACAAATTGACATTTTAGGTTGGTTCATGTTAATTTCTTGTTCCAAGAGGCTCCATATGTTATTCCAGACGGAGTAAAAACTGTCGAGGTTTTGACGAAGTTCTGCCTGCACCCGCTCCATGGTGATGGTATGCCAAACTCTGTGGATCCATTTTTTGTAGGACGGCTTTTTTCTTGCTTTCCAATTGCACACTATTGTGTGTATGGCTGCCAATCGAAGCTGTTGGCAGGCTTGTGTCCTTTCCTGAATTATTTGCAAGTCGGGAAAGATGCCCAACAGTGCGGTGTCCGGTGTCTTTGGTATTTCACAGTTCGCCACTTTGTTCATTTGGGACCACACTTTATCCCAGAATTCCTTCACATATGAGCATTCCCACCAACAATGGAGCCATTTCCCTTCCTCTCCGCACCCCTGCCAGCACTCTTTAGGGTAATCTTTGTTCATTTTATTCAATTTGTATGGGGTGAGGTACATTCTGTAGATTACTTTTACCTGTGGTTCCAGTACTGACAACGAGTTTGATAGTTTTCTCATGTTGTGCCATACCTCATGCCTTTCTTTTTTTTCTACTTGTTTGTGGAGGTCCTTTTCCCACGCCTCGAAATATCCTGCATCTGGTAAGTGCATGATTACTTGCAACACTCTATATATTTTTGATATTTCATGTTTTCGCCCCTGGTCCCCGTACATCACCATCTCAAAGTCTGTTACCTTTCTATTCACTTGTGCTTTTGTCGTTTTGTGGCCGAATCTACTCACAATTTTGGCATATGCCCAAAAGTCGGGGGCCAGTGCAGACTTCTGATCACTGGTGTAATGTGCTCCCGGTGACTCGTCCCCAAAAGGAAGAGAGTGATCGCATTCTGCACCAGCTGCAGCTTCTGAACAGGGAAATAGGAAACTTTTATATTTTTATTCTTTTATACAATCTGTCTAGGTAGCAAATGGCATAAAAGGCAATCAGCTCAGCTGCAAAACGTTGTGCTAGTTGTTGCCATGTATGGAAGAGACTGCTAATTTTCAACCACCTAGGCAGCAACCAGCAAATGTTGGTGCTCAGATAACACTTGTGGGTGCCCAGTAATCTAAAGCTCTTCCCAACAACACAGACACAATAAAGAACTGGTGGACTTAGAGTTCAGTTGCTGCAGCAAGACAGGACATTGAAGCCTTAACCAGAAGTGCTGCAAACCAAGACAAGCTGGGACAACAAATGTCTTGGACACAGTGTCACAGTGGATAACAAAATTTGTCCCTTTGCATTTTGGTAAATCATTTAGGAACTTAAAGGGGGGGGAGGGGATTCAGGGGGGACCAAATGGCAATTCTTATGTGATTCAAATAATTCAGAGGGACCAGTATCTTTATCTAGTGTGTTTGAAAATTCATTACACTCAAAAGTGCTCCTAAAGCTACTGATTTTGAAACCCAGTGGATAAGCCTAGGCACTGTCTTCCATACACAGTACTAGTCTAGAAGAAAGGGGAAGGCGAGGTGGTGGTGGGAGGCCAGATGTCCAGCTTGAGCAAGGCCTGGTTGGTCATGGTGAGCAGTGAGGGGAGGTGTAAGGCAGGGTGTGGCAGTTAAGGTTCTTCTGCCCATGACCCCTCCACCCCATTTCTATCCCATCATTCCTGCCAGGGAGGACAGGTGTCCAGGGCTTGGTTGGCTGGGGCAGGTAGAGAGGGGAAGAGGGCAGGGGGACAGCAGTGGGACTTTGACTGGTACCCCCTGTCCAGAACCTGGCTCCCCAGGGTGGGCAGAGAGCAGAGGAGGGCAGGGGGACTTTGACTGGCACCTCCTACGCAGGGCCTGGTTCCAGAAGCCCCATCATCTCTTCCTGCAGGTAGCTGACATTTTCAGGCTGCAGCTGGAGCACTCCTAGCATGGCCAAGCCCACACTCCACAAGACAATTCAGCCCACAGAGTTTTGGATCAGATTGGATTTTTGCGCACACGGGGGCAGGGATAGGAAGGTTTACCATCCTATGGCTTCAGAAAGATTTGGAGATCCATGCAGCCCTGATAGCTGAGGGAGTGGGTTCATAGGTGTCTCCCTACTCAAAAGATGGGGGAATGGAATCTGCTCCATCTCCCCTTGACAGTGCACCCAGGGATACAGGCAGGAGTGAAAGGGTGGGTGTCCCATATTATTCCTAGGGTGAGGGGGCATGGATCAAGGGTAAGGGGACCTTAACACTGCCTATGTTTATCCCCTGTGTAGCAGCTAGATTTCTATTCTCCTGGAGGACTGATGCCAAGTGTTCTTTTGGGGAATTCAGCTCACTGCAGCTGCCACACAAAGTCCAATCCTAGCTCAATCCAGGGTTCATCAATATACCACAAATGTGCAGGGGCTTGGGATTCTGGCCTCCACCTCCCCATAAGCCAGCCTTTGCCGCCAAACAATCTTGACCTGGTTTGTAAACACTTAACATCACTAAAGAAAAGCTTTCACCTGGGACTCGTCTTGGCTTGTACTTTCCTTTCTTGGGTTTCTAGTCCTCTTAATCCAGAGCTGGGGTTTGAGAGGCTCTGGTTCCTCTTCCCAGCAGCCCATCTGAGAGCCCTGCCAGAACAAGTCTTTACTCTTCAACAGCATTCCCCATGACTGGGGGCTTTCTCAGTTAAGTATTCAGTGGCCTAGGGCTACAGCAGCTGCAGCTTTTTAAGTAATGTCCAGTTTCACAGCAGCACCTGAAGTTCCTTTAGCACAGGACTGTAGTGTAGTTCTCCATTTAACAATAGGATAGGTGTTTTCCTTACTGGCACTATTATGCCCTGCTACACCCTGGCTTTGAAATAGCATCATACCCTCCATGTTTATTTGGGGGAGGTTCACATCTTTCATGAGTTCACTTCTTCCCTGAGCTTCCTTTTCCTGTAAACACAAGAAGAGAATAGTGATTACAGTTCATTGTTAAGGCAGCAAGACAGCTTCCATTTTTTTTAGAAAGGAAGAAAAATTCTTTTATTTTAAAATAAGTTTATTTTACAAAAATAATGAAAAATAATGAAATTTATTTTATTTCAGAAAAACATAATCTTTTTGAAGCCTTGATGTTTTTCATGGGTTGTCCTAATCAGAAAGGAGAAGTTTATGGCTACGTACTTGCAGATCATGGTTCCGCTGGGTGCTTTTGGCAGGGGGTTCAGTTGGCATCCGTTGCACTGGCAGATCTGTAGCAAGACAACCAGGAAATCCATTATTTCAGACCACCCTACCCACCTTCCTGCCTCGATGTTTCAGCCCTCCCTTCTGTCCAATTTTCAGCCCTCCACCCACCCAAAGGAAAGCAGTAACGAGTAGCTATAAGCTATGCGGCTGCTGGGGTGATTGCTGTGGTGGGATCCCAGCACCTCATGGTTTTCCCTCTGAGCACTATTTTGTAGGGATGGGCAAATGCGGTTCGGCAGTTCAGAGTTCGGCCCAAATTCAGCCTGTTCGGACGACCAAACTCAAACCCGAACCCAAATACGAACATACCGAACAAACCGAACACCGAACGGCAAAATGACCGAACAGTTCGGTCTGTTCGGATCGCGTTCAGATGAGTTCGGGTGGCAAAAAAAGGTTCACTGGAAGGTCAGACATGACAGGGAGGTGTCAGTCACTGAGGAGCAGACTTCCAGGCACCAGGGGTGGAGAGGCTTGCAAGAAACGAAACTAATTATCTGCCTCCCCCCTTCCCAACACCT
>QEPC01002599.1:694377-712053 GCA_003113815.1 Sphenodon punctatus | reverse complement strand
GTTTTTTTGCCCCAAGTCCCGCCCCTGTTAGGGTTCCACTGTGGTGACCTGGGAGCATGTAACGTCTGAAAGTACCTTTTGTTGTGGTCTGCCATAGGAAAGAGGCCTATCTCAATAATTAGTTTAAGGAAACAGAAGCTTCTCACAAAAGAAAAGGAGTTTAGGAACCATAATGGAATTATAGGAAAGAGCACTAACTATCCATTCTAGCTGAGGGGAGAAGGTGTGTACAGATGTAGGTGGAAGTGTGCTTCAAATGATTTAAGGAGAGAATGAAGTCCTACTTCTGAACAGTACAGGCGCCAAATGATGTGCCTGTAAGTGCAAGGAGAAGATTACTATCAAGGAAGTAAATCTAATCCTGCATTATTAGAATGTCACTACGCTGCCTAAAAATGAATCCTACCTGTGACTGGTAGCAAGAGTAGAACCAAAGAGGGGGGTGAACTGTTGTGAAAGCTTCGGCCACAAGGTGAAGATATTACCCCCAGACTCCTCAGAAAGACCCTTTCTATCCTGATTCATTAGAGTAAAGGTGAAGACTCTCGAGGGACTGGAGACATCTGAATATTCAGTACACAAATCTGCACCTGTCACAAGTTATTATTACCCTTTACTGCCGTGCAGCTGAAATTCCCTGGCAGGGTCTCTGTTTTCCGAACAGATATGCACATGACTCAGGTGCAGAGATTTCTTCACACCCCATCCTATGTAAAATCATTTGGGTCTAAACTCTATTAATTATCCTAGGCCCATGTCTGTGCAAGTGGTAGCACTCAGCATACAAGAATGAGGAAGTATTACCAGAGAGATTCTTAGCATCAAAACTGAATCAGGAGGGCTGTTGGTGCAGAGGTGAGCGAAGGAAAGAACAAAACCAAAGCAGTGGGCAGGAGGCAAGGATTAGATTTTGTAAGTACAATGAGGTTGTCCAGTAATCATAAGGGACAAAAGGGAGAATTCAGTTTTACAGGTGATGTCCTAATCTTGGGAGTATCATTAATCCTATCATAAACTACTGTTCAGCAGATTTCCAGAACATCACAGCAGAAAACCAGCTGCAAGGCCAGAGGCTTAGTAAAACATATGCATTTATTGGTGTAGGCAGTTAAAGTAAAGGCTTAAAGGAAACTGGACAGACCTATGGCACCAAATAAAAAAAATGTGTCAAGGAGCAGCAATCTAGCATCACCAACTGTCATGTCCTTGCTACAGGAGAGGGGACTCTTTTTATGCACCTTCCAAGACATTGATGGTTTGGATACCATCATAGTGGCCAGCCAAAGAGTAAGTGAACACTTCTAACCCCTCCCAGAGCACCAGCACATGTATAGCACATAAGAAAATATCTAGTCCTCTTAAAGTCTCCACCATCCCTTCCTAACACCAACTTACCCTTGACTTTTTCAAGGAGTAAAATGCTCAGATTGTACCACCACCAGATTTATCCTCACATCTTCTCCCCCGGCCCACACCACATCTCCTCATCATTTGCACAATGCTTTATGTGCAGTGATATCATGCAGTGATATCACCATTCCACTTATTTCACTATCTGTGCTCACTGCTGATTTTTGGCCTTGCACCGTCTTGGAGGCCATAAACAAAGAGCCTCCTTTGAGATATCCCTTAGAAAAATCTTTACTAATATTTATTTGTTTATTTATACTTATAGCTCACCAGTTCCCTAAGGCATAGGGTGGGTCACAATATAAAATCATATAAAAATAAAGGTACATAAAATATTTATAGAAATCTCCTAGAGATCCCAACTCCAATCCCTATCACCACCCTTCAAACATTTGGCCCAAAAGAAAAGACTTGCATTGCCTCCGTAAAATGCTTGGGCTTTGATGAGCCTCCAGGGGAAGTTTCATGATATTGGGGCAGCAATCAAACATAGCGTGCCTCTCTGCATGCCCTCACTGTGTGGGCCTGATGGGGAGATGATACCCTCAAGAGGGTCCTCCCAGCCAACTGCATGGATCATAACAGAACAGAGGGGAAGAGGCTGTCTTTCAGATATGGGGGAGCGAGGGGGTAAGGTGCAAGCTCATTGGGGCTTTAAAGATCAAAAACAGCACCTTGAATTGTATTTGGAAAGCAATTGGTAGCCAGTGCAGACTGTGAAGCATAGGTGTAATGTGCTCATGGTGGCCCACCTTTTAAAGGAGCCATAAAGCTATTTGTATAATAAGCTTTACCATGATCCTTAAGAGAGTAAAGGTTTTATGTTGGTCTTAGGTAATTTGGTTTTATATTTGTATAATTTTTTTATCTTTTAGTATAAACTTATTATTTCTTTTAAAATTTGTGAATTAGGAGTAAAGTTATATATTCTATTTATGTATTTTTATGTTTTATGCTTTGCAATGGCCTGATGGCTAGGCAAATGAATAAATAAATAAATAAATAAGCTTTAGAAAATATTTTAAAAGATTCTTCGTAAGTTTAAATTGAAAGTATTTTAATCTCATTTCCTTGGACTCCTATGATATAAAAATATGTTTCATTGGTATGAACTATATTTCAAATTCTGACTAATATTTCATGCTCTGACAACATCTCAAGCTTAGAACGAGCCATCTCCATCGTGAATGTTTAAAGTGACTGCTTTTTAGCAAAATAAGTGCCTGTTCTTTTTTCACTCAGCATAACCAGTGTAGATGTAACTGCTTTCCTAGCACTCTGTACAAGTAATCACCATGATTCCGAGCCTATGCAAAACCACAGCAAGAAGAAAAGATTAAGATTTCTCTTTTGTGAATTTTGAAATTTTCTAATTGGCTCTAGTCAGCTTCAATTGGATAGAACTGATGGAGGGAAATCGATTTGAGTCAGAGGAAATGACCCATGTCATGGCCATTTAGTAACATTTTACTGAGAAAAGCAAAGTAATCTCTGTGGTGTACCACTTCCTTTCTTCAAGAGGAAGAAAATAGCTTCTGCTTATCAGGCTGTCACTGAAGATGCAGCTGGACTTTCTCTCTCCATCCTTACTTGCCTCTGCCGGATCTTGCTAAAACTCTTGTGCACCAGGCTGGAATATGCTGAAGGGAATGGGTTCAAACACTTCCAGTGAGAATGGGCTCAGGGCCATTGGCATCAGGAACAGGGCTTCAAACCAGCCTCCTTTGGGCTTTCAGGACAGTGATCAACTCTACAGCTCAGTGGCATGTCTTGGGATGTTTTCAAAGGAGATGCTGCCATGCATGGCCACACAGTAACCACTTGTCTGAATGCCTGTCTGAAGTTGGAGGGTGGGCGGGGTTGCACTCCTGTGAGCCAAGCAGCACCCACTCATGGCCACTCATAGCGCATGGTCAAAAAATATGGAGTGCGCTGTATGGGGCAAGCCAAAAAACTGTGTAGCAATGGGGGTCCACAGATTCCTCAGCCCGTCTGAACTGGTGCGGCCACCCATTCTAGCAGACAGTTCCCTCGCTAATATAGGCTCTGTGGGCGGGGGGAGGGAGGGGACGACACGACCTTTGCAAGTCACAGGAACTGGCCGCAAGCTAGTGTTCATGATGAGCTATGTCAATTTAAAAGGCCAGCCCGCCGCATTTCCCCCTCCCTCATGGTCTGTGGCAGGAGGAGTGTGAGGCGGCTGCTGAGGTAGTCACACTAGAAACCACCCATTAGAATCCCTCCCCACTCCACTGAATGACTTGTCCACAGCTGTGCCACTCAGCAGCCATGGACACACCCCGCCCCATCCCCCAAGCCTTGCTCATTTAAAAACACCCTTGGCTTTGACCCAAGCCCTGCCTGTTAGTTCTTTTGCTACACGGAGGTCATGTCTCCCCATGACCTGTTGATTGGATCTAGCTAGGGTGGCCAGATATGCAAATTTTAGAGGACACATGAGAAATACAGGTTGCAGGACTGCAGTGGAGCCCATTCAGCCCTGCAACCTGTATTTCTCATACATGTCCTCTAAAATTTGCGTATCTGGCCACCCTGGATCCAGCAAGGTGTATATGTCCTTTTCCACCCAATAGGACAGGAAACTGGGTGGAACAATGCTAATGCTTCCTGTCTGATCCTGTGTCAGCTTCTACTCCAGCTCCCACCTTGCCTCCTCTGCTCCTGCTGTGGATCCAGCCTTGGCCTGCATTTCCATCCTGAACCTGTCAAGCCTAATTCTGTCTCAAATTGTTCCTAGACCCTGACTCCACTCCTGAACCTGATCTGACCCCACTCCCAAGAGCCAACCCTAAAGTCTGCCCACATCTCAGACGACTCCGTTGCCTTTAGAACTGAAGTCTGTAAAGGATCCGGTAATTACGATTATCTTCTCTCAACTTTGAGGATTGGTATTATTCTATATGAGCCGGTCATTTTATACCTTGACCTTAAAATGGGAAATCAGGCTACTGCTGTAAAATGGAAAATGTCCCTAAAAAAAACATTCTTAGGTATCTTTGCGACACTAATGCAACATCTGCTGTTTTCCCCTCAGTGTCAGCAAGTGTCTGTGATTAAAAAAAAAAAAAAAAAGAAAGAACTGGAGGACAGATCTATGACAGAATGGCTATTAGTCAAGTTATTGAGGGAATGAGACCTCTAATTGTTGAGGGGAGGGAGTGAATAGCAGGAACTGGGTCACTCTATTGCACCCTGTTGTGCTTTTCTCAGAAGCAACCAAAGTTGGCCATTGTCAGAGAGGATCCTGGGCTAGATCCATCGTCCATTCGGTTCTTCTTATTTGGTTACAACAGCTCAAAAGTTAGATTTTTTGTTAAGTAGTACTAGAAAGACTGTGAATGAATGTAAGTCTAAGTAAGGTTCCGTGGGTTCTGACAGTTGGTGTTACCTTAGCTCTTCCTCCCCCATATCCTCCCTAGTTCCATTCTTGAGGGCTGGTATCTATAGATCTTTTCTTTCTCTTTTTTTTGCCAAGGTTTCATCCAAAAGACAAGCAATATCCAGAATGGGATCTTCTTTGGGTTCAATCCTCAAGACTTCTGGATAAGGAGGCTACCAGGCTTTCTAGATTTGGCAAGTCTGTCCCAGACAATATTTGCTTTCTCTCTGTCTGTACCTGGCAGGTTTATGTTCCCATTCATTGTCATTGTCCTCCCAAAAGTTGGAACTGCCCACAAATATCCCAGTGTACAGCACTGGCTACTTGATTGTGTCTTTCCTGGTACACACCTTGTGCTGGCATTCGACAGCCACAGACAATATGCATTATAGTCTCATCAGGTATATATATATTTTTAATATCTCCTACATTTTTCAATGGTTTTGTAGCTTGTCCATCTGTTATCTGTTGTTGCTACTGTTTTCCTTCTTGCTTTCTTCCAAATCTCAGTAACTACCCTGTGTTTCCTACCTATGTCCAACACCACCTCTCCCCAGCAGAAAGTCTATATCTGATTATTATTATTATTATTATTATTATTATTATAATTATTATATTATATTATATTAAAATTTCATCTCCCAGGAATAAAGTAAGACCTTTTTGTTGGGCCAGGTGTTTTTCAGGCAGTACACCTTTGGCATAGCACTGGGATCCAGTTCAAGGAAATCACATGATCTCTTCATTCTTTCCAGTTCTTGTCAGTCATTCAAAATAAGTTACTCCCTGATCAGCAGACACAACTTTCTAAGGAGACAGTAACCCTTTTCTCCTGAAGTTGAAGAATACTATGCATGTGGTCATGAATTCAATACAAGCTCAGGTGGAACAATGAGTAATGTTTTTAAAAACTGCAGTAATGGAAGAACTCTGCAGCCACAACTGAGAGCAGGATTTGGCCCAATATCTCTATGAGCCTATATGGATTGCCAACTACACTGTTCCTGTGTTATTTTCATTATTTTATTTTATTTATTTAACTTTAGACAATCCCTTCTCATTCCGGGTCAAGGCAGTCTACAGCATAAAACATATACAAGCATCTAAAAAACCCTCCCCACCCAATTCCAAGCCTATCTCTGCCTTCCAAATGCCTGGCCAAACAAAAAAGTCTTATTTCACTTCTGGAAGATGAGCAGGCTCAGGCTTAGACAAATCTCCAAAGGAAGGGAGTTCCCAACTGTGGGGCAACCACCAAGAGTGCCTCTCTGTGTGACCTTGTTGTGGAAACCTGGTGGACAGATATCTGCAACAAGGCACTCCCAGCTGACCTCAGAGGCTGTGATGGGACATGGGGGAAGAGGCAATCTTTCAGATATTTGGGGCCCAAGCTATTTAGGGTTTTATAGGTCAAAACTAGTACCTTGAATTGTGCCCAGAAGGCTATTGGTAGCCAATGCAGACTCTGGATCACAACAACCTGCTCCCAACAGAAGACAGGCCATTGCATTTTGCACTGAACAGAATATAATGATACATGATTTATTTAGGGAAAGTACATTACCCTGAATAGCACCACAATCCCAGGGACTGGTAACAAATGAATAATAGAAGTGATATTTTTGCCAATAGTCTGTATGTGTCTCTGTTTATTATAGCTCCAGCCAAGGAGTCTCTGAACCAGTATTTGTAATTTAGAGCATTATTTTGCATACTATCAGTACTGTTTTAATTTATTGGGGTTAGCTTTGTAGAAGTGGATTTCTTCAAACAAACAAGACATCCTTGTTCTTAAAGCATTGTTAATTAAAACCACAGACCATTCTTCCTGGACTTCCATATTGAGGAAGTGGGGAGAAGAGGGGGCTCAAAATTTCAGACATGAGCATAAGCAACTTTCAAAGCAAATTGCTGTTAATAGCCTACATTCAAGATTCCCTTCAGGTTAGAAGATGGTTCTAGGCACAGGAAAACTGCACTTGGGTGGTTTGAAAGCTAGCAGGCCCCAACAGTCTCATGGGACTCTGTGATTGCTCAATGCCTGCTGCCTCCCACAACCAATCAGGGGGCTCTGGAGCAGGGTACTGCAACCCTTTATAATGGGAGGGCCAGGTTTTTTTTCTCCATTCTGTGAGAGCTCTGCTTGTCAGCTTTTTTAGGTATTACCACCAATACCTTTCCTTCCTCATACCCTACATTTTACCTTCTCCCTTTTCCTGCCCTTCTCCTCCCTGTACATTATATACAGAAAGGTAGTATAGATTAGATATATATTATAAACATATAGATTAGATTAGAATAGTTATATATATAATTGATTAGATAATAGATAGTTTTCCTTTTCCCTTCCCCTGTCTCCATTAGATTTAGATAAATATTAGTTGTGTACAGGAATCATTAATGATACTGATACCAAAAATAAAATCTTTGTTTGAAATGGTATCGATCAATAACTATATTGATAACAATATCGATACTGATAATGAAAACGATACTGATACTGATACCGATAATGGAAATGATACAGATATCAATATTGATACAGAAAACAAAAATGATATCGCTACTAATACTGATAACAAAAACAATATTAAAAATGATACCAAAACCAATAAAGAAAACAAAAATGACATCGTCGTTAATAACGATAACGAAAATGACATTTTTCAATAACAAAAACAAAAACAAAAATGACATGGGGGCCTGGTGCACATCCCTAATCTCTACTATGGGAGGGGTTTCTCTGAACTGTCATGGGGCAAACTATTTGGCTGGTCTGGCTCTTTAAGACTGGAGAATTCCACTCATTGTACCACTGATGACTTAAAAATTGCTCTTCCTCTCACCTCCCTTTCTAATCTATCCAGGACTTTACAGCAGTTTTCTGGAACTGTGGGACAGATAACAAAAGATTTCTGTAATCAGGGACATCCTGGAAAATCCCGGACACTTGAGAGGTATGCTAAAAAAACAACACAGAGGTAATGGAGAAATTCCAAAATGGCTTCCCCAGGCTGGCCTAAGTATTACAACAGTGGATGGATCAGAAATAGCTAGGATGGACATTAAAGATCTGATAAGTTCAAAGTTCTACTTTCCCTACTGGAAACAATAGTGTCTACTCTTTTAAGTGATAACGCTAACTGAGCCTAGTGACTGCTTATTCAGTTACTTAGGGTCATTTAGAGTAAAGGAATTGGTGAGATAACATGACTTGGTTCTATGGTTGCTACCTGATTGATGAGTATTGAGTCACCCACGCTCTGTATTCTATTGTATGGTAATGGTTAAGAGGCATGGGGTGTTAATGCTATTTCATCCCATGGAATGTTTATATTTATATTTAACTCAATTTTATTTACTGTATGCAATGTATATTTGCTTTTGTCATGGCCAATGGCCAGTACAATAAAAAGTTATTATTATTACTTAGGGTAATTTCAGACATTACGAAAATGCCTTTCATCACAGTGGATCCCCTGTGGTGGAGACGTTTCCGGGAACGTCTGTTTTGGAGAATTTAGGGAGCTGTATACTTCTAGGAGCTTTTTGTAAATTGTTTGTACAGTAGGTTGAAGAGGTGTAACCACAGAATAACAACTTGGGGCTCCTAGAAGGGTGTACGTGCTTTATTAATGATTGAACGAAGTTTATACTGGATTATTGTGACTGGAGAAAATACATCACAGAGAGGTGTGGTATAAAATGTAGGGTCAAACAGGAAAAACCCATCCTGTCTTTGGGTCCACTCTGTAGTTCTTACATGTGAGCAGGCCTCATGATGATCTTTGAACTCGTACAAGCTAGCAAATAGCTGAATGTGAGAAGAGGTATAAAAAGGTATGGTGCTATGGCCAGGGGTGAGCAAATTTCCCAGTCTCAAGAGCTGCATGCCAAAATCTTCATGTTGGCAAGAGCCACAAGACAAACACATACACACGCGCACACAAACCTTTCCTGCTTTGCAATTGGCTGGTGGAGCCAATACTCTACAATCCAACTGTGTGAGCTCAAATTCTTGTCCTTATGGTTTCCACATCTCTGAGCCCTGATTGCCTTATTTCTCAAGTGAGGAATATTTACGAATCCATCTGCATTCTGGAAGCTTACTCTACAGCTCATGGAAAAACACAGTCTATCCACTAACCACCTTAGCCTGTCTCTAGATGTTTCACAAAAGTGGCCTTCCTTCATTCCTTGTACAGAGACAAATACACTAAAAACTATTAACCTCTGAAGCAGTTTCTCCTCCTATCTCCAAACTAAAATCAAATTAAAAGGCTGCAGCATGAAAGGCATGGCAGTGACATTAACATATCTTGGTTTTCCTCTTGCATATCCTTTTCTTCCAAATTGCTCATTAACATTGATTACACACAAAACAAACTGCTATAAAAATAAAATTATCAACTAGAAAAGAAATAATTGCATCGGTGGAGCTGACCATATTGCAGATTGATTTCAGTCAAGTATTGTAGGTTAATGGTTTTATGTTTCTGTCCATACCAAGCTGCCATGCCAACTAGTATCCCTTAAAAAGAAATTTGTGAACTCTTCAGTAAATGCTGAATCACAACACATGTTTTAAAGCAATCCTCATGGATGGGAGCATGCATAAATTATCTACGTTCATTGATCTTGCAGTGTAGGGTCAAGACAGAGTCATAGGAAAATGCTCACTCATAAATATATGCCATTTTGATATTTGTTAAAACTAAGGAGGGATTTATGAAGCCACCTCAGTGAATTCAATTCTGTCCTTTATTCAATTATTGAACACATGCAGGCTAATGCTATTGAATATTGCAATGTTAGCTTATGGTTCTATATATGATTTTCAACAGGGGCGGATTGGTAAATCAAAGTGGCCCGGGAAAATCTAGTCTTAGTGGCCCTGTGCCAGCGGCAAAGGCGCCGGCATGCCGCAAATGGGCCAAGGGGCTTGGGGGGGCGTGGCTTGGGCTGGGCACAGTGCACCAGATTTCAGGCCTATCACAGCTGAGTTTCCATACTCAGATCCTCAGCAGCCTGGTAGGGGCGAGTGGGAGGTTATGGGGGGATGGCAGGGGGGAGACTGCCATTGGTGGGGGATACTGGCCCTCATTTCAGTGCTCTGGCTCCCCAAATCACTCTGTTTCAGTGCTCAGTGGCCCCCAACCGAAAATCACTCTGTCCCTTGCTATGCATCCTACTATGCATGCATTCAGTAAGGCTTCTTCATTCCTACACCAGCTGCACTAGTATTCCACAGCCACTGTGTTTAGTTTAGCAAAGAGAAGACTAAGGGGAGAATTGATACCACAATGTCTACCACTCAGAATTCCTACCACAACATTTTTACCACTCAAGATTAGCTTAGTAAAGAGAAGACTAAGGGGAGAATTGATACCAGAATTCCTACCACTCAGGGTTAGCTTTGCAAAGAGAAGACTACGGGGAGAATTGATACCAGACTTCCAATATCTGCATTATTGAATATTCAGGCATCATTCTTTGCACCTATAGTAATGCTGCACTGGAACACAATTAAGGAACAACCTTGAAGGAAGACACACAGCTGCCTTCTCACACAACTCCCCTGCGGCAGCTGAGCAACTGAGCAGCTGAGCCAGCCCCCCCCCCGTTTTCAATAATTATTAGATGAGAACAGCGTAAAGGGAATTCAGTGCCTGTATTTTAAGTAGTTTGGTACCAAAGAAGGGGAACAAAAATGATCAAGGATATGGAACAGCTTCCATATGAAGGAAGGTTCAATGAGTTAAGGCTCTTCAGCTTGCAGAATAGACAACTGAGAGGGAATATGATTGAATGTTTACAAAATCATGAATGACAAGGAGCAAATAAATAAGCAGCAGAGCTGAAGTGAATAAGGAATTTCATATTTTCAAATGATATTGAAAATATTTCATATTTTCAAATGACTGGCTGCCGATAGCGAGCCGAGCCAGGTTCAAGGTTTTGATATTGATCTATAAGGCCCTTCACGGTCTGGGACCCTCATACCTCAGGGACTGCCTTGCCCTCCGCACCCCAGAGAGGCTCCTTCGGTCCGCCGGGGGTGCCTTCCTGGAGGTCCCCCGTGTTAGGCGAGGGGCCACAATGGAGAGAGCATTCTCGATGGCTGGGCCGCGCCTTTGGAATTCCCTCCCAGAGGAAGCTCGCTTGGCCCCGGGTCTTTTAACATTCCGGTGGATTTGCAAACCCTGGCTGTTTGCCCAGGCCTTTGAAGAGGGGGGTAGGGGCGGGTAGTTTTTTTTTTATCCCCTCCACCCTTATTTATTGTATTAATTAATGTATATGTTCCTTTGCCCTGTTTTAATTGTTGCAATTTTACAAATGTTTTAAAATGTTTTTATACTTGTATTTTTTATTTTTTTTAGAGTGTTAGCCTCCCCGAGCTGTTTCAGGAGGGGCGGGGTAAAAATATGATTAAATAAATAAATAAATATTCTAATTTATGAATCCACAGCTGAATATTTGCAGTGTTCACAGGTCAAAGCAAATATTTGCAGACCAAAATGAATATTGACATATTGCTGTGAACACCTTTCCTTGATATCTCTCAGGAGTTCCAAGGTGCAAGAAATCAAAATCTGCATTTTAACTTACTATCTTTAACTTAATAAGTGCATTTTGCATATTTCACTGAATAAGTTTAACTTAATATTTATTTATTTATTTATTTATTTGGATTTCTATCATGCCCTTCCCTCAAAGAGGGAATAAAGCATATAAAACACATATAAAACCATATAAAGAATAAAACATTAAAATACAAAACAAAACCCTCCAAAGCCCTCCAGCTCCCCCACAAAACTCACCCAGTAATGCTTCCCTATTCCTGACAACCGCCCCCTCTCAACCTTACCCCAAACCCATCCCATCCCCTATCCCTGCTTGCCAAATGCCTTTACAAACAAGAAGGTCTTACACCACCTCTTAAGCGCATGCTCAAACCAACCTCTGGGGGAAGGGAGTTCCATAGCACTAGGGCAGCAACCGAAAACACCTCCCAGTGAGCCCTCGTTATACAAACCAGGCTAAGAGACAGTAGCCACAGGGAGGCGCTCCCGACCAATTGCAGAGGCTGCAATGGGACATGGAAGGACAGGTGGCTTCTCAGATATATGGGGCTCAGACTGTTTAGGACTTTAGAGGTCAAAACCAGCACTTTGAATTGTGCCCGGAACATTATAAGGAGCCAGTGCAGATCACGGAGCACTGGTGTAATGTGCTCCCAGCACCTCACCCCCGAAAGGATCCATAATCTGGATCCATGATCTGGACCTTCTCCTTCTTTCCCCCAAGCTGAGCATACCCCTTAAGCATTCCCACCCCTAACATCAATCTGGCCCATGGAAGGAACTTATTTTAATTTTCAATTTAATTTTGGGGGGTGGGAAAAGGTTGCCTGCCCCATTGATATACCAGACTGCAGCCTCCCGAGAGTACTTTTGACAAACACAATATTTTTATTCCTTCCTAGAGCGTCATCAGGTAATTTGAAAAGCCTATGATCAGGGGTGTAGCTAGGCAGGAATGGGCCCTGCTATAGAAGAGGGGATTGGGCCCCCTGCTGGGGCAATCCATTCCATTCTACATGCTACATGTGGGGCCCCCAGGCTCATGGACCCCAGCTCAGCTGCCCCTATTATAATCATGCTCCTGCTTATGGATCACTGAGACATGGAGTTTCCACCCTGAAGTAAAAGACAAGAGAATGGCAATAAAGCCTAGAAGTTTACTCAGGGGAGAAATCGAGTTTCAGAAAGTGAATGAATTATTAAGGGCTCATTTCCCCACAAACGTCCACCTGTTCATGTGACACTGCTGCATCTGGTGTTTCCCTTCCCGTAAGTCGTGGTTGATGTTGATGACACACAATTATTTATTATTTACTTTCAGACTTTTACTACAATGCTTCCTCCTGGTAGTATTTGAGATATTCCAAGAAACAAATTAATTTAGCTTGGCTTCTATTATCCCTCTGAGGCTGGGTAGAATTATTGTGCAGCTGGAGAAGCTGAGGTACATAGTGAATACTGTAGTGAAGTCATATGGAAATCCATGTCAGCTCTTATTACCCTCCCCGGCCCTCAGCCAGTTCTTTAAGCACAAAACCAGGACAATATCCTACCTTGTGTTCTGGAAATTACTGGAGTGTGGTGGAAGAAGAGACACACTGGGTCAAGAGCCCCCAAAAGGAACTTGGGCTGTCATTTTCAGGGTACACTGGAGCATTAGCCTGGTATCTGGAAAGCACACAACATGTTCCTCCCTCCTCACAAACCAACAACCTCAGTGCTTTCATTGTGAGTGGGAAGACAGAGGGCAGAAGGGATGCAACACCCCCCACCACACACAATTTTGGGCCACAGGAGATACCCGTTCCCCTTAATTTTTGACCACCAACATTTTGTGGAGAGGAAAATGAAGGAAGGTCCTGCTAAGTTTGTTTCTTACTGATATAACCTCCGCCCCTCCCCCCTGCACTTTGGACTGTTGTTGCTCCATTGGCTCTAGGGTGAAAACAGACCACTTCGCTTTAACACCACTTTAACATTTCTTATGCATGTTACAGGGCTGTATTGGTGCCCTATGCAGCCCTGCAACATGCATAAGAAATGTTAACAGGGCTGGCCCTAGGCATGTGCAACATATGCAGTCGCACATGACCACACGCCAGCCTAGGCCCAGCACCTGGGGGTTGCATCCCCGACAAAATATTTAAATTATGCAAATTAGGCACCGCACCAAGACTTCACACATGGCCCCGCATGGTCACGCAAATCCTCGGGCTGCCCCTGAATATTAAAGTGGTGTTAAAGTGGTAATAAAGCAGAGTTAAGGTGCATGTCTGTTTTCACCCTAAGTCTCATTCCTAGTAGGTCTTGCAACAGGAACAGCCCTATATTCCCCTGCCCCTTTAATATATTCATACAGAGGCTGACCAGATTTTGGTCTTTGTACAAGAATACTGTGTAACTGTTAGCTGTTATGTCCCCGCATAAGTTCCTCCTTGTTTCTGTTGCTTCTTGTAGATCCCACCTTTGTTGCCAGTGTTATGTTCCTGTATAATTAGTGCATTTGAAATAACTTCACTGGCACAGTCTCCTTGGTTGAAAAATCATAGGCCACTTTATTCTGCAGCTCCCAGACACATTAGCCAACTCAGTTCAGTTTTATTAAAGAGCACTGGCTTTCACCATGGCTCACATTAGCCAACTATAACCTGCCCCCATTGCTTCCTTCTCTATAATACCTGGGCTGGACTCTACTGAATCTGCCACTAACAAAGGGCAAGACCACACACTGGCTAGGATGGATCAGAGACTGGATCTGTGAAACACTACACTAGCACATCTGGACAGAAAAAAAGATACATTTCAATCCTCCTTATGCTGACAGAACAGCAGAGCATCTGCCGGCCTCTGGTGAGAAGCCTGGAATAAAACTTTAAGTTCCCCTCCAGGACACGCGCAAATGGTAAATCATTGGACCCAATTCTGTTTTCAGTTACACTAGTTTCCTACTGGACTATCTTTAAGGCTCCTGGTCTACTCTGATGTAGCTGAGACCCAAATAAGATTCTGTGGGGTTTTTTAAATGCGTAAAATAGGCTCAGGCTTGGCCAAAAATCTAAATTGAAAATCTGTTTCCAAGGTTTCGGCCAACAGCTCCAGCCGTCACCACAATGTACTGTAAATCAATTTGGAACAGCTGTGCACAGCTTTATAAAATCCAGGGCCGGGGCATTTTAATTAGGAAAATGTGGTGAAAGTTAAAGGGCCATTAAGCGCAAGGAGGGTTGTGTTTTCTTTTCTTTTTAATGGAGACAAACACTAGACAAAGTTCTTCAGACCACCCCAGACCCTTCATTAAGCAAAAGTACCATCCTGGTTTTTTTGTGCAGTTGACTAACCGTCAAAACGAATAAAGAATTTGTTTTATGCTTGAGAGTTAGTTTCACTACCACAAGATTCCCTCTCTGTGCAGAACAAAGGATGTTTTAAAGCCTGTATTGGAGATTGCTTTGCTTTCCTGTCAAAGAGGTCTCTCCCAGGGCTGTCAGGAGGCCAAATTCACCCTTCCCATAAGTAGATGCACTCTGTTGACATCACCTATATTTTGCCTGCTTACCTCATTAGTGTCCCTATATGTCTGTCTCTTCTGACTTCTTTTCAGCTTCCTGCATTGTTGTTTTTTTACCATCCCTGATAAGCAAACCAGTCAGGAGGCGAGGAATTGTTTCAGTCTGCAATCTCTCATTGGCTGCCTTCAGTTATAAGGAGCAGTATTCAAAATATTAAATGGAATGAGTGTGTGCTGAGTGTGTGTGGGAGGAGTGAAAATGTGATGGGGGGGCAAACTTTATTTTGTCCAGGGAGGGAAAATACCTAAGACCACCCTTGACTATGATAACACCATAAGGGGAATTATTGACCTTGGTCATTTCATGTGCCTATTTTGTTTTTCTGAGATGGGAAGGAGAAGACACTCCAACTTCCATAAGGTCAGTACAATACGTGAAACAGGATGCAACTGCTATGTACTAATAGAAACTTTCAAGGACAACATGCAAAGGTGTTTCCTTATTTCTTTTCTTCCACAACAAATATATTATGGGTGGCCTCCAGGTATAATATTTCTTTTTGTGAAAACAGAACAGCCATTTCTTAGCTCAGATCCTTCTTTTGTGTTTAATGTTCTTTAAAAAAGAATAAAGCATAAAACGTTCATGACCAGGATTCAGCAAGAGGGACAGCAGATGTAAAAACACATTGTTAGCAAAATTTCAAAAAGCAAGAGCATGAATGACTATTTATTAAAGTACAAGACTGTCAGAAGCATCCTACTGATTCTCCCAAATACAAAGTGCATTTTTAGCATTATGCTTTAACATTGGAACCATAGGCCAATGGTATTAGATGGGGGAGAGCCAGAGAACTGTTCATTAACCCAGTGAAGTTGCAGAACACCACAAGAGACTCCAACATAATTACATGTAACGGTATCCAATATACTTCCCACTGTTCCAGCTATGCCATCTCATTCCTGGAGCCCATTCACTGACTTCTCTCCTTTATTAGTTGTACCAGGTCCAAGCTCTCTGCCTGTTTTATTTAAGGTTCATTCTGCACAATTTTGTCCTCACTGAACATTTTTTGCTTTCATTTCCTCCTCCCCTTTCCCTTACACTCCTATGCCTCTTCATGATCTTCCACATTAACAGTTCCAAGTGTCTTTGCCCATTCTTGAGTGGCAATGCAGGACAAGAAAGTGGACTCAGGGGTGTCATTCCCAACTTTACCAGTAACTTGCGGTGTGATTGTAGGCAAGTCTCTACACCTCCATCTCAGGATGAGGATTATCCACCATTTTAATCTAGAGAGAAGGTGGTTGCCATGTTGGTCTCAAATGTAAAAGATGGAGGAGAAAGTAGATGAGGTGAGATCTTTTATTGGCCAAGCTCTGTTGGTGAAAGTATGCAACCTTTCAGGCCATGCAAATACAGGAGAAATATTGCTATGAGCGCATTCCCACATACACTAAAATGCTGGTATTTCTAAATGCAGGTAATTTAACAATGCGCTTACATTTATTCACACCAGCATTTAAGTTGCGCATTCAAGCCATTTTAAAGAATGCACCTTTCACATTCCCACATAACTACTGACTAGCTTAGTCAGTATCATTACACAGCGCCTCGCTTGCCCGCTCTCGGCTCCCGGAGAGGGGAGAGGAGTTGAGCAGAGAGCCCGAACGCTGTGTAACCGACATGTAACTGACTAGGCTAGTCAGTATCATGTCAGTTGCGGCTCTTGGCTCAGCTCCTCTCCCCTCTCCCTAGATCGGGCAAGCGAGGTGCTGTGTAACTACGTGTAACTGACTAGCCTAGTCAATATCATGTCAGTTCAATATCAATATCATGAGCGCACCCTCCCCCTGGGACCCTGCACTCGGCCCAGCCCCCTAGAAAGCTGCCCCCCCCCCCGCCCCTGAGGGTGGCGGCCCTCGAGCAGCACCCAAAGAGTGGTGACAAAAGGGCACTGGCCGTTTTGTGGTTGTTATGTGGCCGTTGTGTGGCCGGTGAGGACCCAGCTCCTGTAATGACATCCGTGCAACACAGCCTTGTCCAGCCATCGCGCGCATTGCCACTGTCCTCCCTCGAACTCTCCCGCGCCATCCGCAGGTCTGGTCATCCCCTCTGCTGCCATGATTACCGACCACTGGAATGCCTCCTCTTGTCTCCCCCACCCTCCATCTCTCCTCTCCTTCTTTCACTGCTGCTGTCTCCCCTGATTCTCCCTCTCCCTCCATCAACACTCTTTCTCCAACCTCCCCGCCCCTTATTCTCCCCCTTGCCTATTCCCCCTCTTCCTCTTCACCCCCCCTTAACCATTCCCTTCAAGCCTTTACCCTTACACAAGCCCTGCAAGCTTCATTGCTCCGCATCCCCATACCTCATCCACATTCCCTGCCTTCCCCCTGATCAACTCCCCTTCTCCTGCTCCCTCTAGAACTGCCGCTCTTCCGTTAACAAAGCCCCCTTCATTCACGATCTCTTCCTCTCTCACCGCTTCCAACTCCTTGCACTTACTGAAACCTGGATCTCTCCCTCTGACTCTGTCACCCTTGCCACCCTCTCCTCTGGAGGCCTTTCCTTCTCTCACTGGCCCTGCCCTGAAGGCCGGGGTGGTGGTGTGGTCCTTCTCCTTGCCAACCCCTGTCGATTCCAGCCCCTTTCCCCTCCCCCTCCCTCTCCTTCCCTTCCTTTGAGGCTCACTCTGTGCGTCTCTACTCCCCCCTTCTCCTTTGGGTCGCTTTCATCTACCACCCCCCTAGCTCCCTCTCCTCCTTCCTCT
>QEPC01002599.1:647345-682483 GCA_003113815.1 Sphenodon punctatus | reverse complement strand
TCTGTACAGTGCATAACACAAGGTTTCAGTTTATGGTTTAAGTTTCATTTCAGTACAAAACTGAAATGAAACTTAAAGCAGTCTAAAAATCCTACTCAACGCCTGCTGTTCAGGAACAGTGACTAGCTCAGAAGGTGTTGGGAAGGGGGGAGGCAGATAATTAGTTTAGTTTCTTGCAAGCCTCTCCACCCCTGGTGCCTGGAAGTCTGCTCCTCAGTAACTGACACCTCCCTGTCATGTTTGACCTTCCAGTGAACCTTTTTTTGCCACCCGAACTCACCCGAACGCGATCCGAACTGACCGAATTATTTGTCCATTTTGCCGTTCAGTGTTCGGTTTGTTCGGTATGTTTGCGTTCGGGTTTGGGTTCGTGTTCGAGTTCAGTCATCCGAACAGGCTGAGTTCAGGCCGAACTCTGAACTACCGAACCGCGTTTGCCCATCCCTACTGCTCAGGTGAGCCAGAAATTGCACCACCGTCCCCATAAGGGGGTGCACACAGGGCTGCAGGAGCATCAGCACAGCCAGGCAGCTGAGTCAGGCCGGGGGGAGCACTGGGGAAGAAGCTCCTCAGGGTGTCCCAGGGCACTCACTGGGAAGACTCACCCACCTGGCTATGCTGCTGCTTCCATTGCTCCTCCTGGTCTATCTTGCTGCTCAGCTAAGCGAGGCGGCACGCTGCAGTCCCCATAGTGGGGGTGCATGCAGGCCCACAGGAGCAGTGGGATTTGCAGTGCAGCCAAACGTGTGAGCCGGCCTAGGGAGTGTGTGGGAGCAGGAACTTCCCGAGGCATCCCAGGGTGCTGTGCTGCTACTCCTGCTGCTCCTCCCAGCCTAGCCCGCTGCTCAGCTGAGCCAAGAGACATGCCACATCCCCGTAGCAGGAGCGTGCATGGGTTGCATATACCGGAAAAGGCCAGTGGCTCTATGGGGGACTGTGATGCACTGCCCAGCTCAGCAGAGAAGCAGGTGCTGGAGGAGCAGCGGGAGCAGTGTCACAGTTGAACGGGTGAGTCAGCCTGGGGAGCACATGGGGGCAGGAGCTTCCTGGGGCATCCCATAAAGATGCCCATTTTCAGGCATCCGGGCCCCTGATGGGAGCTGGATGAACCCATTGGGTGCCTCCTGAAAATGCAGATATTACCTGGGGGTGGCAAATGCACTACCCGCTCCACCCCTAATCCAGGGCCTAGGCCCTATGGAACTGACTGCTGGCTAGAAATCCTGGGCCTATCCTTTCAAGACTCTTGTTCCTCACACTCCCTTATGCCTTGTGCCCAGAGAAGGACATGAGAAAGAAGTCTGTGTACTTTGGGAAACAGAGCAACATGAATCACAAACAGCCCCAGCTGCTGCGCAGGGTGCTTTGGTGGAAGTGGGGGAGAAAGTTCCTTGCTCAGCATTGGAGCAGCTGGACACTATGTGACTCTTAATCAAGAATGCAACAAGAAGCCAGCCAGCATTTTGTCAATCTGCCCCCTACACAGTTTGTAGAGAGGAAAGTGTTGCTTACTGTTTGAAAGCGTAAGAGAAACTGGAGGAGACTGTCACTTGTTCTTAAGCTTATTTCTTAAGCTTATTTGGGAAAGGGAAGCATATGCTCCTTCTGTCGTATGTGTAAAGCTTGGCTGTTCCGCCTGGCTTTTGGCAAGGGAGGTGCGGTGTAGGGTGCAGGGGCTGGGGGGCGTGGGTTAGGAAATGGGGGAGGGTTTGTTCTTCACTGCTTTCCTTTTTAGTGTGTTTTAATTATGTTGTTTTAAATTTTTTTATATATTTGTTTACTCGTGTAAGCTGCCCCAAGCTGCCTGGAAAAATAAATAAATCTAAATAAATACATTTTGAAAATTCAGCATTGGTTCAATATGAGCCGGACTCCTGTAGTTCCCATCAAATTGAACTTTAAACAACTCATCGTGTGTGTAATGTTTTAGTGTTCAGTCCGTATGTATTTGACAGAGAATGCCTATCTGCAGTGTTAAGAGCTGCAAGTTCCCTTTAATGGGCTAGAGACAAACGCTGTGCTTAATTGAGATCTGCACCTCTTCTGCATCTGTGGTGGCAGAGCTCCAAAAAGGAGATGTGAAATGGGGAAGTGGGTGGAATTAACCAAAGCATCACCACAACTCTTATTTGTGTGCTGCTGTCTGAGGCAGGTGGATCTGGAAGGAATATTTTTGAGCTTAAGTTAATGCTGACCTTAGCTGGAATAATTTGCCCTCTTGATCCTCCGTAGATGTATAGTCAATAGGGAGTTGTCTGGCTGCTACATGTGATTGTGCACATCTGTCAACTAAATCAGAGATCTGAATGCAAGATGTAGCATTCGGGAGCGCTGGGTGGATTTGTGACATCCCCTGAAGGACTTCAGGTCCATAAACCAATGAATGGATTACAACAAGGCATAAATAAAGTAGTATCTGTGACAGATGTAATCCTGCTCCAACACGATTCATGTTATTTAAAAGAAAGCCAACCATATCTATTTTCCTTGCACCACCACTCTGAAATTTCAGACGATAATAAGCACTTTTCCACATGAATGAGCTGGGAGCTACATTAAAAAAATTATTTGGCGGTGTTGTTTTGAAACTGGGCCGGTCATAACAGAGACTTTTCTGTTATCCCTCACAGAATGCTACTTCCACTTGCAAGCAAACACAAATGAATTGAAGCAACGTGAGAGTGGATTTTCGAATTTTCCATCATTTGTCATTCCATGCAAGTCAACAAAGAGAAATGGTGCCTGCTTTTTAACAATGAATTTCCATGAAGATAGTGCCATGCTGCAAGCTAACAAAATCATGGCAGAACTATTATTTATTTATTTTATTTATCATTGCTTATATACCTTCCTACTTGCTGTACAGTGACTCAGGGCAGTGCACAACCAGCAAAACAATCAAATACAAAATATACAAGTAAAAACAACACTAAAACTCAGAATAAATCAACTTAAACTGACAGGTTGCAGCATAGAGCTAGTTTATGGGCCTGTGCCAATAGCCGTGAGGGCAGCAAAGAAGGAATACTTTTCTACCCTCATAGCAGTCACAAAGTCTCATCCAGTGCAGCTGTTCCAGGTGGTGAGGGGGCTGGTCAGTCTGGCCTCCCTCTGCCTCAGCGTGGAATCTTCCAGGTCCCGCTGTGACGTGTTTGTCAACTACTTTGCGGATAAGATCGCGTGGATTCACCATGACTTCGGTGCTATAGTTTCTGCAGAAGGAGAAGAGTCAGAGGATGCAGAAGCCCCATGTGGTCTGGTTTCATGGGATCTGTTTCAGAAGGTGCTGCCCGTGGGGGCTGTGGATGTTCTGGGGGCAGTTAGAGCCACCTGTTGTGAACTGAATCCATGTCCATCCTGGCTGGTTAAGACCTGCCGGGAGACGTTAGGGCCGTTGCTGGCGGGGGTGATCAACACCTCCCTTTGAGAGGGTAGAGTGCCGGAATGTTTGAAGGAGGCGGTGGTCCAGCCTCTACTCAAGAAACCATCATTTGATGTTGATTCGCTCACCAGCTATCCTTTTTTAGGGAAGGTTATTGAACGGGTGGTAGCTCAGCAGCTCCAGAAGCATCTAGATGGCCTCAGCTTCCTAGATCCCTCCCAGTCTGGCTTTCAACCAGGGTATGGCACTGAGACTGTGCTTTTGTGGCCTTGGTCAATGATCTGCGCCGGGAGATGGACCAGGGATGTTTGACCTTACTGGTCCTCTTGGATCTCTTGGCTGCTTTTGACACGTTGATCATGGGCTGTTGGTGACTGGCTTGCGGAACCGGGCAGGATTGGGTGGGACAGTTCTACAATGGTTCCGTTCCTACCTAGCTGGTAGGACCCAACAGATAGTGCTGCGGGATAAGGCATCTTTCCCATGACCTCTCATGTGGTGTCCCGCAAGGTTCTATTCTGTCCCCGCTCTTGTTCAATGTATACATGCAGCCATTAGGTGAGGTCATGAGTGAGTTCAGAGTGAGTTACCACCAATATGCTGATAACACTCAGCTGTACCTCTCATTTTCATCGGACCCAGGCCTGGCAGTCTCTGTGCTTTCTCTGTGTTTGATGGCTGTGGGGGACTGGATGAGGCAGAGCCGACTAAAGCTAAATCCTGACAAGACAGAGATAATGTTGGTAGGGAGAGTGGCGGGTGTGACTTCCCCCATCATTGATGGGGTTTGTCCCCCACTGGTCTCCCAGGTGCAGAGTCTAGGGGTGCTCCTGGATTCCCAGCTCCACTAGGATATTCAGGTGGAGACAGTGACGAAGGGGGCTTTCCGACAGTTACATCTGGTTCAGCGGCTTCTGCCTTATGTCTCCAACTCCAACCTGGCCACCATCATTCATGCTTTTGTTACCTCGAGACCGGACTACTGCAATGCACTCTATGTGGGGCTACCCCTGGTGATGGTCCAGAGGCTTCAGCTGGTGCAGAATACGGCGGCCCTGCTCCTTACGGGGCTGGGTCGCTGGGAGCACATTACACCAGTGCTTCGTTCTCTGTACTGGCTGCTGCCTATTTTCTTCCGGGCCCGATTCAAGGTGTTGGTTCTTACCTTTAAATCCCTACACGACCTTGACCTGACCTATCTGCGGGACCGCCTCACTTCCCGGGTCTTCGATCAGCCTCTGCGGTCTGTTGCCTTCTTGGAGGTCCCCCGAGTAAATCGGGAGGCCACTATGGAGAGGGCATTCTCGGTGGCCGGCCGCACCTCAGCTGTGAAACTCCCTCCCAGAGGAGGCTCGCCTGATCCTGGACCTGCTGACTTTTTGTCGGGTTTGTAAAACCTGGCTGTTCCGCCAAACATTTGGTCAAGGGGATGGATGAGGGAGGGGGGGATGGGTTGGGGGTGGGTTGAGGGTTAGGGTACGTGGGGTTTTGTTTTATGTTTATATTTGTATGGCTGCACCATGTTGTTTTATATTGCTATTTTATATGTTTTATATTTTTGTTTTAAATTGTAAGCTGCCCCGAGCTGCTCTGCAGAAGGGGTGGGGTATAAAATTGTATAATTAATTAATTAATTAATTAATCCCCCTCCCTTATTAGAGAGCAACATCCCAAAATTAAGATCAGGTGTGCAGCATGCTTTTCACTTCCATTGTTATATGTCACAAAGTGCTATATCTGCTGATTGCTAAGAGCTTTGTGGAAAGCATACATGGGTATATGGAATAGAATAATAACACTAATTAATCTTTATTAGGTATATGTAAAGCACTCCGAATGCCATAGCAGGAGGGTTCTATATAAAAATAAACACAACTTTTAATCTTCACAACAACCCTGTGAGGTAGGTTAGGCTGAGAGAATATTGTGACTGGCCCACGGTCACCTAATGAATAAGTAAGTATTTATTAGTTCAGCTTTCACCATGCACTATACACAATACAAAGAAACAAACAACGCAACATGTTTTAAAATGGGCCTCATACAAATACAATACAATATTCTAACCTTACCCAAAATACAAAACTATTTTGCCAAACTTATCCCCCCTATAAAAACCTAGCCCTGTCAGGCTTACATAGCTAATATTTCACCACAAGGGTGATAAAATCCTACCCTTCTCAGGGCTTACATAGCAAGTGCTCAACCCTTATATAATAGTACCTGGCCCTTTCGGGGCTTACATACGGCCCCTGGTTAATAAATGCCTCACCAGGTTACCGAGTGAGTTTGTGACTAAGGCAAGTCTTGAACTAGGGTGCCCCCCCATCTCCTGGTCCAAGTACTGCACACTTAGCCATTACACCACACTGACTCGTTTATGTCTGCTTTCGAGCTGCAATGGGTACTAAAATTAGTACTCGTGGGTAATGCCCACGTTTCCCGGTACCCCCATCAGGCACCCAACAGGGTACCCGAGGACTAATTGGGTGCCCAATGTCCAAAAATGGGAACATTACTCAGAGAAACTGACAAGCCCCAGCCAGGAGCACTGCAGGGTCTGGCTCTGAAGCAGTCCCAGCTGGAGTCTGTAACTTTCAAAAGCTTGCTGGCACTCACCCCTCTGCAGTGCTGCTCAGGTGAGAGGCGCTGGGTGGGTGGGGGAAACAACCTTTGAAGTAACAGGCCCCAACTGGGATGCTGCTTTCAGAGGCCAGCCAACAGGTTTGAGCATCCCATCGGGTCCTGTTCGGGCATCGATGGTACCGAAATGGGGCCAGGTTGATTTGAGCACCCCAAATTTGTCAGGGGTGCCTGAATATTGGGGTGCCCGGTTGCAGCTCTAGTCTCCTTATGTCTGGAAACAAGAAGCATATCATTTTTCTATATCTGCCCTCTGCACTAGCATGTGCATTATGGAAAAGGTTTTTTGCTATATAAACTGTAATCTTGACACCGCTTGTTCTGGAGTAGTCCTATTGACTTCAGTGTTCCAGAATTAGTAGTTTGAAAATGGCAACCATCAGCTTCAAACAATGGGTTGCAAACCACTGGAGAATAAGTTGTGTTCTGAAGCATTCTAACTGTGATGCAGAGAAAGATTTTTAAGAGCATTAGTCTGGTATGGGTAGAGCCCTTCATTTTTATTTTTTAATTTAATTTTATTTTATTTTCCCCAGGAATTCATCAGTGTTTATTACAACAAAAACGGATGAAAATCAGTGGGGGGAAAATGACATACTTTTTCTGGGTGATATCAGGGTTTATTTTGGTGAACAGAAGGGCAACAAAAATGATATTAAGTAGATTAATTATCTGATAAATGAAATTTAATGTAGTTTGCTGTAGAACTGGAACAGAACTCAAAACACTGTATGTAACTTCTGACTTTAAGAAAACAATCTCTCTATTCCCCAATAAAAACTTTTCCTTTGGATAAACAATAATACTGTTGGTGACTTTAAAAGCCCCATTACCTGTGGGTGCTAATTTTAGTCCATTATTAGCCCTATAAACATTTACACTGAATAATTGGGCCAAATTATTTTACTATATTTAGTTACATTTAACAGCTTGTGTGACGTTCTACCAGATACTCAATATATGGGCTCCAGTGTAAATTCCAGAAGTCCTGTGTAGCATAGGCTCAAAGCAGTTTTGAAAGTGTCTTGTCCAAGGCTCATTCCCTGCAGTACTGGATGTGGCCAAATATAGAAAATACTCTCTCCACATCAGCTGAGCCAGGTGGGACACTGAGGCTGCTTTTAGACGAACAGGACTTTTGTACTACGGCCGGTGATTAGACGAGACTTCTCGTGTGTTATCACCGTTCGCGCATTCTTTTAATACTGCGGACTAAATACCTCAATAAAGATATTTAATCAGTGGTATTAAAAGAATGCGTAAGCAGCAATAACACATGAGAATTCTCATCTAATTGCCACCCGCAGTACTTTTAAAAGTCACATGAGTGCATCGCATGAGGCTCCTACAAGTTAACTGCATCTGTGAGTGCACTATTCCACATTCATCCCATGGGTTATGCCGTGAGTGGTAGTGCATTGCCGGGCTACAAAATCCTACTCTTACAGTGACGGGTGTTATAGTTGCGCAGAACTGGGAACATGGGAATACCTGCTGGTATTACAATTGCAGAACAGCAGGGGTGGAAATCAGCAAATCAGCAGGATGGAACAGTACTTTGTTAATTTCAGACGGCTTCTTAATTTCACCTCATTCTGCTGCTGGCTTGTTAATTTTGCCTTGCTCTGTTGTGGGCTTGTTAATTTCAATTGTCTGCTGGCAAAAGGGGTTGGTTATGAGCAAAGCCTGTTCCAACTTCTTATACCACAGGTTCACAACATTGGGATGCCAATGTTACACTGCTGTAGGAAGTCTTCTGGGATATTGGCAACATCTAAGGGGGCTTGAAAGAGGCCTTCAGACATCTTGCTGGCAAATGGGAGATTGGAAACTGGGCCTTAGTTGACAAAATTGGTCACATCAATCCATATTGCAGCCGGATTAGGAGCAGTAGGTAGAGAGCGCGAGGTGATGGAGGCCCCATCTGGTCCACCTTTGTGGGGGGAGTTTCAGGAAGTGACGCCGGCCGATGCGGCAGATGTCCTAGGGTCTGTGAGGGCCACTTGTTGTGAACTCGATCCATGCCCGTCCTGGCTGGTGAAAGCCTCCAGGGAGACGTTGGGGACGGTGCTGGCGAGGGTAGTGAATGCATCCATGCAGCAGGGGAGGCTGTCGCCCAGTCTCAAGGAGGCTGTAGTGCGCACCCTGTTGAAAAAACCATCATTGGACGTAGACGCCCTCACCAGTTACCAACCTGTCTCTAACCTTCCCTTTTTAGGGAAGGTTATTGAATGGGCGGTGGCACTCCAGCTCCAGGCGCATCTAGATAGCATCGGTTTCCTAGACCCGTTTCAATCTGGGTTCCGCCCTGGCTATGGCACTGAGACAGCGTTGGTGGCCTTGGTCGATGATCTTCGATGGGAGATGGATGCAGGATGTTCAACATTTCTCATCCTGCTAGATCTCTCGGCCGCTTTTGACACCGTGGACCATGGGCTGTTGTTGAGATGGCTGCATGACCTGGGAGGTCTGGATGGGACTGTTCTTGAATGGTTCCGTTCATTCCTCTCGGGGAGAAGCCAGCGGGTGGTGCTGGGGGAGGAGACATCTTGCCCCCGCGCCTTATCATGCGGCATTCCACAGGGTTCAATTCTGTCTCCATTATTATTTAATGTTTATATGCAGCCCCTGGGGGAGGTCGTGAGGGGGTTCGGGGTACGTTGTCACCAATATGCTGATGATACTCAGCTGTACCTCTCTTTTTCAGCGGACCCAGACCCTGCTATCTCAGTGCTATCCCAGTGTTTGGAGGCCGTGGCGGAATGGATGTGGCAGAGCAGACTGAAGCTCAACCCTGATAAGATGGAGGTGATGTTGGTGGGGAGAGCGAAGGAGGTGTCGGCCCCCCTTACTGGGGGGGTTCGCCCTCCCATAACTCAACAGGTCCGGAGTCTGGGGGTGGTGCTGGATGCGGACATCCGCCTGGAGCGGCAGGTGGAGGCAGTCACAAAGGCTGACTTTCGCCAGTTATATCTGGTGCAGAGGCTGTGTCCGTTCGTCTCCGGCCTGGACCTGGCCTCCCTCATCCATGCCTTCGTCACCTCGAGGCTGGACTATTGCAACACGCTCTACATGGGGCTTCCCTTGTGTTTGGTTCGGAGGCTGCAGCTAGTGCAGAATGCGGCGGCCCGTCTCCTTTCCAGGACGGGTAGCTGGGAGCACATAACACCAGTGCTCCTGGCTCTGCACTGGTGATTCCCACCAGGTATTCACCGTGGTGAACATCTGGCAGGAATATTTTAGAAATTACGGGACAAACGGCCACCACGGGGGATTCACTGTGGTTGACCGTGGTGTCGTAAGGTCTGAAATTACCCTTGGGCTTGGAAGAGGTGGGGAGGATGATGCCATGAAGGTAGCTGACCCCTGTAAAACAAAATCCTAGCACCAAGGCAACAGAAGTCACAACAAAGTTTTCTTCCCACTGTGAAGCCAGTCAAATTGTCATCTGAACAGCCATTGATACAAATGTGGCATTCCAGACTAGAAAACAGCACTGTAATATGTACAATCCATCCCTCACAGGCCAAGTACCTTGCACCTGGTATATTGATATACTTCTGACTCAATCAACTTTGTATTGGAGTTGGGATTCAGTGGAGAAGTGAGGTTTCACCATTGACTTGTTTTTTTTTACTGCAGCAGTGAACCACAAACTTATGCAGCACCATCTCAGATGTCAATTGCTTTGAGTGAATGCTCAGCTATTGATCTGGCAGAGTCTAAAAAGCACACTATCACATGTGCAAACAGATGGCTAGGGAATGTCTGAAGAGTTGAGCAGAAGAAGCTAATTCCCCCACCCTCCCAACAAATAAGGAGGATGGTCCCCGCTGTGTACAGATCTCAGATGATGATCAAGTTGTGCAGTCTTTCAAAAGGTGAATTTTCTGTCTGGCTATCTGCGGAAAACAAATTTAAAGTCTCTGTAACTACGTGTAAGACATGCAGCTAACTCTGTGTTGGTTAGTTCTATATATGACTTGCCTAGTTAACCAGCAGCATAACTACCACAGTCAGTTAGTAATGCTAGATACATATGACATGTAAGGTCCTTTTTACATGCCTGGGTGAGTCTTGTGTAAAATCTGGGGTGGTTGGGTGGGGGGTGCGTGTGCGCTTCCACAAACACGCATGCACACACCTCCACCCATCACACACACACAGAACAGCTGGCAAAAAGTGATCGCTCCATGGATGTGGAAGGGTTGGAGTTGGGTGGAGGTCGGTGTGCACCAGTGTTTTACACCCTCCCCACACCCACTGCACACAAACTGGCGCAAACACCAAGACACACACACACCGCTCCGCGGCCTGTGTAAAATTGATGTAATCATTGATGGGGTGCGTCCCTCCTTGGTCCCCCAGATCCGGAGCCTAGGATTGTTCCTCGATGCACAGCTCCATCTGGATGCTCAGGTGACGGGTGTGGCGAGGAGCACTTTTTGTAAATTACATCTGGTCCGTCAGCTTTGGCCATATATTTCCGGCCCTGACCTGGCCACTGTCATCCATGCATTTATCACCTCGAGATTAGACTACTGCAACACGCGCTACATGGGGTTACCCCTGGTGATGTCCCGGAGATTGCAGCTGTTGCAGAATGCAGTGACCTGTCTCCTAACAAGGACGGACTGTCGAGAGCTTATTACACCGGTGCTCCGTTCTCTGCACTGGCTGCCTATAGTCTATTCAAGGTGTTGGTGTTGACCTTTAAGGCCCTATACGGCCTGGGCCCTGGTTATCTGAGGGACCGCCTCAACCTCCGTGTCCTGGATCGGCTCATGTGGTCGTCCAAGGGTACCCTCTTGGAGGTTCCCTGGGGCTTCTGGGTAGCGACCTCTGGGGGGGCATTCTTGGTAGTCGCTCCCCGGCTGTGGAACTCCATCCCACTGAAGATCTGCCTTTCCCCATATCTCTCCTCTTTTCGTAAATCCTGTAAGACCTGGCTATTCTTCCAGGCTTTTCGTGAGGGAGACAGGTAGTGGGTGGGGGGATGTTTTGTTTTGGGGGGGGCTGGTAGGGTTTTAGTCTGATCCTGTGATAGTTTATTTTAATTAATTTTAATTATTTTATATTGTTTTATGATTCTGTATTTCTACTTGTTGTCCGCTGCCCCGAGCTGCCATGTGGCAGGAGGGGGCGGGTTAGAAGTATTGAAATAAATAAATAAAATACAATACAATAAAATAAAAGAGCCTCTGGCACATGAGTTGCAGCACAAACTACTGTAACATTTGCTGTTCAAATAACTCATCGGCCAAAATTTACTTACTGAAAAGTCTTGTGAATATGCTTGGGAGATGAATCATTTTGAGGAGTTCATGATCTCTTCACAGACAATTAGCAAACAGAAAATAAAGGCAAGAGGGGTCAAATATAATCTACACTATTTCCCTCAGTGCTACTATGGATTAATGGTACCTACCTCCTGAGACTGGGAAGGCTGTGTTGTAGATTTGCTCTTGGAAAAGAAGTCTGCTCTCTCCCTCCCCATCATAGATGCCATCCATCGCCTTATGAAGTCATTGTGAGCCTTTGTTTGCTGTTGCTTCAGGTTCTGTAACTCTATCGGTGTTGACAAACAAAATATTAGCCCACATTAGCTCATACCAGGTGAGCGTCCACCTGCCCATTTAGTAGGTGTTCATCCCCCACCATCCACCAGACATGCAGCCCCCACTGACGGCAGGGTCTTGGAGAATGAAGAACCTGCTATGTGGGCAAATGCAGGCTAATGTGCACCCACATGTCTGCGTCCTATCAATTAGGTTGCACACCTCCGCACATACAAGTCAGCCAGCACCATAGAGTCACAGGAGAAAATCCTACAGCGTCCAAGGCTTGACATCCTAAACCCAGGTTGTAAAAACTCGTTTGTTTTCAGCCTATCACAGCACAGTCCTCAGGCTGCTGCATTGTTACTAGTCCTGGGGAGGTGGCTGGGGCTAACACTAACAGGGCGGCTGGAGGATCAAACTGTTACTGATCCTCAGAGACAGCATTCCATCTCCCCCTAAGATGGTTGAGACTTAGGGCATTTATAGACGAGACAAAAAAGGCGGCTGATCCTTTGATCAGCCGCCTTTCTTGCCGCTCGTCTACATGCCTGGGCTGCTTTTTAATCCGACGCGGATTCCCGGAGTGCCGGCTTTACGCCGCACTTCCTGGTCCCGTGCGCGAGTGCGCATGCGCAGAGACGCCGCGGCGGGAAAACCCGGCATTTAGCGATCCCGCTTGTAAGCGGGATCGTCTATAAACGCCCTTACTCCCCAGCATGGCAGCAGTTTGTTGGCAAAACAGGCAGGGAGCATTTTACTAGTGACAAGGATGGGAATTGTAAGGGGATACTCTGCCGAGTCACAGGTGTAAAACTCCAATTTCTTCTCTCCCTGACGTGTCATCACCTACCTTTCAGCCAGGAAATGACTTGGGGGAATCAGAGTGTAAATAGCAGCAATTACATTGAGAGATTGAAGAAATTCTGAGCGCTGCTGTGCTTCCTCCCCATCTCCTGTGCAACGACCCTCTTGCCTCTTCTGAGTCGGCAGTTGATGAAATGGTGGAGAGGGTTGGGGGCTCCCGCTGAGATCATTGCTGAAGTTCCAGTCACACGCCTTGTTTTTGTCTTTCTCCTGTACCTGCCTGGAAGTGAGTGATGATTTTACCATGCACAATGTGAAGTCAGGTTTTGCAAGCGGAATGAAAACCCAGCTGTGAGAAGGAATAATCCAAGCTTGAGCCAAGAAGGGCAAGATATTATTGTTTAATTGGGGTGTCTTTACATTCGAGCTAGGTTGAAACTGTGCAATAAACAAAATCTCAAAGAAATATCTATTTCGGGTTGTACTGAAATGCTCACGGAAATTAAGTTTGAACTGTCAACATCATCCATGAACTTGAGGGCCACAGCCCCCTTCACTAGCATCTGGCCTGCAACAGCTGCACACACAACTTGCAGTGGGAGCCGTCCCCCTTACAGCTGCTGCAGCAGCAGGGACAAGGTAGGAGAGCAGGGATGATGGAATAGCTGATGCACCCTCTCCCAAATGTTTCCTGCCACCTCTTCCACCACCCTGCCCACCACAGAAGTAGGAAAGTTTCATACTATGTGTTACAAAATCCTTTCTCCCCTGATAATTGTATTTAATTTTAATTAATTAATTAATTAATTAAATTTAATTAAAATTTACCCCACCCTTCCTGAAGGCTCAGGGTGGTTTACAGAAACAAAAACACGGGGGGGGGGGAGATAGTAAAAATACAATACAATACAATAAAATCCACTGAAAATCCCTACCCTCACCACCACCCCTTGCCCCCATCCACCTAACCAACCTCCATCTCTGCCTGTTTAATGCTTTGCCAAAAAGGAAAGTTTTGCACTGCCTCTGGAATATGCTCTGAGTTTGGGCTCTGGTAGACCTCCAGGGTAAGGGAGTTCCATAATACTGAGGCAGTAATCAAGAATGCCTCTTTGTGGGCCCTTGTAGCTCTGGACAAGATTGGCAGGTGGTGTCCTCAAGAGAGCGCTTAAGGCCAACCGCAGGGGTTGCAGTGGAGCATAGAAGAAGTGGTGTTTCAGATATATTGGCCCTAAGTCATTTAGGGCTTTAAAAGGTCAAAAACAGCACCTTGAATCATGCCCAGTAAGCTATAGGAATCCAGTGTAGACTATAGAGCATGGCTGTAGTGTGCTCACGGTGACCAACCCCGGAAAGGAGCTTGGCCGCTGCTGTAACAGGGCAGAGGCTCTGTGGGTTGCATAAGAGCCAGGGAATGGTGGGCCAGCCATGCTATAAGAAGAGGAGAGCCAGACAGGGAGTCAGTCTGTGCCTGACTATGGTAGAAGAAGCATCACCCCTGTGTCGTGCAGCCTCAGCAGGACTACTGGCCAGAGTGCTGAAACAGACTGAGGAGCTGGGAGTCAGGACAGTCTGTACCTGGATGCAGAGGGGAGAACAACAACTCTGATGGGTCTTCAGCAGGATCACTGGCCTGGGTTCTGAATTCCAGCTAGGGAGTTACTGAGAGCTACCTGAGGCCATGGTCCTGAGGAAGGATACAGTAAGTCTGCAGATGCAAAGACACTTTGTATATGGAGGAATCCAGAGGACTGTGAGCCTGGCTGATAGGGATGGGCGAACGCGGTTCGGAAGTTCGGAGTTCGGACCGAACTCGACCACTTCGGTCGACCAAACTGAACTTCCGAACCGAACTTAATTTCCAAATTCGGTTCTGTGCACCCATCCCTACTGGCTGAGCTAGGGACTAGATCGGGAAGCGGGCTGTTGCCTCCTGGCATTAGACAGGGCACTGAGACCGCATAGAGACAATTATATATATATATATATATATATATATATATGGGTGAATAAAGACTTTGCTCAGAAACTGATTTCCTGAGAGACTACTGATTTTGGGCCTAATCATATGGGGACTTATCACGGGGCACCACACTTTGCCACAACCGTGTTCTGCACCATCTTCTGAACAGTCACCAAGAGCAGTCACATGCATAGTGCACTGCAGTAATCTAGCCTTGAGGCAATGAAAGCATGAATGATGGTGGCCAGATCTGAATCAGACAGAAAGGGCTGTAGCCGTCTCATCAGATGGAGCTGGTGAAAAGTGCTCCTGGCCACTGCCACAACCTGACAATCCAGGTGCAGCAGGGGGCCCAGAAGCACTCAAAGGCTGTGAACCAGAGTAACTAGAGAGGGCCGGACCTCCTCAATAAGAGGGGTCCCAATACCCGCCAAGTCACAAGATCAGATAACCAGCATCATGTCCGTTTTGTCTGGATTCAGATTCTATCGACTCACCCTCATCCAGTCCCCAACAGTATCCAGGCATCGGGTGGGCACCAAAACTGTGGGACCTGGGTCAGATGAAAAAGAGAGGTAGAGCTGAGCGTCATCCGCATACTGATGACACCTCACTCTAAACCTCTGAATGATCTCGCCCAGCAGCTTCAGATACACACTGAACAAGAGGGGAGACAGAATGGAACCCTGCAGGACATGCCAAAGGAGAATCTGAGGGGATGATGAGCAATTGCCCACTGGGACCTCCCCGACAGGAATGAATGGAACCACTCAAGAGCTGTCCCACACATCCCATGCTAGGTCCTGCTGATGTGTCAACAACACCTCATGATCAACTGCATCAAAAGCCTCTGAAAGATCCAACAGGATCAACAGGGCACAATTCCCTCTGTCAATCTCCAGGCATAGATTGTCGACCAAGACCACAAGCACAGTCTCTGCACTATACTCTGGATGAAAATCTGACTTACATGGGTCCAGGAATCTGAAAGCATTGAGATGAGCCTGGAGTTGTCGGGCAACCACCCACTCAATAACTTTCCCTAAAAAGAGAAGGTTAGAGACAGGGCAATAGCTGGCTGGGGAGTCAGCATGTGGTTTCTTAAGTATGTTTTTGCCTCTCCCCCCACCCCGACCTTTTACTCCCCCCTAACTTGTTATTCTTATGTCATCCCTATCCATGTCAGAGAGGGATGGGATCCCAGGGATATTCCCCCTCCCTCTTCTCAGCATGACACTGCAGCTAAGTAGAGGCCTCCTGGGTGTGATACCGCGGGGTCTAAACAAAAGGCTGAGCCAGACCCACCAGAGTTCCTGTTCCCTGGCAAACAAACACCCTCACCCTGCATGGCATTTTTGTTATTATAACAAAAATTAAAATTTTGATTTTCTTTTTCATTAGATAACAAAAATGACAAATAATAATAATAAAAACAAAAATGAAAATGAATTTTTGTTTTTGAAATAATGGGGAAACACTGAAAAACATATTTCTGGGTATACTTTTTTGCTTCTCATTCAATTCGGATGAAACTTGGCAGAAAATGTACCCCCAAAAGAGGGCACAAGTGTACCAACTTTTGAAAATATTAGATAAAGGGGACCGATTTTAGAAGCAATTGAAAGTTGTGATTTTATGAAAAGCTCCATACACATTCCTGGCTACAACGTTCTTATCTTTCATCCAATTTATATGAAACCTGGGAATACTATGTCACTGCACAGGTTTAATACTTCTGCTAAATTTCAAAAACATTGGATAAAGTGTCCTGATGTTATATATATATATATATATATATATATATATATATATAGATTAGGCAGAGGCCATTACAACAAACACACAAAAATGATAAACAATTAACAAATGGCGTGTCACAAAGCCACAAAAGTAATCAGTAACAAATTGAACATTAAAATACTAAAATAAATAAAACCCAGAAATAGGGTGAAAACAGACATGACGCTAACCACCCTTTAACCACCCTTGGTGGTTATTTATGCATGTTGCAGGGCTGTATTGGTCCCCTATGAAAATATCATTTTCATTATTGTTATTAACAACAATGTCATTTTCATTATCGTTGTTGTTACTGGTATCGGTATGATTTCAAACAAAGATTTTATTTTTTATATCGGTATCATTATCGGTATTGATTTCAATAACATTATATATATATATAAAAACAGACTAACCTAAATACCTATATAATATTTAATCTCTCTCTATATGTACACAACTAATATCTATCTAAACCTAAGGGAGACAGGGAAAGGGAAAACTATCTATTATCTAATTAATTATCTATATAAATATTGTAATCTAATCTAATCTATATCTCTATAATATATATCTATATCTAATCTATACTACCTATCTATATATAATGTACAGGAAAGAGAAGGGCAGGGAAAGGGAGAAGGTAAAATGTAGGGTATGAGGAAAGAAAGGTATTGGTAATACAATGAGGGCTGGGCAGGATTTTTTGTGTGCAAGCACTACAGTTCTGTAAACGCAACCTGACAAGCAGAGTTCTCACAGAACGGAGAGAAAAAGCCTGGCCCTCCCATTATAAAGGCTTGCAGTGCTCTCCCCCAGAGCCCGCCTGATTGGTTGTGGGAGGCAGCAGACATTGAGCAATCACAGAGTGCCATGAGACTGTTGGGGCCTGCTTGTGCTGTTCATTGGCCAGGGATACATCCATCAGATACCTCTGAGCTGCTCACCCCTCCCAACACAGGCACAGTTCAAGAGTTCATCCCTGCTTAGGGCTCTGAGATATCTGCTCCCTCCTCCCCTCTCCACATTTTCCCTCCAAACTCCAACTGTCACAGCACTAATAATAACGACAACGATAACGACATTGTCATTTTTGTTATCATGGTCGTTAATTATTATCGATTGTCATTTTCGTTATTGCAATAATGATAACGAAAATGTCAATTTTCGTTATCATTATTTTAATAATGAAAATGACATGCACACCCCTAAGGGTCTGGAAACCAAGTCTTGTAATGAAAGGTTGAAGGAACAGGGTATGTTTAGCTTAGAGAAGACTAAGGGAAGACATGATAGTGGTCTTCAAATACCAGGAGGGCTGTCACAGAGAGGGTGGCAAAGACTTGTTCAGTTGCTCCTGAGGGCAAGACTAGAACTAATGGACTCAAATTACAAGAAAGCAGATTGTGGTTAAACACTAAAAAGAACTTCCTAACAGTAAGAGCTGTTTGACAATGGAACCAATTGCCTAGGGAGGTGGTGGGCTCTCCTTCGCTAGCGGTTTTGGCTGGACAGCCATCTCTCAGGGATGCTATAGATGCAGAATTCCTGCATTGAGCAAGGGGTTGGGCTAGATGACCTCTCTGAGATAACTTCCAATTCTGTGATTTTATGATTATTCTGGATTGGAACCTTCTGTACCTAAGCACACCGCTTATGTAGCCCCGCCCAAACTTCTATGTAACCCTTGGAGATTGGACTAATTTGCAAAGTGGCCCCTGGAAAGGAAAAGGTTCCCTACCCTTGCCTTACGTTATAAAATTGCTTGTACAATGACTAGTGATGGATCTTTGACCACTATCATGCTTCAGAAAAATAATAATTAAGGTTCTGGGTAGAGGAGAAAAAAATGCAAATCCCTTTGTTAAGGTACTGCATTTTCTCCAGTTTCAAGGTAGCTGAACAGCTGAGCTATGAAGTGGTGCAGTGGCCAGCTGAATCACAGTGTGACTCCCTGTCTCTCCTGTGATTGGAGTACAACATCCCGCTGATTCTAACCATTTAGGCTGCACGGCTGATTTGTACTGTATTTGTGGGGAGAATTTGCCCAGCACAATCCTGCCCTTTTAACCTTGTAATGCTCTCTCATCCTAAGCTGTTCCAGGCAGGTGCTGCTTTAATAGCCGTACATAGTTGCCACAAATTGCTTTTCAGTACACTCTGGCAGCAGCTGGTCCAACTGCCCCGAATGATTTTTTTTATAAAAGACATTTTTCATTTTTTACTTAGTTTTTATTAACTTTAAATTGCTTTTATTCTTCTTTCATTGTTTGCCCTACAAGGGCACTGTGTTAAGCAAAAAGAAGAAGAGAAAAACAAGGAAACACTGTTTCAGACAGTTTATATAATGAGCTACGGAACTCACTGCTACAAGACACCTTTGAAGCCAGGAAGGACTGTGTGCATGTGTGAATTATGAAAACAATGACAGGTACTTAGGCTGTTTTCACAAATGGGGTATTATAATTGCTTGAGATAATACTGGGTATTATCATTGCTGGAGTTTTGTACGCGGCAGCGGGAACAACAAGCAGCCTGGCCCCAGCCTGGTCGAGGAACGTGAATGGTGGCGGAGAGCGGAGAAGGGCCCCTGCTGGGAGAAGTAACAGTGGAGCTGGTGGAGAGATGCCGGGCAAGGGGTTTACCTGGGACATTGAGATTGACTATGGCCAGCCCCCCCCTCTTGAGACCTTGTGTGTGGGTGGGTGTGGTCTGTTGCCCCTGAGTCCGAGTGTCGGCGAGCTCGGGGAGGCGTGCCTGGCGGTCGGATTGGGATGTTGACAAGGGGATGGAGCCCAGGACAGCCAGCTTCTGGGCCGCCCTTACAAGATCTGGGAACGGCCAACTGCTGTGCCAGTAACACGTGCTGAAGGGGCACATCCAAAGGGGCATGTGTCATGGAGAAACATAGGGTCACACACGTGTAACACGGGACTACATGTAGACTACAAGTCTGGTAAATATGTAATGCAAGAGGTTCCACATATATGTAATGTTACAATTGAGAACTGTAAAACTCTAGGGCTGTGACACGTCACTAAGCTACAGAAAATGCAAAGAGATACCAAAAATGTGTATTTGGGAACACTTGCCAGACGGAACCCTGTGGAGATGTTGATGGCCCTTTATGTTTGCCTGGGTTGCCTACGTGTCACATTCCAAGTCTCCTCAAAGGCGGGAACAGAGACAAAGAAGGAGGAAGAGTACTTAAAGAGGCCAGTGAGTCACCTAAGAGAGTTCTCTCCCTGAGCCATCTCAGCAGTTACATCTGCATACGGAAAGCCTGTCAGCAAGCAAGGCTGAAAGGACATGAGGAGAAAGAGATGATTTCGCTCTCTAGCAACTCTAAGTCTGGAGACCCAGTTGCTTATACCAAAGGGCTGAGAGAAACATATGGACCTTGGTAGGGTAAGATGCTTATTTAGGAATTCAATCAGTATATATCAGGAATGCGTTATATTTACCTTTGATTTCTAGTAACCACTCTTTATCAACTATGTTGCTTATGTAATCAATAAACTTACTTCTCATCTTTATGAAGAAGTGTCTGTGTCTAACATTGGAACTCAAGTGAGCAACAAGAGCCCTCAAGCTCTTGCGAACCCAGAGAGTAAAGAGTCTGTAAACGGGAAGGATCGGGCCCTTGAGTGATAAAGGAGTTTACCTGCGGCAGACTTGAATTAGCCAGAGAGAGAAACTAATTCAAGCGGGCTGTGCACAAGGGAAACTGAGTCACTCATACCCGGTAAAGTGGGGGTTTGGACCGCCAACCCGTGACAGCATGCCCTTCGGCTGGGCCCGACGGCTGGAGCCGACAGATGGGGCGGGCGTTTTGAGTATTTTGTGGGAAGGAGAATATGTTTATATGGCTCGTGAAGGGATCCTTCCTCCTGGTGAGAGCAGGAGGGTTGGAAGAGCCTCCCCCCACCCCCCTTGGTGGCAGCTGGGTGGGGGATGGGAAGTAGTGTGAGAAGGTGGTTAGATTTGGGGCAATGTTAGGAGATTAAACGGGGAGGATTTATGTACCGCTGCATTTAAGGTTGTAATTAATGTTTAATTTATTAGAGATTATGTTTGAATTATTAGGGTTGTATTATTTATATTGTGTGGGGTTTGTTTTGTTATAGGAAGTAGGAGGGTTGGAGGAAGACACACCCCCTCCCCTGGTGGCAGCAGGGTGAGGGATGAGGAAGTACTGAAAGAAGCTGGTTAGATCTGGGACGTATTAAGAGATAAATGGGGGAATAATATGTTGTTGTATTTAATTATGAATGTATTAGAAACTGTATTAGTTAAATGTAAGGGGTTTATGAATTGTTGTGGAATTGTATAGGTGTATTGTGCACCTTATTTTCTTTTCCTATTATATGTTATATTATGATGTATGTAAGCCACCTCGAGCCGCCTTTGGGTGAGTGAGGGGTATAAATTAAAATTGGATTAGATTGGATTGGATTATTCCCCTTTTATGCTGCGAGATCTTGGGTCATTGTAAGAGCTACCAAATGTGGCTTTTACAACGACCCGAGATCTCGCAGCATAAAAGGGGGAAAGTGCATTCACACATTACAAAAAACTGCAGAATTATAATACCCAATATTAGCTCCAGTTATTATAATAGTCCATTTTGTAAGGTGTGAAAGCAGCCTTAGATTGTAAGACCAAGGGAGAGGGAGGGCCCACATTATGCTTCTGCTGGAGGAACAAGAGGGGTGGATCTTCCCCTAACCATTTTCTGAGGGGAATGTCCCACCCACCTCAAATTATAGGCTGTCACAGCAATCACTGATGAAAGCTCCAACAAGGGTGGGGGATTCCCCCTTGCCCCAACTGGTTTGCCCTGGCTTCCTCCTGGTCTTGGCCATGGAGGTTTTCTATTGACCTGGCCCCCAACTCATCCTGGCAATGAAAGTAGGAAGTCCCTTCCATTGAGGCAGCATGAAGGAAAATTCTACCTGGTCCAACCTCCAGACTTAGAAGCAGCATGTGCCGAGGATCCCCCCTCCAGCAGAGATTTGTGTGTGGGAAGCACACAGAATCAGAAGCTGAAATATTCCCCCTGAATTGGGTCCCTCAGTACAATACAGTTACAGTACAATACTGATCCGTATATAGCAGGACTGTAGCAGGGTGGCTTGGCCCTGCAAGGGTTAATAGAGTCAACTCTCCTGCTCCTAGACAGCTAAACCTCCCCAGCTGCAGTGAATGAAGCGAACCTGATAGTGGTCAGCTGTGGCTGGGAGAAGCTGGCTGACAGCAGTGAAGAATTTAAAAGACCTGAGCTCATTCAGCAGGGAGACCACCAGGGACATGAGGGTGGTGGTTCAGTAATCAGAGCTGCACCTCTGAGTCAGAGAGAAGCTCTAAGAAGCAGGCCGCCTGCAAACCCAGAGGGGATAAATGCTGTGGGGGGAGATCAAATTTGGTAAGTGTGTTAGAAGAAACGGCCCAAACAAGGTATATTCAAAGGCCGGTAGCAAGTCTCCTGAGTGTTGGCTACGAGGAGACTATGGACAATTTTTCACACACCTTCAAGTTCCAGTTTTTCAATCTTCTGGGTTTACAAGTCCACAAGTAAGTTCTGGATGCATTTTTCACACACACACTGCCCTGAGGCAGTTCCTGGATGCATTCTTCACACACACACTGCCCTGAGACAGCCTAAAATTGCTGCAGCTGTAGACGTGAGGGGCTGCCAGGGAAACCAAGTGACCACAGCTGCCTAGAGCAAAGCAGTTTACCAGGAAAAGTTTTTACACACAAAAGTTGTGGGAGAAGTTCTAAGCAGAAGTTCAAAGAACCGGATGTTTAAGATCTGGGTGAGTGATTTAGACACACAGCAAGTTCAGGATGTAACAGCAAACACATGCAGGAAACATGTGTGTGTAAAAACACCCAATGGATGTTAACACACAGGTGGGAGCCCACCAGGGCCTGTACTTGTCCCATGGAGACCCCACACAGCTGTCACTTGTATGGAACATGTAGGAAGTGCAACAAACAGACAGCCTCCCATGTGATGTAGCTGGGCAGGGATGCAGCTGCTAACCATCCCCCACCCCCCAATCTGGTTTAACTTGGGAAGTCTAACACACGGGCAAGAGCCCGGGACTTCGCTGTGCCGGCAGCAGGATCGGGCCCAGAGGAAGCACCCAGTGGCTGCCAGTCAGCTGATAGAGTGGGCTGGGAGGGAGATGAACCTGCTGATGGAGCAGGCCGAGAGGGAAAAGCACTCACCGGTCAGCAGCAGTTTCTCCCCATCCTCCACACCCCAGCCCTGGCAGCCCACACTATCAGCTGACTGGCAGCAGGTGGGCGCTTCTTCTTCCTGGCCTGCTCCATCAGCTGGCTGGTGGCCGGTGGGTGCTTCCTCCGGGCCTGATCCTGCTGCCGTCAGCAGATCAGACATGTGCAGTGGCTGCACACACCCCAACAGACGGGCAGTGGCCGCGCGCTTGCCAGTTACCCTGTGGTAGCCTAGATTAGCCCATACAGCATCATCTGACTTCCCAGGACAGCACCATGAGTAGTGGCCCTGGGGTGAACCTGGGGTGACCATCTGGTGGCCACTGTTCACATGAGCAATTAACTCTGGTATAGGAGGCTAATGTGGGATAACATCTTGTTTGTTTACACCTAAGACACCAATGGTGTGGGACAGCGCTGGTGAAGGAGACACAGTGGGGGGAGAAGAAGAAGTGCTGTTTTCTTCAAAAATACAATGAATAAACTATAATGCATACCATCCACAATTAAAATAAAAATTAAAGCTAAGCATCTACACCTGCAACGTCTCAACTTCTTGGATGTCTCATTGTCTCCCCCTAATTATTTTCCTCTCCCCCTTGTCTCCTCTTTCTTCTCCATCCTAGATTGTAAACCTCTTTGGGCAGGGATCCATCTCTAATCATAGCTGTTCAGTGCAAGGCACATTGCTTGTTATATATAAATAAAATAAGAAAAAGAAGCAAGAATTTAAACCCTCTTGCTACAGGACAGGGCTGTCCATCCACTGGCCCTTGGGCCCAATCCGGTCCATGGTAAGGATCCATCTGGCCCATGGCTAATAAAATATAAATGTTCAGAATTTTATCATGCAAGAACAAGTCAAACTCTTCATATGTATCTCACACACTTTGTGTTGATAAGTTTGAATAGGTTTTGATGTTCAGTGGCCGAACAAAGAGATATGTTTGTGCAATCTGGGCTTGCCAGTGAATTTTTGTGAGGTGATCCACCCTGGAGTGGCTAAGAACTTGGACATCCCTGATCCAAAGCACAAACCTCAAGTAACTTTTACTTACTTACTTACTTATTTCATTATATTTCTATCCCGCACCCTCCTGCTCACAGAGCAGCTTGGGGCAGTTTACAATATATAACAATAATAATAATAATAATAAATAATAATAAAACAAACACAAAATATACAATTTAAAATTCATTAAAAATATACAGAAAGGGCAGAACCCACCACCCTACCCTACCCAACCCACCCTCCCCATCTCCCTCCCCATAGGCCTGGCAGAACAGCCAGGTCTTACATTGTCTTCGGAAAGAGGGGAGGTCTGGGGCCAAGCTGGCCTCTGTTGGGAGGAAATTCTACAGTCTGGGAACGGCCACCGAGAATGCCCTCCCGATTGTCGCCACCCAGGAAACCTGAGGGACTTCTAGTCGGGCGTCCCCAGCTGACTGTAGGGACCGCAATACAATCCGGGCCCTGACGTGGTCCCGCAGGTAAGCTGGGCCCAGGCTGTTTAGGGCTTTGTAGGGTTCTGTCTCCACTGTTGTTCAATGTGTATATGCAGTCCATGGGGGAGATCGTGAGAGGGTTCGGGGTGCGATGTCACCAATATGCTGATGATACTCAGCTGTACCTCTCGTTTTCAACTGACCCAGGTCCTGCTGTCTCGTTACTCTCCCAATGTTTGGAGGCCATGGCAGATTGGATGCAGCAGAGCAGACTGTAGCTCAAGCCCGATAAGACGGAGATGATGGTGGTGGGAAGGGCGGGGGAGGTGCTGGCCCCCCTGATAGGGGGGATTCGCCCGCCTGTTGCTCTTCAGGTTTGGAGTTTGGGGGTGGTTTTGGATTCGGGCCTCCGTCTGGATCGGCAGGTGGAGGCTGTGGCTAAAGCCGCCTTTCGCCAGCTGTATCTGGTGTGGGGACTCCGACCTTACCTCTCCGGGCCTGATTTGGCCACTCTCGTCCATGCATTCATCACCTCGAGGCTAGAGTACTGCAACGTGCTCTACGTGGGGCTTCCCTTGTTTCTGGTTTGGGGGCTGCAGCTAGTGCAGAATGCGGCGGCCTGTCTCCTTCCTGACAGGGACGGGGCAGCATGAGCACATAACACCAGTGCTCCGCGCTCTGCACTGGCTGCCTATAGCGTACCGAGCCAGATTCAAAGTGTTAGTATTGATTTACAAAGCCCTGCATGGTCTGGGCCCCTCATATCTCGGGGACCGCCTCGCCCTCCACGCCTCAGAGCGATCCCTTCGGTCCACCGGGGGCCACAATGGAGAGGGTGTTCTCGGTGGCCGGGCCACAGTTGTGGAACTCCCTCCTGGAGGAGGCTCACCTGGCCCCAGGCCTGTTGGCCTTTCGACGTATCTGTAAGACTTGGCTGTTCGCCCAGGCCTTCGGAGGAGAGGGTGGTGGGGTGGGTTAATTTTTGTGGGGGGTGTCTTAAATTTGTTTTTAATTATGATATTGTAGATTTTTTTATGTTTAGAAATTGTTTTATATTGTGCTGGAAGCCGTCCCGAGATGCCGTAGGCATGGGGGCGGCATATAAATACAATGAAATAAATAAAATAAATAATTACCAACACCTTGAATCGGGCAGCCAGTGCAGAGAACAGAGCACTGGTGTAATGTGATCGTGGCAACCTGATAACAGGGAGGAGGAAGAGGTTATAGGTAGGTTTGTCCTCCTGCAGGATGGCTGCAATCTTCCCCTGCTACAGTTAGTACTGACTGCCGTCAGAGACAAGATACTGGACTATTGAATGAACTGTGGGGTCTCCTCCATTAAGACAGTGGCTATGTTCTTAGACATCTGTTTATGTCCAGAATAATACAGATAGGAAATAACAAACATGGGCCACTCCAAAAATGTGCTATCCTTGCAGTGCTACCTTAAAACCCAAACCATTCAGGAAGGCTTGTGATTGCTTCATTTCTGCAACAAGAACAGCAGAGAAAAGAGTGGAAAATTCTGCACTCGCACTGCTATAACATGTTCTCTCTGGCACTGCCACAGTAATTCTATATTAATTCATCTCAGCCTTGTAATGGAATGCAATGCATATGAGGGGAAAGTGCCAGATGACATTCCGGAGCAATTAAATCCCTTATTTATTAATTATTTTGTTTACATACTCGTTTACTGGAGAGCTAGTGTCGATGACTGGGGATGATCAAGTGGATGCTGTGTATTAACTGATAGCACATTTAATACCCACATTACCAATATTATTTCCCCCTTCCTTAACTATTATAGCTCTCTGGCATAGTAAGTCTGTAATTAATGGCACTGATTCTGCCATAAAAATTATAGGTGAGACTTTTGACACATTTGCTGTGCCCACTACCTTACCCTGTTCCCAAATACATTGCTTATTTATCAGCTTAAGTAACGTGTCTAAAGGGCTCCTTGGACAAGAACCTGATTCCAGAAGTTCCCACCTTCTTGACCCCAGTAGGGCAGGATCAGGGAATTACCATGCTTTGGGGCCAGCTCGCAGCAATTTTATTACTCTGGAGCTGCTGTAGTGCATAACGTTTGACGCGTTCTGATGGTGTTTTAAGACAGAACTTGAGGGAGATGGGTCTTTATTAAAGGTTTCACCCCTATTCTGTCTCAAAGTCTGGTGAACCCTACCCCTGCAGGCTAAATGTAACAAGTTATGTACCTCTGCAAAGTTAGATTAAACTGACAAGTAAGGAGGCTCAAAAGGATATTATCACCCACAGGGTGAATGCAAACACCTGGGCATGCCAATAAACGGTTTCCAGTAGGGATGGGACACCGGGGAGAATACCGGATACCAGATTTACCGGTATTGAATCTCCCCGGTATCAGATTTACCGGTATTGGCATACCAGATTTTTAACATTGGCCGCTTTACCGGGTTTTTTACATGGCAGCCATTGACTTCAATGACCACAATGTAAAAAAAACAATAAAGCGGCCAGTGTTAAAAAGTCTGGTATGCCGATACCGGTAAATATCGGATTATCGGATTAATCCGATACACCTGATTATCAAGTGTTTTGGATTTATCCAATACCGATATTCCCACCCCTAGTTCCCAGGCTGGGTTTGAGACTTTGCGCCCCTTTGAGCTTGTACCCAGAGTGGCTGCTCCACTGTCACAGACTTCTGAGAAGAGAATCAGATCACTGACCCCATAATATTGTCTTTGTAAATTAATGCAGACTCAAAATATTTGTATAGTGTTCTAAACAATTCTAATAACAAGCATCCATCTGTCAATAAGGACCCAAACTCCTATCTCTACCCAGTGTAAGTAACCTCCATGAGTGAGGATTCCTGCTCTTCAGATCTCCAGAAATGCCTAGCCTGAGATGTTCTTTCCATGGCAATATAAATTACTCCCCCTTCAAAATAAGTAGGTGGCAGGGTAGAGAGTGGGTGGGTGGAGTCAGAAAGCAACAGTTAATTACACAGGGTCAAGCTCTGACCTCAGCAATTTAGGTTCAATGCTCAAGGAATTCATGGCGAGTTGTGTGCATGTTTCTCAAGGCAGAATACATCCCAAAATGAGAGATGCAGTGTCAGGAATTTCAACCCTCAATGTAAAATGTTGTGAATCACAAGACCGAAAAACCTAAATGGTGAGATTTTAAATGGTGAGATTTTAAATATACAATTATATATAATCAATTTGCCTTTCAGCTTCTAAGTCTCAGGGTGTGCTGCAAACATGTTTTGAAGCCAGGAGCGGCAAAGCTCCAACTCACAGGCTAAATCTGGGTTGTGGCTGTTTTTTATTTGGCCCCTTCTCAATTCCTAGATCTGGCCCATAGACCCACTCCCGTCCCTACCCCCAAGCATTGAAAGGGGGAGCTTAGGGGAAGGAAGCGGAAATGAGGGCATGTGTCCAAGGAGATGGATCCACAACATAGAACCAGGGCCTTTCCCTTCTTTCTCTCATCCTGAGCACACCCTTTAAGTACATCCACCACCTGCCCAGGCTGTGGAGTTTGTACTAATTTTGAAAGTGACCCACAAGACGGAAAAGCGCCACCACCCCTATTTCAAGCTTTGCTTCACGCAAGCATGAGGCTAGAAATATACTTTTTTTTTTTTTTTTAAAAGAGTGAAAGCTGAGATTTTCATGATTTCAGCAACTGGGTAGTGGCAGAAACACAACAAAGGACTACAACCACGGCAGACATCACAGCTGCTCTGAGGTCTGTTATCACTTAGTAAGTCCCTGCTTGGGTTGGCCTGCCCCCAAGCAGCCCTGTCCCTCTCTCACTCCCCACAGCCCTTTGCCCAAGCAACCTCCTCCAGCACACTCTGCAGCTGCATGCAGGGCAGGGCAGGGCAGGGCAGGGCAGGGCAGGCCGGCTGTGTGGTGTGCCTTGGCTGAGAGGGAGCAGCAATCCCTGCTGTCAGAGGTCTGTGTGGAGTCCTGAACATTTGCAGAAAGAGCTTCCCAGACCTGGAGGAGGTGAGGCATCAAGCAGTGACACTAAAACCCTTTGGGCTGGAGGGGCAGGATATACATTTTAAATAAATAAAATAAATAAAACGTTTGTTGTGGGGTCCAAGGGAGTCTTTAATGTGATCCTGAAAATTGTTAGGTTCATGCTAAAATTGCAGGAGTTGGCAACCATGCATTATTCCCAAACACGGAAAGTAAGACTCTGCTTTCCACAATCCCAGCGGCTCACCTTAATTCCCTTGCTAAATGATTCACAATAATAACCCTCTTCTCATCACTTGGAAGAAGTCTACATGCAGCTGTAGTACCAGTAGTTACCAGTCCTTTTGATGGGAACTAATTTATAAGAACATAAGTAGTGCTGTACTGGGTCAGATCAATGATCCATCAAGCCCAGCATCCTGTCTCTGACAGTGGCCAATCTTTGCCTCTTGGGAGAAGTACCCAACAGGTCACCATGGGAATCCACTCCCTGTTGTTCCTGCCTGCAACAGCAAGAGGTTATGTCCCCAAAACTGACTTGGCTAATAGCCATTAATGGATCTATCCTCCAGGAACTTATCCAGTCCCCTTTTAAAACTAGCTACGCTACTGACCGTAACCACTTCCTCTGGCAGCAAATTCCACGAGTTAATTGTGTGCTGCTGAGTGAAAAAATACTTTCTCTTATTTGTTTTAACTCTGCTACCAGTTAATTTCCTGGAGCATCCCCTTGTTTTAGTACTGCCAGAGAGGGTAAATAACGGCTCCCTATTTAAATGTTCCACACCACTCGTGATTTTATAAATTTCTATCATATCCCCTCTCCGTCATCTCTTCTCCAGGCTGAAGAGCCCAGACTGGAATTGTGTCAGCCTGAGCCTGCCATAGGCCAGATCCCCAGGAAATAACACAAAGGAAAGCAGTGCAGAGGAAAGCAGTATTCCTTGACTGGCAAGATGCAGAGGATGAGTTTTTTTTTACACACTTAGAAGGTTTGGGGGCTGGATAGAGCCGCCCCGAGCTGCTCTGTGAGCGGGAGGGTGCAGGGTAATAAAGAGCAGTGAAATAAAATAAATAAATAAATAAATAATAGATTTGGGAGGGACAGCTAGTGGTGTGTTGGTGGAATCCTTGGTGGGTGGAGGTTATTGTGTTGGTGTGTGTTCTGGTGGGGTTTTAACTGGGTTGCTGGGTGAGTTGAAGGGAGGTTATTATTTTTGAGGTCGTGAGCTAGGTGGGTAGCTTTGGGATGTCCTGCCTCCCCCCAGTGAGAGTGGGGGGAGGAGGGTGGGATTGGATTAGGGTGGGGGGATCTGTCCCCCCTGTGGGGGGGGTTGGACCACTACGCAAGGGTTTTTGTGGGCCCCTCTGGGGGGGGGCAGGAGGGGCTACTCAGTGAGATTGGGTGGAGGGGAGAGGGAGAAGGAGAGGGAAGGTGGGGGTTCCCTCCGCCAGGGAGGCAGAGCAACCTACGGTCTGGGACTGAGCGGATGGGGGCAGGGGAAAACAGCCATTGGGGTCGTGAAAAAGCAGGGGAGATATGGTCCCAACAGGTCTGTTTCTAGATCTGTGAAGGGAACAAGGTGTTTAGTGCCTGTTCCCTGAGCTGTCGCCCAGGCAGACTCGGCACCCAGAGGTGAATGGGGATCAGAGGCCCCTTGTGTCGAGGCCCCTGCTGCTGCATGCAAGGTCAGTGGCTAATAAATCATCAACGGTTCATGACTTAATTCAGGTCAGCAGCCTGGTATGTCTTATGGAGACCTGACTGGACATGGAATCCGGGTCTATACTGGCGGACCTTGTTCCGGCTAGGTACTCTGTGCCACATCAGCCAAAGCTTGAGGGATGCGGGGGGAGGGGGGGGCAGTGTAGCCATTGTTTTTAGGGAGTCATGGACTCTGAGTCGATATCCAGTGCAGTTGATACCAGGGATCGAGGCCCTTCATCTGGTGATCAACTTGGAGGGGAACAGATTAGGGCTGCTGCTGGTCTACCATGCACCTTCCTGTCCAGCAGTGTCCCTCTTTGCTCTAGCTGAACTAGTGTCGGAGGTGGTGTTGTGCTCCCTGAGGACCTTGGTCCTGGGGGACTTCAATATTCACACCAATGCTGGTCTTGCAGGGGCGGAGTCTGAGTTCATGGCTGCTGTGGCAACCATAGGCCTGTCCCAAATGGTCATTGGCCCAACACATGGTGCGGGGCATACTCTCAACCAGGTGTTCTGCACTGGCCTTGAGTCAGGGGATCCGTTGGTGGGGGAGGTATCAACAATGCCCTTGTAATCAATGGATCATTACCGCCTCAAGGCCAAGCTCCCAGCAAATATCTGCCCCCGGAGACGTGTGGATCCTATTTGACCAGCTCGCCTCCGGAGACTGATGGAACCAGATCAGTTCCAGATTGCTCTGGGGAAATTTCCCTATGATCTCAATGACTGTTCAGTCGAGGACCTTGTTCTGACTTGGAACACCTTGCTGACTGAGGCCATTGACTGTATGGCTCTGAGGCATCCACTCCCCCAGCTCCATCACCGCAGGTTACCTTGGTTCACTGAGGGGCTGTGGTGCTTGAAGCAGGAAGGGTGGTGGTTAGAACGATGATGGTGCCATTCTCAGGCTGAAGCCGATAGGTTGCAGCATAGAGCTAGTTTACGGGCCTGCTGTGGCCGTGAGGGCAGCAAAGAAGGAATTCTTTGCTGCCCTCATAGCAGCCGCAAAGTCTTGTCCAGCAGAGCTGTTCCGGATGGTGAGGGGGCTGGTTAGTTCAGCCTCCCTTCGCCTGGACGTGGAATCTTCCAGGGCCCGCTGTGACGTTTGTCAACTACTTTGTGGATAAGGTCACTCAGATTCACCACAACTTCAGTGCTGTAGTTTCTGCAGAAGGAGGAGAGTCAGAGGGTGCGGAAGCCCTGTCTGGTCTGGTTTTATAGGAACTTTTTCAGGAGGTGCTGCCAGAGGAGGCTGTGAATGTTCTGGCAGAAGTTAGGGCCACCTGTTCTGAATTGGATCCGTGCCCATCCTAGTTGGTCGAGGTCTGCCGGGAGACGTTAGGGCCATTGCTGGTGGGGGTGATCAATGCCTCCCTTCAGGATGGCAGACTGCTGGAATGTTTGAAGGAGGTGGTGGTCCAGTCTCTTCTCAAGAAATCATCGCTTGACATTGATTCGCTCGCCAGTTATCGGTCAGTCTCTTTATTGAATGGGTGGTGGCTCAGCAGCTCCATGACCATCTAGATAGCCTCAGTGTTCTAGATCCCTCCCAGTCTGGCTTTCACTCAGAGTATGACACTAAGACTGTGCTTGTGGCCTTGGTTGATGACCTGCACTTGGGAGATGGACCAGGGACATTCGATGTTACTAGTCCTATTAGATCTCTCAGCAGCTTTTGTCACAGTTGATTATGAGCTGTTGGTGACTCATTTTGGGACCGGGCAGAATTGGGTGGGACAGTTCTACAATGGTTCTGTTCCATTCCTACCTAGCCAGTAGGACCCAATGGGTGGGGCTGGGGGATAAGTCATCTTCCCCCCATGACCTCTCATGTGGTGTCCTGCAAGGTTCTATTCTGTTCTTGTTCAACATTTACATGCAGTCATTGGGCAAGGTTGTGAGGCGGTTTGGAGTGAGTTGTCATCAATATGCTGATGACACTCAGCTGTACCGCTCATTTTCATTGGAGCCAGGCCCGGCAGTCTCTGTACTTGCCCAGTATTTGATGGCTGTGGGGAACTGGATGAGGCAGAGCCAACTGAAGCTGAATCCTAACAAGACAGAGGTAATGTTGGTGGGGAGAGCAGCAAGTGTGACTAACCCTTTCATTGATGGGGTTTGTCCCTTGCTGGTCTCCCAGGTGCAGAGTCTAGGGGTGCTCCTGGATTCCCATCTCTGCTTGGATATCCATGTGGAGACAGTGGCGAAGAGGGCTTTCCACCAGTTGCATCTGGATTGGCGGCTTTGGCCTTATGTCTCGGACTCTGACCTGACCACCATCATTCGTGCTTTTATTACCTCGAGACTGGACTACTGCAACATGCTATATGTGGGGCTACCCTTGGTGATGGTCCGGAGGCTGCAGTTGGTGCAGAATGCGGCGGCCCAGCTCCTTATGAGGTCGGGTCGTGGGGAGCACATTACACCAGTGCTCCATTCTCTGCACTGGCTGCCTTTTTTCTTCCAGGCCCAATTCAAGGTGTTGGTTTTCATCTTTAAAGCCTTACATTTATTTTTATTTATTTATTTTATTTATTTATTTTTTCAGACTTATATCCCGCCCCCTCCTGCAATGCAGCTCGGGGCGGCTTACAACAATAATAAAAACAATTAAAACAGTTAAAATATAAATATAAATATAAAACATCAAAAAACAGGGTTAGGAACAATAATAAATAGATAAATGGGCAGGGGATTAAAATCACCCTCCCCCTCCCTCCCTCCCAAAGGCCTGGGCAAACAGCCAGGTCTTACAGTTCCGCCGAAATGTCAAAAGGCTTGGGGCCAGGCGAGCTTCCTCCGGAAGGGAGTTCCACAGCCGCGGCCCTATCACCGAGAATGCTCGCTCCATCGTGGCCCCCCGCTTCACACGGGGGACCTCCAGGAGGGCACCCCCGGCAGACCGCAGGAGCCGTTCCGGGGCGCGAAGGGCGAGGCGGTCCCTAAGGTATGAGGGGCCAAGGCCGTATAGGGCTTTATAGATCATCACTAGGACCTTGAACTTGGCCCGGCACACTATCGGCAGCCAGTGCAGAGCTCGGAGCACCGGTGTAATGTGCTCCCGGCGACCCGTCCCCGTAAGAAGACGAGCCGCCGCATTCTGCACCAGCTGCAGCCTCCGGGCCAAGAACAAGGGAAGCCCCACGTAGAGCGCGTTGCAGTAGTCGAGCCGCGAGGTGACGAAGGCATGGATGAGGGAGGCCAGGTCCGGGCCAGAGACATACGGACGCAGCCTACGTACCAGATAAAGCTGGCGGAAGGCAGCCTTAGCGACTGCCTCCACCTGCCGCTCCAGCCGCAGGTCTGCGTCCAATATGACCCCCAGACTCCGGACCTGCTGAGCTACAGGGGGGCAAACCCCCCCAACCAGGGGGGCCACCACCCCCTTCGCCCTCCCCACCACCATCACCTCCGTCTTATCTGGGTTGAGCTTCAGTCTGCTCCGCCGCATCCAATCCGCCACGGCCTCCAAACATTGGGATAGCACCGAGACAGCAGGGTCTGGGTCAGTAGAAAACGAGAGGTACAGCTGAGTATCATCAGCATACTGGTGACATCGCACCCCGAACCCTCTCACGACCTCCCCCAAGGGCTGCATATAGATGTTAAATAATAATGGAGACAAGATCGATCCCTGCGGAACGCCACACGGTAAGGCGCGGGGGCTCGATGTTTCCTCCCCCAACACCACCCGCTGGCTCCTCCCCGAGAGGAATGAACGGAACCATTCAAGAACAGTCCCGTCCAGACCCCCCCGGTCACGCAGTCGTCTCAACAGCAGCCCATGGTCCACGGTGTCAAAAGCGGCCGAGAGATCGAGCAGGATGAGAAATGTCGAACATCCCGCATCCATCTCCCGGCGGAGGTCGTCCACCAAGGCCACCAACGCCGTCTCGGTGCCATAGCCGGGGCGGAACCCAGATTGAAAAGGGTCAAGGAGCCCGATATTATCTAGATGACCCTGGAGCTGGAGCGCCACTGCCCGCTCAATAACCTTCCCTAAAAAGGGAAGGTTAGAGACAGGTCGGTAGCTGGCGAGCGCGTCTCCGTCCAGCGATGGTTTTTTCAGCAGGGGGCGCACCACAGCCTCTTTAAGACAAGGTGACAGCCTCCCCTGCCGAAGGGACGCATTCACTACCCTCGCCAGCATGACCTCGGCCCAACCTATCTGCAGGATCTCCTCACTCTCTGGGTCCTGGATCGGCCCCTGCGGTCCGCTTGGGGTGCCTCCTTGGAGATCCGCTGAGTAAATCATGGGGCCACTATGGAGAGGGCGTTCTCAGTGGCCGCACCTCAGCTGTGGAACTCCCACCCGGAGGAGCCTTGCCTAGCCCCAAACCTGCTGATTTTTTGTTGGACTTGTAAAACCTGGCTGTTCCATCAGGCATTTGGTGGAGGGGATGAATGAGGGAGGAAATGGATGAGGGAGGGGAGTTGGGGCGATGGGGAAATTTTATATTATGTTGTATTTTAATTGAATTTTAATTTAATTATTGTTATTTTGTTTTTATTGTTGTAAGCAACCTCGAACCACCTGTGCTCAGAGAGGGCAGGGTATATGAGTTTTTAATTAATAAATAAATATAGTCTGGAGCCAAACAGAAGAGGAGGTAGGATATCACTTTAGAAATTCACTGGCAGAACAAGGTATGAGCTTTTGGTGGTCAACAAACTAGTTCAGCATTTTCAAGCACCTGATGAAGTAGGTTGTTGCAGCCTTCAAGAACTCATGCCTCATTCTACCAGTTAGTCTCTAAGCTGCTAACCTGCTCTTCCTCTGAATAAGGTGATAGTAGAGCTACATTTATGGGCTTCAACTTCAGTGAGTGATGGGACTATATACTGTGCCAGACCTGGGATGAGCAGCTATGGCTGGAGAGCATCTTATTGTGAATAATGACCTCCATTGCTTCCACTGTTGCCCCTTCCCTCCTGCACATAATCAACCTCTCCCTCTCTACTGGCTCCTTCCAGGGCCGGCTGCCCCAGGCCCCACTCCTGGAAGGGCCCCGCACTCGGAGCCCCAAGCTCCCGGCCTGACAGTGGTCAGGAGCTGGGGACCCCGAGCATGGGGGACCCCTGAGTCTCGTCCAGGGACGGATGGTCAGGGGTCCGGGATTATCCCAGACCGCCCAGTTTTCTGGACAGCTCCAACTGTCCGGGATGGAATGGGAACCGGACCATTAAAGCGTCTGGATTTCCCCTTCCATCCGAGTCTCTCACCATCTGCCCTTGCCGGCTGTCCAAAGCTGCACTCTCTGCACTTCTACCCAGAGCAGAAGTGCAGAGAACGCAGCTGCGACCTGCTGGTGGGCTTTTTTGGCACGCACGCAGAAGCACATGGAGTCCCACCGAGTGCAGCTGGTCCAGACTCTATTTCCCGGACCCAGCTGAGGTGTTGTGAATCCGGTGCCTGGCCTCCAGTTCTCCTGCCAGGTCAGTGGTTCACACTGACTCACACACATCTCCCAACTTCCCCCCCTGGCTCCCCTCCTGCCCCCTCCCAGCAACCCCCCACAGCTCCCGCTCCTCCCATCAACCCCCTGGCTCCCCTTCCCTTCCCCCACAGTAGCAACCTCCCATCCCAGAAACCCCCCACAGCTCCCACTCCTCCCAG
>QEPC01002599.1:600719-621822 GCA_003113815.1 Sphenodon punctatus | reverse complement strand
TGGGAAATCCCTCCCCCCTACTTCTACCCACCCCTCCTACACCCCCTCCCTACTTCCCTAGTCCTGCACAAAAGAGTCACACAAAACCCAATAATGTTCCCCCTGCCACCCCCTGTGGCCCCAAAGCGCCCCAAAACGCCGTGCCCTTTGGCCGTGGCCCTTCGTCTCTCAGCCTGAGGTTCGTGACCTGCGGAAGGAGCCACTGGGCGCGGGGCTTTAAAGCCCCTGGCTACTTCCGGGTGGGGGAGGGGATAGGTCAGCCCTCTCAGCTGGCCTCTGCGCTCCCCCGACCCCCCCGGCACTCACAGCAATCTTCTTTCTTGTCCCCCCTGCAGGTCCAACAGCAGGGGGCAGGTGAGGCAGCAGCAGCAGCGGCACGGGAACCCGGCGGCGGATGGCAACAGGTAAGTCCCCCTAGCAGGAGCCGCTGGCACATCCTCTGGCCTTCTGCTAGTTAGTTAAAAAACCTTCTGCTAGTTAGTTTCATGGAGTGTCCCCTAGTTTTAGAATTATTTAAGAGGTAAATAACTCCCTATTTACTTGTTCCATGCCACCCATGATTTTATAAACTTCTTTCCTATTCCCTCTCAGTTGTCTCTTCTCCAAATTGAAGAGTCCTAAGCTATCAAGCCTCTCTTCATATGGAAACCATTCCATACCCTGCTTTAATCATTTTTGTTGCCCTAATCTGTGCCTTTTCCAGTTCTAGATGGGGCAACCAGAACGGCACACAATATTCAAGGTTCACCATAGATTTATATAGCGGCATTATGATATTTTCCATTTTATTTTCTATCCCTCTATGAATAATTCCTTAACCCTAATATTTTGTTTGCCTTTTTTACTGCTGCCACACGCTGAGATGAGGTTTTCAATGAATTCTACACAATAACTCAAAGACTCTTTTCCTAAGTGGTAACCCCTAATTTAGAACCCAACATTGTGTATGTATAGTTTGGATTATTTTTCCCTATATTCATCACTTTGCACTTTGTCAGCATTGAATTTCATCCACTGCTTAGTTGCCCAGTCACCCAGTGTTGCAAGATCAGATCATTCTGTTATTCCTCATAGTCTGTCCCAGACTTAACTATCTTAAATATCATCTGCAAATTAGACAATCTCACTCTTTTCCAGATCATTAATGAATATATTAAACAACACTGGTCCCAGTACTCCCTTGGCCACCCTACTATCTCCATTGTGAAAACTGATCATTGAGTCCTGCCCTTCAACCAATTATCGATCTACAGCTGGACATTGTCTCCTGTCCCATAACTATTTTGTTTCCTCAAAACTCTTATGGGGGACTTTATCAAATGCTTTCTGAAAATCCAGATACACCAGATCCAGATACACCATGCTTCTTGACATCTTCAGAAAATTCCAAGAGATTAGTGAGGCATGATTTCCCTTTCCTAGAACCATGCTGGCTGTTTCCCATTATGTCATGTTTATTAATATTCCTGATAATTCAGTTTATCACAACTGTCTCCACCAGTTTGCCCTCCACTTAACGTCAGGCTCACCTGACTGTAGTTTCCAGGGTCACCTCTGGAGCCTTTAGTTCATACAAGGTGCACATGACTAGCCTATTGTACTTGGCTGCATGCCTCCCTGTATTTTTTGTGCTTTCTCTCCCCTCTGTGCTGTACAGGATAGGGGAGCATGTGGGCCTCTGTAACTGTCACTACTTTTTCACCATCCTTAACAGTCTCCCCTATGTCAAACGCTTCCAGAGGTTCTGTGGCCAGGAGAGTTGACTGTGTCAGTACATATTTAAGCTATTATCAACCATTACACTCATTTGCAGCAATCTGTATGGAAAGCTCTTTTGAACATGCAGACCGGCTGCTTTTGAAGTGTTATGCTTTTAAGCATTTTTTAAAAGAGCTAATGGCAGAAGAAAATTCCCCCTTCCCCTTCAGAAACAATTACTTTATAGATCTGGACTCATCGCTTGCCAAAGTTTCTTGTTAATTGGCTTTTTTTTGCACTGAATGGCCATATATAAATGCACAAATGCAATTAAAACCACAAAAATTTTGGTTCCATGGCAATATATTACAGTAAAAATTGCCAAAGTAATGGATTTGTTAACAGTCTTGGAAAAACTCCATTTTATGCTGACAGTTTTTCATCCCCATACATAGGGGATTCTGAGAAATATACTTTATTCCCAAAGAGGCCATTTCCCTGAATCCCTTCTACCTAAAAAGCAATGGTTCCTAAACTCTTTTGACCAAGTCCTCTCATCTTCTCCCTTCTATTTCACACCTCTCTCTGCCAGGCCCCTTTGGCAAATACAGCCTTTGCACACACCCTGACACACATGTAGATCTGAATGCCAATAGACACAGAAACACACAACTCTCAATAACATCTCTCTCTCACACACACACACGGGCATTTCTCCTCACCTCCTATAGTTGAGGTCTGATCTTTCACCACTGAAGTCAATTCAAAACTCTGAATGGAGCCCTGCTTGAGCCAGAAATTTGGGCCCTTGCTATGCCTGCGCCCAACTGTAGCCTGGGCCCAATGCAGGCAGGCTCTTCTGAACCTGGGCCCACGAAGATCCACAGAATAAACATCAGACTTATTTGCTGACGCACCGAAGGAGACAAGACACAGTACTGGGGAAAAACAGGCGCACTCTTTATTTAACAGATTGTAATCATAATCAGGTGGGGACAAATCGCCTAGTGCGATGTGGGTCCAGTACTCAACCTTATCCTGGAAAGAACAGTAAACCCAACATAACAACAGGGGTGGTTTTGATGTACCCTCGATTACCACCCCAACAACGATCACATGTCTCCCCCTCGAGTGGTCTCAACCGTCTGTGAGGGGGTCCACTCCATTAACTGTGAGTAAGGAGAAAGCTGCCTGCCGACGGGGGACCATACTTGTCCCTGCCACCGTCGCACGACACCCCTCCCAGGGAGGCTGCCCCAGTAGTTGCCCTCCCCTGCTTTCCGGCAGGTGGGCCTCCCCATCTCTTAAGGAGATGACTCTTCATTATGACCCCTTTAACTACTACACTAACTTATAGTACTGGACCCCTGCAAGAGTGCGACAATGAATAGACGAGCACAACAACACCCTTGTACTAGGGACAACAATTAGCCGAATATATGCTGCAGTGTAAGGAAGGCGAAATGACGGGTAACCACTGTTCAGGCCTGATTGGGATACCCGCAAAAAATTCCTTCCTGGTCCCAAAATTGGCGGCCGGTGAAAACCCACAGTGCAAAGGGAGGGTGGGGTGGGTGCCGTTCTGTGCCGCTCCTGGACTCAACTGAGGCCAGGGCGGTGGCGTCTCTGCTTGTGGGTACCGCCCCTTGGGCGGGGGCCACGTGCCTAACCTACCCAATGGGAGCATAGCCTGAGCTGGATAGCAACTCAGACTGCGCCCCCCTGCATCTAATTGCGCGGCATGTTTTCCCACTCCGGGGCCCGGCTTCAGCCCCGGCGGCTGGAAAACCTTAACCCCTTCCGTCCTGCCTCCTCTTACCGGGTGCAGCAAAGGGCCGCATGCCCCCCACCCCGGGGGGGAGGGGGGGAGGCAATTGCTGACGCACCGAAAGAGACAAGACACAGTACTGGGGAAAAACAGCCGCACTCTTTATTTAACAGATTGTAATCATAATCAGGTGGGGACAAATCGCCTAGTGCGATGTGGGTCCAGTACTCAAACTTATCCTGGAAAGAACAGTAAACCCAACATAACAACAGGGGTGGTTTCGATGTACCCTCGATTACCACCCCAATGACGATCACACATCTCCCCCTCGAGTGGTCTCAACCGTCTATGAGGGGGTCCACTCCATTAACTGTGAGTAAGGAGAAAGCTGCCTGCCGATGGGGGACCATACTTGTCCCTGCCACCATCGCATGACACCCCTCCCAGGGAGGCTTCCCCAGCGGTTGCCCTCCCCTGCTTTCCAGCAGGTGGGCCTCCCCATCTCTTAAGGAGATGACTCTTAATTATGACCCCTTTAACTACTACACTAACTTATAGTATTGGACCCCTGCAAGGGTTTGCCAGGTTTGCCCGAACGAACCCGACCCCCACCCCACTCTAGAAACTTTCTAATGCATGAACTAGAGCCCCTTTTAGGGCCTTTAGGTATAGGTCATTCCCTTCTGGAGACAGATGCACCCCATCCCGCCTATACAAGGCAGGTTTCTTGTGCAACAGGGCACGGGTAACCACATGCCCGCCCCCAAGGCCAGTGAGCCACTTCACCACATCCTGGTTGACTGTCTTCCTGGTCCTATCGATCTTCCTCGGGTGCACGCCGGCGCCCCAGAACATCCGCTCAACCATGTCAGTCCACAGAAGAAAAACCCCAGGGAAAAGTTTCTTAATCTCCCACAGGTCACACTGTATGGCCTTGATTAACTGGACGTCCTTCCATTGCAGAATGTTGTTTTCGCCCAGGTGGATTACTAAGATGTCGGGTGAAGGGCCTCGGAGCCTGGCATGAACAGACGGCAATAGGTGTTGCCACTTCATCCTGCTGCAGCCCATCCATTGGATGTGGGCCCGCGTTGACAAACCCAGTTGGGTTCCCCATCCGGTCTGCCCGGTCGCCTTGCCAGCCCACCGTACCAGTCTGTGGCCCATGATCCGCACCTGTTTCTGTGGTGGCGGCCACACACTTGTGGAGATAAGAAACAGTTAAGTTTGCTGGGCAGGGGGGCACCCTGGACATATGTCTGAAAGGGCCCGGACCTCCAACACTCCAGGTCCCTAATGCCCTGCTCTGGCATCCCGTTCTCAGCAGCAAAACTTGCAGCTCCTATGCGAAAGGAGTGTGTGCCATATGCTGCCGGGGGTAGCCCCAGATGAGCCAAAGCAGCCCTCATAATTGCCATAAATAGGTACCTGGTAACTTGGTGCCCCTTGGCGTGTTTAAACAGGGGGCCTGGGGCCGCACCCCGTGCTGCTAAGTACGCTCTAACAGCCGAAACTGGGCACATTTCTTCAGTTTCTACGCAACTAAGCCTAACCTCCTGCCCTTTTCCTCTCTGGTCTGTCTTGGATCGACGGATGTTCAATGCCAGCGACATTGGGCCGATCCGGATGTCACTAAACTGTAGTGCCCTACCTGGAGTGTCATTAGCGGAGTCTGCTACCAGTTCACTCGCTCGAAACGCTCCAAAGCAGACTAATTTGAATAATGAATCAAACAGTAAAACCTCAAAAAGGTCAAAACAGATACGGGATAGTGCCTTACACATGTTGGGCAGCACTCGTAGCATGATCGGGACTCAATGGTCAGGGTTCCTACCCCCCTTCCTGTGCCAGCTCTCTAGCAGTTGTTTGGCAAAGAAGCCCCGGTCAGGGGGTGGGTGGCCTGCCAGATTACTTGAGAAAGCCAGGGCAGATAGTTTGCCCAAGATAGTACCCAGGGCGGCGCCTTTGTGCCACAAAGACATGGCAAATTGTAACATGTGGTGTTCGGGGATCGGGAAACCTTGGGGCCAACCCTGTTCCTGTCGGTAGTTCTGGAATTCCCTGAAAGCCCTACTGTAAGCCGTCCTGGTGCGTGGCGCAAGGGATCCTAACACGGCGGTTTGCAGCTCTACAAGCCAAGGCTACACACCAGCGGCGGCAGCGGATCTGGGCTCACCCGGGCCTGAGGTGCCAGCAGATGGAAGCGTTCCATCTGGAAGTGAGAAAGGCCATCGGCTACACTGTTGTCAAGCCCTGGCACATGCCTGGCCTGGAACAGGATGTTAAGTTCCAAACATGTAAGCATGAAAACCCTCACAAGCTTCATGACCCTCAGAGACCTGGAGGACTGGGTGTTAATTATGTGGACAACCACTTGGTTGTCGCACCAGAAGAGAATTGAACAGTTAGCCAGCTGGGCAGGCCACAGATGTACGGCCACCACAATCGGGAAAAGTTCCAAAAAGGTAAGGTCCTCGTAATCCCTTGCTCTACCCAGTTACGCGGCCACAGGGTTGCTGCCCACCGGTCCCTAAAAATTAGCCCAAAACCTGCCCTACCCATGGCATTGGAGTGCACCTGGAGCTCAGCTTCCAGCAGGAGTTGATCTCTCCAAAAACTGGTGCCGTTGAAATTGTTCAGAAATTTAGCCCATGTCTGAAAGTCTTCCCTCATTTCCTTGGTGACCCTGATGTGATGGTGGGGGAGGGGGCTGCCGGCTAGCTTTGTGTAGAAACGGGACAAAAACGCCCTCCCAGGTGCCACTACCCTGCAAGCAAAATTGAGGCTCCCCAGAACCGACTGGAACTGGCGAACCGTAATCTTGGTCGCTCCCAAACATTCACCAATCTTTTCCCGGAGAGCTTTGAGTTTGTCGCTGGGGAGGCGGGAAACAGCCTCCTGAGTGTCCAGTTCGATCCCTAGACAGATTAACCAGGTGGCTGGTCCCTCCATTTTTTCAGGGGCCAAGGGGATCCCCAAATCCTGCGTCACCCTGAGGAAGGTTCGCATCAAGTCTGCGCACTCTCCCATCTCTGCCCGGCCAATGAATAAAAAATCATCAAGATATTTCGTTACTCCCCCTTCTCCAGACCGTTGCTTGACAATTCACTCCAATAAGGTGCTGAAATGCTCGAAGGTGGAGCAAGAGATTGAACACCCTATTGGCATGGCCTTATCATAATAATACCCTCCTTCAAATTGGAAGCCAAGCAACAAGAAACTGTCTGGGTGGACGGGGAGCAAGCGAAAGGCAGACTTGATGTCACACTTCCTGAGTATGGCACCGAGTCCGAACGACCTTAGTAGGGCGACTGCCGAATCAAACGACGCATACCGCACTGAGGAAAGTTCCCTGGGGATAGCGTCATTGACTGAGCTCCCCCGGGGGTATGACAGGTGATGTATTAGTCGAAATTCCCTGGGGGTCTTTTTTGACACCACACCCAGTGGTGATACTATCAGGTCGGGGAATGGTGGGGCTGGGAATGGGCCTGCCACCCTTCCTTCGGTGCACTCTTTCCATATCTTTGTCCTAACTATACCCTCCATTCCTACCACCGACTTCAAATTTGGACAACTTTTGCGTTGGTGAACTTCGTACGCTGGGATTCGAAACCCGTCTCAGAAACCCTCGACTATGTACTCGACTTCCTTTTTGTCGGGGTACCAGTAGAGGGCTCATGCCAACATCGTCAAGTTAACTGGTGTTGGGGCTCTGGCCGGCAGGGGTCGAGTTACTCCCTCCCCTGAAGCCATCCCTGCTGGCCCCCCCGGAAAAAGATTTCCCTTTTGTGGCCGACCTCCCCCTCGGACTGGCGGTAGAAGCATGAGTGGGCATGGCAGAACTTACAGGTTGCTCAGGAGCACCTCCCGTGACGGTCGAACTCCCAGCACAGGCCCTGGGATGGGACAGCCACTTTCTTTCCTTCTTCCTTAAAGGACTCCGTGGCAGAGGAAGCTCCCCCTTTTGCCAGCAAATGCCCGCTGTCTGATCTGGGAACATTGCCCGCCCCGCACATACAGTTAAGCCATAGGTCATGAGCGTGCAGATCCCATCATAGACCTGGGGTATACACTGCCCTATGGCAGAAGGCTTCATCATAGCAAAGCCATGCACCCGCTGGCCCCACTTCGTACACACGCCATATGATGTCGGAGTACTTTAGCAGGTCACTGGCTCGAGCAGGGTAGGCCTGGATCATGACCCCCATGTAGATGGAGAAAGCAGCTGTCCAATTTGACCAGTTTCAGTCTGCCTTGGGGCGCTTAAAGCGCTCCTTTTCTTTCTTGTACTCCTGTTCAGCGGGATCCAGTATCGGATCACTAAACAACAGTGCAAAAAGGTCCACATATACGCCCCGCCATATCTTGTCCTTTGTGGCTGGGAGCAAATGGCCCCCTATTGGGTCGGAGACCACCGAGTAACTCCCACCATCGGGAGGTTGACACTGCGCAGGCGTCATCCCATGGGGGGCCGAAACCCCTACCCCTGTCATGGGTGGAATTGGGGGAGCTGCAGGGGCCCACGCCTGCAGGGCCTGGCCCATGAGTGAGGTGTTGCTCGTTGTGGTGGCCGGAAAAGGCCACCCCCTCCCGGTCCCCTGGGGCCCCCACTTCCAACCAGGGGGTTTTGTGGGGGTACCACTGGTACCCAAGTCCTGCCCCACCAGATTAGCTGGGTTGGCCCTCCCATTGATCCCATACCTTGGTGACTTTCTATTGCTGAGCTCTGGAGCGCAGCACCCCCCCACCACAGAGGCTGGTCCAGGGGCTGGCACCGCCCTCCTATCCCCCCCTCTCTGAGTGTGGGTACTGCACCTGGGTAAGGGATCAGCCGGGGTATGAAGGCCGCATCCTGCTGGGTTCCTGTGTTGGTCTACCAGCACTTGCAGAGCCCTCTCCATGCGTTCCATCCTCCGTCACAGGTCTTTGTCGCCCTGTTCATGTGTGGCCCAACCTCACGGTCCGGGCCTAGGCTGCACAAAAGGAAGAAGGGGCTCCCCAGCCCACCCCAGCACAGGCCCAGGAACTGTGACCTGCGCTTGCAGCACCGGAGCCCGAACCAGGGCAGGAACTGTGGCCTGGCCCTGCAGCACCAGAGCCGAGTGGGGGCAGGTCCAGGGACTATGGTCTGCCTTTGCAGCACCAGTGCCCGAGTGTGGGCAGGACCCGGTACTGCGGCCTGCCCGTGCAGCACCAAAGCCTGAATGGGGACAGGCCCAGGGGCTGCGGCCTGCCCTTGCAGGGCCGGAGCTTGGGTGAGATCAGGCCCAGGGAATGCAGCCTGCCCTTGCAGGGCTGGAGCCTGGGTGGGGTCATAGAACCCTGTGTAGGGAATCATCCCTTGGGGGTTGGTCTGGAAAGGCATCGTGGACCCTACTACCTGTTCTCTGCTTCCGCCCTCTGTCTCCGCACCGCCCATTACCCCAGCCACTGCCATGGGTATTAGGGGGCCCAATGCGGGGGGCATCCCCGCCGGGGGCCCCTGCAGTGGCCCAGCACCCCTGCGAGTCTGAGCTCCCCCATCTTCCCCAGCCTCCAGAATGTAACGAGCCGGGGGGCTGATGTGGCGCTGCCCCCTTCTTAGAGGAGGTGGATTCCCTGCAGTGGCCCAGCACCCCTGCGAGTCTGAGCTCCCCCGTCTTCCCCAGCCTCCAGAATGTAACGAGCCGGGGGGCTGATGTGGCGCCGCCCCCTTCTTAGGGGAGGTGGATTCCCTGAGCCCTCGTGTGTGGGCACCCCTTCCCTTGAACTGGTGGGGCCAGGTGGTAGAGGGGGCAATCCCATTGGGGGCCCACTTCCTCCCTCTCCGGTGAGCTGGCGGAGCAGTGCCTCGCACCCCGCCATTCTTATTGATAGGGGGGTTTCCCTTATTGATAGGGGGGCGGGGGCCGAAACCGTGGCGCTCACCCCCTGTTGCTCGGTCGATGCACGTGGCCCCATGGTGAGAGGTGGCTCTGCCTCGGCCGCCTCGAGCCTCCTCTTCTTTGCCACAGCAGTGGCACTCCTCTTGTTCTTCCCCATCGGGGGAAGGCTGGTTCCTCTTAGGCGGCCACGCGGACCCAGGGAAAAACTCCCACGAAACCACCCGCAGGGTCCGCGCTGCCGTTCTGTACTGCTCCTGGACTCAACTGAGGCTAGGGCATCATCGTCTCTGCTCATGGGCCCCGCCCCTTGGGCGGGGGCCACGTGCCTAACCTACCCAATGGGAGCGCAGCCTGAGCCGGATAGCAACTCAGACTGCGCCCCCCTGCATCTAATTGTGCGGCATGTTTTCCCGCTCTGGGGCCCGGCTTCGGCCCCGGTGGCCGGAAAACCTTAACCCCTTCCATCCTGCCTCCTCTTACCGGCCGCAGCAAAGGGCCGCCCGCCCCCCACCCTGGGGGGGGAGGAGGGGAGGGGCGGAGGCAAGTATAGGGAAGAGTCTCTGTTAACAATATGGGACCAAATTTTAGGAAGTGACTACTGTTTAGTGCTGAACATCTTTGATAACCTAGCTCAAAGCAGCTAGAGCCAGTTCCTCTCAATAAGTTAGCGCTTCTGAAAAACTAGTGAACGTGATGAGGCATTTCAAGGGCGAAGGTTCTCTGGGGATGATCCAAAGTACACTATAGCCACGAAGAATCTTTCCATTGACTTCACTGGGCATTGAATCAGATTCTGAGCGGAGCTTGGGCTCCCCTCATCAGTCTAAACCTGCACACAGAGATTCAAACCTAATGTTTAAGCCTGACACATACCAGGGGTTTAAGTTTCTGACAGCCTGCAAGCAGAAAATTCCCTTCTAGGAACCCATCCATAGGCTTTGGACATTTTTAGACAAGGGGGCAATTCACAGGTTAAAACAACTCCTGTGATCCCTCCCAGACACACAAGATAGCGGGCATGCTTTTAAACACACAGCCTCCTCATGCAAGTGATGGAGGAGAGGGGATGGGGCCCGGAGTAGCGTTCCTTTCCCCAGATTCCCAACAAACAACAGATGTGGCGAGGAAGCCTGGAGCAGCATGAACTCTCCACGCCTGCTCCCATCAGCTGTTTGTCGGGGCAGCCAGGGTAAGTGTGCGCTGCTCTGGGCCCTTTCTCCCCATCAGTTGTTTGCTGGGGAGCCGGGGAGAGCACGTGCTGCTCAGGGCCCTCTCCCACATCAGAAACCTGTGGGACCTACACATGCGAATTAGTAAAAAAAAATTAAAAATTAAAAATTATCGAGTTTTTACTAATCCGGGAGTTTTTGTGCACAGCTTCCTGGAGAAGCATTTAAGCATGCAGGTAATTTGCATGCTTACCTGCGATCTCCAGGGACTGTGTCACGTCTAAAAACACCCTTTGTGGTGAGAAACATAAAGCGCAGAGTGCAATACAGTGACATCCAAGGATGCAATAACAGTCCTGGGGTCGGGGGGGACACTAATTGAGAAATTGTGAGTGACAAACTTCAGACGAAACAAATAGGAAAAGTGACCTAAGGCTGCTTGAGGCAGCAATTGCCACAGACAGCACAAAATGCCTCCCTCTCTCCCTTGGCCCCCTTCCTTTCAAACAGACAGGCTTTGAGGCAGACTCCCAGGGGAAACGCTCTGTCCAATATAAGTTTTATCAGCTTTAAGCTGATTTTAATGATGGATGCCCTGTGGCCTCAGGGAGTTCCTTTATCTCTCAGCAGTGAAAAAAGGAAACTGCCAGTTTGGGGAAATGCAACTGCCGCTGTCTTTCAACAGGAATGATAAGTATTACGTCTTGGGTTGAGGGAAGCAAGACTGCACAGCTTGTTAGCTTCTCCTCATGTACATGATCATGAGACTTAAGTAGGTGCTAAGATGGGGGCACTAGTAGTCTCTGAACTTCCTTGAGCCACCCACACACCCCCTTATGGAGCAATGTGGTATTATTATACTAGTCCATAAAGGACATGGCCATGACAAAAATGGGGTGGAGCAAAGGGACTCTCCACCCCCTTTCTGAAGTGGGCATGACTCCTTCTGAGCATCATGATGTCATACCCTTTTCCAATGTGGCCCTGGCCTCATCCTCCTCTGATAAACATTCTGCAGCACATTGTTCATGTAGACTGACCGCCTGTCCTGCATTTCACTTCACAGTCCCACAAACACAAGCCCTACTCACTTCAATTGTGGTTGGGCCAGTGGACAACTTCTACCGGAAGGGAGTTCCACAGGCACAGTGCAGTCACCGAGAATGCCCTCCCCTGCATGGCCCCCATAAAAACTCAGAGGACCTCGAGCAAGGGCACCCCTGGATGACCGCAGGGGACGATCCAGGACCCAGGGTGTGAGATGATTGTGTAGATAGGGCCCAGACTGTTTAGGGATTTATAGGCCAAGACCAACACTTTGAATTGGGCCCGGAAAACCACTGGCAGCCAGTGCAGAGAATGGAGCACTGGTGTAATATGCTTCCAGCGGCCCAGTCCCATTCTGCACCAGCTGCAATTTCCAAGTCATCACCATGGGTACCCCACATAGAATGCGTTACAGTAGTCTAATAGCGAGGTGATGAAAGCATGGATGACAGTGGCCAGGTCAGAGTCTAAAACGAACAGTCGAAGCTGTCGCACCAGATGTAACTGGCAGAAAGCAGTCCTCACCGCAGCCTCCACCTGGAGATCCAGGCGGAGCTGCGTATCAAGGAGCACCCCCGGACTTCGTACCTGGGAGGCCAGTGGAGGACAGACCCCATCAATAATGGGGGCTGCCAACTCCATCACCTTACCCACTAACATCACCTCCATCTTGTCAGGATTCAGCTTCAGTCAATTAGCCCTCATCCAATCCCCTACAGCTGCCAAACATCGAGTAAGCACCAAAACTGCCGGGCCTGGGTCTGTTGAAAAAGAGAGGTAGAGCTGGGTGTCATCAGCATATTGATGACACTGCACGCTGAACCCCCTAATCACCTCACCAAGCGGCTGCATGTACATGTTGAACAGGAGAGGGGACAAAACAGAACCCTGTGGGACTCCACACAAGAGGTCTCGGTACGATGAAAAACAATCTCCGAGCACCACCCACTGGGTTCTTCCAGTCACGAAAGAGTGGAACCATTCAAGAACAGTCCTGTCCACCCCTGCACAGTCCCACAGGCACATCACCAACATCTCATGATCAACGGTATTAAATGCAACCGACAGATCTAACAAAATCAGCAGGGTCGAATGACCGCAATCCAGTTCTTGGCACAGGTCATCTACCAAAGCCACAAACACTGTCTCGGTGCCATACCCCGGACAGAAGTTGGACTGAGAGGGATCAAGAAAACTGACACAATCAAGATGTCCCTGCAGCTGCCGAGCCACTACCCATTCAATAACCTTCCCTAAAAAGGGAAGGTTAGAGACAGGACAATAGCTGGCTGGGGAGTCAATGTCAAGCGATGGTTTCTTGAGCAGAGGCCACACCACTGCCTCCTTGAGACAGCCTGGCACTCTGCCCTCCCGCAGGGAGGCGTTGACCACCCCAGCCAGCAATGGCCCCATTGTCTCCTAGCAGGACTTAACCAGCCAGAACGGGCAAGGATCTAATTCACAAGAGGTGGCCCTGACCACCCCAAGAACATCCATCACATCAGCGGGTGTCGCCAATTGAAACTAATCCCAGAAAACCGGACATGACAAGGTTTCCATAACCTCCAGTTCCTCTAGTGTAATAAATGCGGTGTCAAAGTCATGGTGAATACAAGCAATTTTATCCACAAAATAATCCACAAACATGTCACAGTGGGCAGTAGATGACTCCACTCTAAGGTTGAGGGAAGCCAGACTGATCAGCCCCCACACAACCCAGAAAAGCTCCACTGGATGGTATTTTGCAGATGCTAGGAGGGCATCAAAGAACTCCTTCTTTGCTGCCCACATAGCCATGGCGTAGGCTCATAAACTGGCTCTATGCTGCAACCTGTCGGCTTCAGCAAGCGAATGCCGCCACTGTCGCTCCAACCGCTGCCCCTCTTGCCTCAGCAATCGCAGCTCCTTGGAAAACCAAGGAGGCCTGTGGAGCTGCCACCTGGGCAGTGGATGCCTAGGAGCCATCTGATCAATGGCCTCAGTCAGCAAAGTGTTCCACAGCACAACAAAGTCATCAATGAAACGGTCATCAAAGTCAGAGGGTATCTCCCCCAAAGCATTCTGGAACCATTCCAGTTCCATCATCCTCCGGGGGTGAACCATCCAAATCGGCTTAGCACCTTTCTGGGGGCAGACATGCGCCATGAGTGAGGTCTGCAGAAGGTAATGATCCATCCATGACAAGGGCACAGTTGGTATCTCCCCCACTAACGGAACACCCGCCTCAAGGCTGGTGCAGAACACAAGATCTAAGGTATGTCCCCCCTGATGTGTCATGCCGATAACCATCTGGGACAGGATCATGGTTGCCAAGGTGACCATGAACTCATGCTCCGCTCTCCCAAGGGCAGCATCAGCATGAATGTTGAGGTCCCCCAAGACTACTGTCTTTGGGGACCACGCCACCACCCCTGACACCACCTCTGCTAGAGCATGTAGGGAGGCTGCTGCACAGGCAGGTGCATGGTTAGGTATACAAGCAGCAATCCCAAACTGTCACCCGCCAAATCAAACACAAAGTGGAGACCCTGAATACATGGAGCATATATTATCTATAAAAACCTCAAATCCTCCCACAAATTACCACTTCCCCAAGCTCCCAACCTTTTTGCCCCAGCCCCTCGGGCCCCACTAAGGGTCACGCCTAAGGGCCCTTTGGCGCAGCCCTTAGGCGTGTGCCTGCAGTGCTGCCAACAGGCACGCAGCTCTTCAGCCCCTGCCGGGGCCGGAGCCCCACCCCCAAGGGAAATCCCTGGCCCTGCCTACTTTCCCTCTGCCACCGGGGGTGGGGGGTGGGGAGTATCAACAACAGGGGCCAGGAGACCCAGTCCTGGTTGTGGCTTGGCTTGACTCCGGGGGGGGGGGCAAGCTGTGCTGTGTTGGGGGTGAGCCCTACCGGCTCCCAGCCCCCTAGAGCACTGGAAAGCTGGAGGCTGCGGCGGCCAACAAATGTGAGTCGACAGCAAGTGGATGTTTGAGTAAGTGACTGACTACATGGAGCATATATGCTCTATGCAATCATCTTGAGGATGGCATTTGACCAAGCTGCCCACCCATCTTGCATTCAACATTTTGTACCCCATGAAATACCTCAGGAAAGGTGGCCATCCCAGACTCATGCTTGGAACATAGACCTAAGAATGAGGAGGCATTTCAACTGGTGTCATTAAAAAAGAATGATATAGGCGTATGCTCTGCTCTGTTATACTATGCTATGGTGTGAAGAATCACTACAAATTTCTTTTCTTTTTCTCACAACAGCTTAAATGCTCAGTCCTCAATGGAGTGAAGTAGGAGATAAATGGGACAATAGTTCAAGAGTGCTAATCTACAAAATGGGTAACAATTGGACAAATAGTTGGCCGGAAAAGCTTGTGCCAAGGTGGTGGAGGAGGCTGTTCATTTCTGATGAATGAATTAAAGTCGGCAGCTTCTGGTGAAATGCGTCCAAGGGTGCTGAAGGAACTAGCTAAGGAAATCTCAGAGCCACTGACATATATTTGCAAACTTTCCCAAACCACCCTACAGATCTTCCTTATCCTGCTATGAAAGCACAAGTAGGAATTTAGTTGCCATGCCTGTTTCCTTGTGGAGAGTGCCAAGAAAAGTGCTTATTAGTGTGAATTTTGGAAACGTCTGTAATGCTGTGAATACTTCTCCACTCGGAACTGACCTGACACCAGCAACTTGTCTCCGTCAGTTACTGACCAGCCATCAAATGACAACCATGTTTTGCTCACTGTGTATCATACTTGTTGGAAAAACAGCTCCAGATGACATCACCTTTTGCACCAACAAACCCTAATGACCACTAGAGGCATTGGGAGTAGAGATAGCGAGTTAGTGTAAGTAAGTGTCACTTTACCTTTCCTGATCTCTGCTTCTAAGCCCCCTCCCAGGTGGGATGTGCCCAGGAAGCTCCTACTGGACTTCCTCCTTCTTCCTGACCTTTCTCCATTCCTAAATTCTCTCTCTGACCTTCAACATGTCTGGCCACCATGCTGGTGGCACCTAGCTAGTAAGACTAGGGATAGGCCTTTCCTATCGCAATGTACTTCTCAATAAAGTAGTTTACTTTAACCTAGAAACAATCTCCAAGGTGTTGATTACTACTAAGCTGTTGCTACTAACAATTCAAGCTGCTTTTGGGGTTTTGTTTTTCTAACCATTAATAAAAATTCCCAACAATACTCTGGTCAGATGTCCCAGCCAGAACAAAGAAACAGACATATGGAATATCAGCAGCCACATGACTGCTTGAGACATCTTCCTCCCAGAGGATCTGCTAGAATTGCAGAAACATAAAAAGATCACCCAAAATGTTTAGGTTCACATAGTTACTCACTTAATATGTTAGCATAATAATCTTTCCCACAGCACCAGACAGTCTTACTGATTAGGCAACAAATACCTAGTTGTGCTGCTGGTCTTGCAGCTGATCAGGATATGTTGGATTTAGAGTATTTGGGTTTCAGGAACCAGCTCAGTTCTTTAATGGTGAGCTGGAAGGAACAGGGAGAGTTCTGCAGGTGATAATATGAGTGAGTGCCTCTTCTCTGCAATGACATCTCTGGCCAAGTCAGGATGCAGTTACTACATTAAGAAGCAGCTGCACCCAACTTTCCTCATTCAGGCATGATCCAATGCAAGGAATCTCACATTTCTAATGTGCCCATCACCTTACTATAAAGAGCCAGGTACATTACTGGTGCAATATAAAAGATAATAATAATAATAATAATAATATTTTCAACATAATAGATGTGGTTTTATGCCTCAGACACAACTGTGGCTGACTGCACAGTTCCAGTGAGTCATCTTAATAATGTCTGAGTTTGTTAATAGGGCAAGGGAAGGTCTCTGAGATAATCCAGAAACCTAAAGAACTTAAAGACTTTGCAGATTGGTCATAGATTGCATCAACCAGAGATCAGAATGAAATCAGTGGGTCTAGCTGCTGCAGTTGATTATCTCTCAGGATGGCTCTATGTGCCGGCTAGCTCTCTCCCATCTGTGCCATATCAAAAAGGGTGACGTATGGGTGCAGCAGAAACATGTGGCTTTGTCTGTCATCTCTGATTCAGGTTTTTGGCATTAGCACTAAACCACAGGGGTGTAGCTATAACAGGGACAGGCAGTAGAGTTGCACCAAGATCCACAAGTGGGGTGTGCTCTCTGGTACAGATTCATCCTCTGCTACTGGACAGGTGGTTGGCTGGCCAGACAGCTTCAGCCTAGCTAGCTAACTACACCCCAGCTGAACCAATTTGATTTTTACATTTTCCCCATTCATTATCCTTATGCTTCACAGCAAATTTCTGGTTATCCAATGTCCTTTCTGCATGAAGTTCTATGCAAAAAGACACAGTAGCACATACATTTATGGCTGAAAGGAGAATCTAAGCTTTTTGAAATTGCTACAGTTCTGCCCAATTCCTGTTTGTTTTCAGCAGCAAAAAATACCAGACAAACTAATCTAAGCATGCAGGAAACCTGGAAGCAGTTTGTGCTAGTCCTAGCTCAGGGAAAATATGCAATCTCCTGAGAAGATAGAGGCCATTTCTAAATGGGATGCACCCTCCCTGGTTCACCTCTTTCTCACGGACCTGGCCACGCATCTGAAGGAGGCATGGGTGGAGGCATGCTCCTGCAACTCACGCACCGTCCACCCATGCCCCTGCATGTTGCAACCTGTGTTTTTCCCTATTGCTCCGTGCGAGGCATGATAGGCAGTGCATGGGTGCGGGCACACACCAACCAGCTGCGCACCCATTATCCGCCTTTTAAACGCCCCCCCCCTCCACCAGAGGTGCTTGGCAGTGCACATGGACACCACCCCTACCAACTCCAAGGTGATTCCATCTAAAAACAGCCGGAGGCAAAAGATAGAGTCCTGATCTCCTGCTTCCTACCTACAGTGAGTAATTTGGTGAGCCCATATCATCTCATCAATATCCGAGTATCCAAGAGCCCCAACCCTCAGTCACAGGTAGAGAAAGCTAAAGGAGTCCCTCAGCAGAGCTGATGACTGCACTTTATCTGTACCAGGTCCTGCAGTGGGTGAACAGAATAACAAGTGAGTTCAGAAATGCAGGCTTCCTTGGGAAGGGCCAAGATAGTAGCTGTCTCACAAAATTAAATAACCAATCTATGGGTAATGTGTTATGTGGCCCCAAATCTTTCTCAACAGGCTTGATGAGTGGAACTGGTTGGGAAATGATATTTTCTTCCTGAAAGCAAAACAATAATTTAATCAAGAGAACCACTTCCCCTTTGGGGGAGAAAAAAAACATTTTGCTGAAAACCTTTAGATACATTTTTATCTCAGCCAGATTCTTTTTCAAGGAAGTGTGGATGTTTCTTGGCACAGATTTTATCAAGGGTACTTAGGTACTATAGAAGAGGGAAATTATTGAGCTCTTATATGTTTTTACCTGCTCTGGGAGTAACTGGAGTGTTTCATCTGGTCTTGAATTTAATAGGTGTGTGTGTGTGTTTGAAGTTCTACTGAAGATGTTTGGCAATAGCACCCTCACAGCTTAGTTGTGCTTGTCATTTCCTGGTGCAAAGGATGCTGTGATGCATTTTCTATTGAACACAATTTGCTGGCACAAAAACCTACCTAGCAGGAGCACTGAGTCATAAGGAGGAGGTTCCTGATGAGAAATGTCCATATACAGAATGCAAGTCTCCCACTCCCACTTTTTTGGGGACTTCAGTGTCATATCCATCCACTAATTAATATATTTGCACCCAAATGTCTAAAAAATAAATTTAACCTTCATAAAAAATACTTTGGGAACCTGGGCTTCCTAAAAATGTCTATCATCTTTAAATAACCCCAGGCAAAATCAGCCATGAGACTGTCTCTTCATGCCTGCTATAGTGTTACTAATTCAGTTTAGGAGACACTTTTCCTCCATAGTAACTGCTGCTACTAAAGTAGTTACTGTCTGCCACAGAATTTAAAGCAAGTAGACAAAGCCAGACTTCCCTTGTCTGCACTTCTACTTCTGTCTGTCTTAGATACTCCTATGTCACCCTTCCTCCCTCAATTACCATAGCATCTGAGTGTCTCACAATCTTTCATATATTTAGAGCTCACTCCATCTGTCTGCTGGTGGTGTGGGTACTGTAGAGTCTCATGTTTAAACATATTTGTTCCTTTATTGTATTGTGGTAACCTTCAATAGCCTCAGTCAAGAATGGACCACACTTTTGCTTTACAGACACACACAGGTGGTCACAGCTTCTGCTTCAAAAAGAGTGTATAGTCTAATTTGAAACCTAACATATGAGTGACATGGCAAACTAAAGGAGAACTGAGATAAAAGCACATGTGGTGCGGCAGTTCCAAATTATCTGAAATTATGTGCTTTTTAAAATGCAACATAACTTCAGTGTAATGAACTCCCATTGGACCAGAGAAAAAAGATCATTCTCTCAGGGTGATCATTATAATCGGGCCTGGAAATACATAATTGATAGAATTAGAAACTGTTCTTTAAGTCAAGATTGTTATAAACAGGGGGCTATTATAATCAGGGCTGGATACAACTCACAGAGTGAGTTTTTTAGACATGCGCCTCCCCCCACATTACCCAAGTTTCAGGGCCACATTGGCAACCTATGCAGCCCTGCAATATGCATGGGGGGGGGGGGGAGGCACTTGTCTAAAACCACTTAGAGAAACAGTGAAGCCAAGGAATTCTAGCAATCTCTTTTATTGGTCCAACTACAGGTGGTGGAAATAAGCAAGCTTTTGGACCCGAGGAAGGGCCCTGTGTGGCCCAAAAGCTTGCTTNAAGCAAAGTGGTTCAAATTATCTCTTTTATTGGTCCAACTACAGGTGGTGGAAATAAGCAAGCTTTTGGACCCGAGGAAGGGCCCTGTGTGGCCCAAAAGCTTGCTTTGTTCCACCAACAGCAGTTGGTCCAATAAAAGAGATAATTCGAACCACTTTGCTTCCCTCTCTGTCACTTGGGTCCAACAAATCACTATGCCCCAAAATGTATGCAAATTGATAGTTAAGTCAACGTACAGAAATTCATACTTAAGGCTCTTCGTGTGTGTGTATGTAGTGCTGGGTTCTGCAACTCTTGTGTGTATGTAGTGTGTCTGTGTCTGCTTTTGTATGGGGTGCTGGGTGATATACTTCTGTGTGTATGTGTACGTGCTCCTGCCTTAACTTGCCCCTCCCTGCCCCCCCCACTGCAAGCATTAACGATGTTCATCTTTAAGTTAACCAAGTCAGACTGGCTCTCCAGGAGGGCATTGGTAATGCGTAATGATACTGCTGCATATTACTGCCCCATACATGACTTCCTCTTTGCAGGTTCTTCAATGTCCCATTATTTCTTAATGTTGTAAATGTCTGTAGTTTCAAACCTAATGTCAGAATTCAGATCACCCATTCTGCATCCATCACCTCTCATGATTTCTCAGTCCCAGCATGTTCACAGCAAATGTTGTTTCCCTCCCACTGTTCCTGAGAAATGTTGGTTCCCAACAAGACAATGATGCACTGTTGTCATCTCTCACACTTGTAACAAAAAATACAGTACCTGGGGTGCATTGCTAATGGCTCACAATAATGAAAGTGATTATTCTGCCCCATACATGCCTCCCTCCCCCTTGCATCTATCAGGTTGGATGCTGGTTAGTGAAATGTGAACATCTGTTCAATACATGAAATTATGCTACGATTTAACTGCTTACATGGGGGGCAAGTTAAAGCGGGAGCACATATACATACACACAGAGGTAAATCACCCAGCACCCTATACAAAAGCAGACAAAGACATACTATTTACACACAGAGTTGCAGAACCCAGCACTACATATACAGACACAAAACAGCCTTAAGTATCAATTTACGCACATTGCTTTAACTATCAATCTCAGGGGCGGCTGACAGGTTTTGATGTTGGAGGGGCACTGGGATAGTAAGGCCGGCAGGCCTAGGGGTGGGGCCTAGCCTAGGGGCAGAGCCAGGGATACGGTAGGCAGAGCCAGGGATATGGTAGGCGGAGCCAGGGCATAACCCAGCCAGCAGCAAGGAGTTCCCAGGGCTAACATTGGATGGACATTACATTACCTAATCCAGCAATTTCAGTTAGGCAGGTTAGTCACCTCCTCTACCAGGTTTAAAAGCAGGCAGATCACCAGACTAACAGTTACATCTCATGATTTCAAAACCTCAGTTTTATCACAAACATCACATTTCTAGCATTTTGAACACCCATAAGATCACCAGACTAACCGTTACATCTCACGATTTCAAAACCTCAACTGAATCACAGAGCATTAAATACTAATTCCCCCTCACCCTCTGCTGCATGTGTGTTGGGGCGGGGGGATTAGTATTTAACACTCCACATCATTAAAAATAATTGGCCAGTTTCAGGGATGCATTGCCACCAAATCAGACACATCCAGACCAGCATCCCTAGTAGCTTCACCAACAAACTGCCTGTTCAAGAACGCAGACCCCTTTTTAAAAAACAGTTTGGCCCCTTTCGGGGCTGCATTCCCACCAAAGCAGGCCCCGAGTC
>QEPC01002599.1:582623-600167 GCA_003113815.1 Sphenodon punctatus | reverse complement strand
TCCCAGGCCCCCAGTCTCTCTCCCTGAGTCCCCCCCCTCCACACACACACACGTTTACTCATTGTCACGCAGGGCAGGGCAGGCACTGGCACCAGGCAGTTCATTGTTCAGTGGAGGTGCTCGGCGACGAGAGGTGCTGCGGTGCGCATGCTCAACTGAGTCAGTTCAAGTGTGCATGCCACAGCACACCCTCCCCCCTTCCATCCCAGGCCCCCAGTCTCTCTCCCTGAGTCCCCCCCCTCCACACACACACACGTTTACTCATTGTCACGCAGGGCAGGGCAGGCACTGGCACCAGGCAGTTCATTGTTCAGTGGAGGTGCTCGGCGACGAGAGGTGCTGCGGTGCGCATGCTCAACTGAGTCAGTTCAAGTGTGCATGCCACAGTACATCTCGCCGCCGAGCGCGTCCACTGAATGCCCAGTTGAAGCTTTGCATTGAGCCCTATGGGCTCAATGCAAAGCTGCTGCTCATGGGAAATTTAATTTCCCAGCAGTGCACTTGAACTGAATGCTCAGCCGCCCGGCATGCGTTCAGTCCAAGTTTGTCCCTTCTGAGACTCCAGACAGAGCGCTCACTGACTGAGCACTCTGTCTCTGCCGGGTGGCTGAAATTGACATTGGAGCGCCGCGCTGCTCTGACTGCAAGCCAAGCTGCGGCAGTCAGAGCAGCACGGTGCTCCGACGTGAATTTCAGCCATCCAGCAGAGACAGAGAGCTCAGTCAGTGAGCACTCTGTGTTAGTGGCACCAGGGGGACGGAGGAGAGCGGGGGCAGGGCACTGCCCCAGGTGTCCTCAGGCGAGGGCCACCACTGATCAATCTGCATACATTTTGGGACATAGTTGATTTTGGCCAAGGATAAACTGCCATCTTAAACTGGTAGGATTTTTGTATATGGAATTTTCTCACTTTTTCTAAGTGCCATGTGCAGTACATTTTCTCTGCTGCCACTCTATGAAGCTGAGTTTGAAGGATGGATGGATCAAATCTGGATTGGTGCTAAACAACCTGGGCAGAAAAGACATCATGGATCATGCTGGGTCCCTCTCAGTGGCTTACCAAGCCGGTTCAGTTTGTGCCTGAGAGGGGAGCTATAAGTGTAGCCAAAAAGATGTCTAAAATAGCGAGGGTAGGGGAAGGTTTAGATGGCGGCAGATGGGTGTGTGCTCGGTGTGTGCCCCCATGCTCCCACATGGAGCAACCCAGCTTTTCTGTGGGTGGGGATGGGTGGAGGTGCATTGGTTGTGGGAGCATCTGTCCACCCACCACCATGTTTAGACAGGTGTTACCATGCGTGTCCACTGGGTGGACCTGCATGGTACTGTCTCTCACTAAACACAGTCTGTGTGTGTCTGTGTAGTGCTGGGAAGTGTGTGTGTCTTTCTGGGATGTGCGTATGTGCAGTGCTGGGTGGTGTGTGTGTGTGTGTAGTGCTGGAAGGTGCATCTGTGAGCGTGCAGTTCTGGGAGTTCTGTGTGTGTAGATCTTGGTTGTTTATACTAGGTGCCTTGCTGGTGGAGCCTGCCCTATCTTCTTTGTTTTTTAACCAATTTTCTTCAAATTTGAACAGATGCAACTCTTAGCCAAAGGTCTCTCTTTGCCAAATTACAGACTGATAGCACTACCTGCTTTCACACTTATAATGCAAGCTAATGAGATCCAGTGGAGTTGCAGACCTTTCATCCTGATAGACTCCTAGAGCCACCGCTAACCCAGGTCATTTCATCATCAATATGCTGATGACACCCAGCTTTACCTCTCTTTTTCATCAGACCCAGACCCGGCAGTGTCGATGCTTACCAGGTGCCTGGCAGCTGTGGAGGATTGGATGAGGGTGAACTGACTAAAGCTGAATCCCGACAAGATGGAGGTGATGCTGTTGGGTAAGGCAGTGGGAGTGACAGCCCCTATAATTGATGGGGGTCTGCCCCCCACTGGTTCCCCAGGTGAGGAGTCTTGGGGAGCTCTTGATTTACAGCTCCATTTGGATGCTGAGGTGGAGTCTGTGGCAAGAAGTGCTTTTCACCAATTACATCTGGTGCGTCAACTTCGGCCGTATGTCTCGGACTCTGACCTGGCCACCGTTATCCATGCTTTCATCACCTCTAGGCTTGACTACTGCAACGAGCTCTACGTGGGGCTACTCTTGGTGACAATTTGGAGACTACAGCTCATGCAGAATGCGGCGGCCCATCTCCTGGTGAGATTGGGCTGCCATGAACATATTACACCTGTTCTTTGGTCTCTGCACTGGCTGCCTGTAGTCTACCAAGCCCAATTCAAGGTGTTGGCATTTGCCTATAAAGACCTAAACAGTCTCGGCCCAACCTATTTGTAGGACCGTCTCACACCCCGGGTCCTGGATTGGCCCCTGCGGTCATCGGGGGATGCTCTCCTTGAGATCCCCCGAGTCTGCCGTGGGGCCACGATGGGGAGGACCTTCTTGGTGGCCACCCCACAGCTGTGGAACTCCCTGCTAGTGAAGGTCCGTTTGGCCCCGGATCTCCCCTCATTTTGCTGCTGTAGTAAGATGTGGCTGTTCCGCCTGGCTTTTGGGGAGGGGGAGGATGGGTAGGGTATGGGGAATGGGCTAGGGTGCGGGGTGGTTGGGGGTATTTTTTACTCCTCCCTGTGTTGATTATTTTAAAGTTGTTTTTAAATTGTTTTGATTTGTACTGTTATATGCCGCCCAGAGCTGCCTGTGGCAGGATGGGCGGGTTAAACAAGTTTAAAATGTTTGAAATAAAATGTTTTTTAAAAAAAATGTTTTTAAATGTTTTAAATGTTCAAAATAAATAAATCAGCCAGAAAGATGCCTGATAGATGGGAGGACAGAACCTGTTCTGGCTGCTTTTATTTAATGTAATTTATTTATTTATGAGATTTTATATCCTGCACACAGTCCTGCCTCAGGCAGCTCATGGCAGCTTACAATATGAAATCTCAGACCTACTGTTAGTAATTTGTAACCTGTCACTAAAATCTGCCACTGCACCCGAGGACTGGAGGGTGGCAAATGTAACCCCAATTTTTAAAAAGGGATCCAGAGGCGATCCTGGAAATTATTACAGACCAGTAAGCTTGACGTCTGTGCCGGGCAAAATGGTGGAAACCATCACTAAGGACAGAATTACAGGGCATGTTGACAAACATGGCTTAATGGAGAAGAGTCAACACAGATTTAGTCAAGGTAAGTCATGCCTCACTAACCTGTTGGAATTCTTTGAGGGTGTAAATAAGCATGTGGACAAGGGAGACCCAGTAGATATAGTGTACCTGGATTTCCAGAAAGCATTTGATAAGGTCCCTCATGAGAGACTCTTGAGAAAATTAAAAAGTCATGGGATAGGAGGTAGTGTCTTACTATGGATCAGAAACTGGTTAAAAGATAGAAAGCAAAGGGTAGGACTAAATGGTCAGTTTTCACAATGGAGAGATGTAAAAAGTGGTGTGCCTCAGGGATCTGTATTGGGACCGGTGCTGTTTAATGTATTCATTAATGATTTGGAAAAGGGTGTTAAGAGTGAGGTGATCAAATTTGCAGACGACACCAAGTTATTCAAGGTAGTTAAAACACGAGCAGACTGTGAGGAACTGCAACAGGATCTTACGACACTGGGTGCCTGGGCATCTAAATGGCAAATGAGATTTAATGTGGACAAGTGCAAAGTGATGCACGTAGGGAAAAATAATCCAAACTATGCGTACACAATGCTGGGTACTAAGCTAGGAGTTACCACTCAGGAAAAGGATCTGGGGGTGGTTGTGGACAATACAATGAAATCCACAGCGCAGTGCGCAGCAGCAGTCAAAAAAGCAAACAGAATGTTAGGAATTATTCGGAAGGGGATAGAGAATAAAACTGAGGATGTCATAATGCCTCTATACAAATCAATGGTGCGACTGCACCTTGAATATTGTGTGCAGTTCTGACCGCCCCATTTCAAAAAAGACATAGCTGAACTAGAAAAGGTACAGAGAAGGGCAACAAAAATGATCAAGGGCATGGAAGGGCTCCCATATGAGGAGAGGCTTGGTAGGTTGGGGCTCATCAGCTTGGAGAAGAGATGACTGAGAGGAGATATGATAGAGGTCTTAAAATCATGAGTGGTGTGGAACTAATAAACAAGGAACAGTTATTTACCCTCTCAGCTAGTACTAGAACTAGGGGACACTCCATGAAACTCATGGGTGGTAAGTTTAAAACAAATAAAAGAAAATATTTTTTCACTCAGCGTATAATTGGGTTGTAGAAACTACTGCCAGAGGCTGTGGTGAGGGCCAGTACTATAACTGAGTTTAAGAGAGTTTTGTACAAGTTTCTGGAAGACAGATCCATTAGCAGCTATTAGTCAGACAGGATCAGGGAACATGACAGGAGCTGGGGGGAAACAACAGGGAATGGATCCCCCATTGTGACATGTTGGGTGCTTCTCCCAAGCCATCATGATTGGCCACTGCCGGAGACAGGATGCTGGGCTAGATGGACCTTTGATTTGACCCAGTATGGCACTTATGTTCTTACAATAAGTTAAAAAATTAAAAAATGGAAATATATATAAATAAGCACAAACATATAAGTATAAAATTCCTTAAACAATACAACATTAATACCTACTGGAGCTAAAAAAGAACTCCCCCCCTCACAAAACTCAACCTCCCTCCCACTACCCTTCCCTGGCAAAAACCTGGCAGAACATCCAGGTCTTACACTGTCAATGGAAGGAGGGAAGATCCAGGGACAGATGAACCTTGACCAGGAGGGAGTTAGCCCTTATAATACAAGCTAAATGTGAGGTCCCGGGGGACCTGGCAGGGAGAGAAGGGCTGGTAGGAGGGGTACAGCCTCACACACAGTCACTGGGCCACAAGGGTGCCTGGAAACAAACCCTCAGGATTATATAGGGCTGAAGGATTAATGATCCACAGCCTAAATCATCACAGGGTATTTGGAGGTGAGCGCACACCTTGGCGCAGCCGCCTTGACAAGCACACAGGGTGAGGAGGCGGGAAGTGAGGGTGGTGAGGAAGGGGAAGGGTGCTGAGTCCCAGGAGGAGGGAGCAGGATAGGGCTCACACTACCAGTAGGGCCCCAGGAAGAGTGCACCACTGAAACAATATAGGGTTCTGCAGACTTACCAGTTTGATGACACTAGCACTCCTTTCAAACAGCACAGTCACTCTAACACACCCACGCATGCACTCACTCCACAGGCACGACAATAGCACAAGGTATCCAAGTAAGGGGGGGCAGTCTCTCAGGCGTTGCAGCACTGATCACCAGCGCTGTTACTGTGGCAAGGGGCTGTTTTTATCCCTACTGGTGAGGCGGCACCGCAGATGCTCTGAGCGCCACGGCGGTGAAATCGAGACTGTAGGTGTGGCTTACGCAGGCAGCGTCTCTGAAGCCCCACCGCCTGATGATGTAGGAAGGCGTGGGGGCACTGTTGGTACGTGCATCCCCTGTAGGGGCGCCCTGGGTGATGACAATGGTGTTTCCCCGTTGGGAGGAGCATCAGGGCCGGCCGGTGGAGCTGGGGAGGTTCCCCATGGGGGTAAGGAGCGGGCAGCCGCTTTCCGGAGGCAGCGCATCCTGGTCTGAGTCTTAACAGCATGCCCGCCCCTCCAAGGCTGACAGAAGAGCAGGGGACGAGGTTTCAGTGGGTACCGGGCATGGAAGAAGCATACCAGTCTTGGGGCATGAACATTGGTAGCCTTTTTCCAGGAACGAGCCGAGAGGTTGTAACCCTTCCAATCAAGCAAATAATACAATCGTCCTCAATAATAGCGGGAATCCAGTATTCTACGGACTTCATACTCCCCGGATGGCGTTGCCAGCTCCGGGGTATCCCCTGAGCAGGGGGCATGAGCAGGTTTCAACAGAGACATGTGAAAAACAGGGTGTATGTGGTAATGAGGGTGTATGTGGTAATGAGTGTATGCAGTAGCCGGACTGTGTAAGCAACGTCGTTGATTTTCCTCAGGATTGGGAAGGGGCCCATATATCTGTAGTCCAATTTGGCCAAGGGCTGCTGGGATGGGTAATGTTGCCTGTCTATCCAGACCCAATCGCCAGGGTGATAGTTCAGGGCTGGTTGCTGTCGTTGGTCCGCGAACCGTTTATAGTGTTGTCTAGCTTTTGTCAACTTGGTTTTTGCGACGACGTGGGCCTTGTAAATTTGTGAGATCAGACACCCTGCAGCGGGAAGGGTAATGGGTGACACCTCGGGGAGACATATGCAGGGGTGAAACCCATAGTTTACAAAAAAGGGTGAGGAGCCGATAGAGGCGTTTAGGGTATTATTGTAAACAAACTCTGCGAGGGGAAGTAATTCTTGCCAGTCATCCTGAAGGTAGCCTGTGTAACAACAGAGGTATTGTTCCAGCGTTTGATTGGTTCTTTCCACCTGCCCATTCGCTTGGGGGTGGTATGCGGTGGTCAGGCTCATCTTTATTTGAAGGCTGGTTAAAAGTGTCTTCCATAGACGTGCCATAAACTGTGTTCCCCAGTCCGAGACTATTTCAAGGGGAACTCCATGAAGCTTAATTACGTTATGCAGTAATAGCTGTGCAGTCTGGACAGCCGTGGGCAGACCTATACAAGCTATAAAATGAGCCATTTTGGAGAAGTGATCCACTATCACAAGAATTGTATTACATTGGTGGGATGGTGGGAGCTCCACAATGAAGTCCATTCCAATCTTCTGCCACAGACACTGGAGAAGGGGAGCCAAATGCAGGAGCCCCTGGGGTCGCTGCTGAGGAACCTTGGTAGTGGGAATACGGGCGCATGTGGTGCATTTTCTCACGTGTTCTTGTACATCTGTTTTGAGGTTGGGCCACCAGAACTGGCGCCTAATGAGGTCCAGTGTCCACTTCGTTCCTGGATGCCTAGCCAGGGGTGCGTCATGATGTCTGCACAAAATGCCTTGGCGTGCTGGGGCTGGTACACCGATCTTTCCTTGTTGATAATATACTTTCGTCTGTGGGTCGTATGTGGTGGGGCTCTAGGTGTGGGATCCCGCTGGGAATACTGCACAAATTATTCATGGGTAAGAAGGGTTGCTGCAAAGATCTTTTTATCTAACAGGGGTTCTCCTCGATTATCTGGTTACTCTCCAGGCTCCGTGCAACTGGGTACGGCATCCGATACAATGTTCTGGTGCCCCGGGTGATAGCGAATCTGGAAATTGAAACGGGCAAAAAAAAAGCGCCCAGCGCTCATGTCGTACGTTAGCGATACGTGTAGTTTGGAGGTACGTAAGATTATGATGATCAGTTATGACCATAACAGGGTGTATCGCTCCTTCTAAATAATGCTTCCAGGATGAGAAGGCCGCCTTAATGGCTAGCAGCTCTCGGTCTAGAATCGTGTAGTTCTTCTCTGCACTTTTTGATTGGCGTGAATAATAGGTACAGGGCATTAACTGTTCCCCCTTGGGTCCTGTTTGGAGCAACACGGCTCCAATAGCGATGCTAGACATGTAGGTCTCAACAGTAAATGGTTTATTGAAGTTGGGGTACCATAGGATTGGGACCCGGGTGAAGATTTCCTTCAGTTTCTTGAAGGCTTCTTGTTGTTTCGGTGCCCATACATAAAGTATTCCTTTTCGTAACAGTGTTGTAAGGGGTTCTGTAAGTTGGGCGTACTGCAGAATGTACTGACGATAAGAATTGGTTGTCCCTAAAAAACACTGTACGGCCTTTACAGATGGCGGGGGGATCCAATCCAGGACAGCAGAAACCATTTTGGGATCCATTTCCACACCGTGGGGAGAGATGATAAACCCGAGAAACTCAACGGTGGTCAAATGAAAGGCACATTTCTCCATTTTGTAGAACAACCGATGCTGCCGTAGACATAGTAACACTGACCAGACATGTTGAACATGTTCCTCCACCGTTGGTGAGTAGATCAAGATGTCATCATGGTAGGCCACTACGTAGGTGTCCAGCATGTCCCGTAAGACATCATTAATAAGATGTTGAAACGTCGCCTGTGCATTGGCTAACCCAGACGGCATCACAAGTTATTCATAATGCCCATACCAAGTCCTAAATACCGTCTTCCACTCGTCCCCTTGTTGGACCCATAGCAGGTTGTAGGCACTGCAGAGGTCCAGTTTGGTGAAGATTTTCGCCCCTTGTAGCCTGTCTAGTAACTTGGGAATTAAGGGAAGTGGGTTGCGATTCTTGACAGTGATGGCATTTAGCCCACGGTAATCTATATAGGGGCGGAGCCTCCCGTCCTTCTTTGGGATGAAAAACAAAGGTGCCCCTGCCGGGGATGATGAGTGCCGGATAAATCCGTGACGTAGGTTATCTTCAGTGTATTCTTTCAAAGTAGCGAGTTCGGGCCTGGAGAGGGCGTAGATTTGCCCATACGGGGGTTCGGTGCCAGGGATCAATTTGATGGAGCGGTCATACAGCTGGTGCGGGGGAAGGACCGCAGCTCCTTCTTTGTCAAAGACATCTGCAAGGTCTTGGTATTGCGGCAGCAGTGAGTTATATTGACTCGGGTTGGTGGCGAGCATTCCGCATTGGGGGGCAGGCAGGATACAGGATGACCTACAACTATCAGAGCGGAAGGTCACTGTCCGCTCAGTCCAATTCAGCGTGGGGTTGTGGTGACACAGCCATGACATACCCAGGACCACCGCAAACATAGGTGTGGCCATGATATTGAAGCACTTGAGCAGATAATCCATGCCCTTGGTAAATATGGATAATCCTTGCTCCTAAACAGAACACTGAAGTTGAATCCAGACCCTTGACAAGCTGTAGGCAGTTCTAACTCCTAAAAAGGGCACTGAGGTGAGAAACCAAGCCCTTACTCCAGATCCTCGCATCAAACACTGTAACATATGGTCCAAGTCCTTCCTGAAGAAAACACAGTCCCACAATCCATTTAGAAAACAGTGTAACAATAAAAGGACACTATTACTTTTCTTCAGGAAAACCCAAGCTCCTAGGAGTAGAATTAGTAAATGACACAAGTCTCAACAGGGACCCCAGATCCCAGCCTCCCGGGCCATTCCAAGGGCCTCTCCTAAGGGCCACGCCTTAGGATGCAAAAGCATTGCAAAAGAGACAGAACAGTTCTGCCTCCAAAATGCAAAGTGCTATAACTCAGCCGTTCCTCAACTGTTCTGGCTGAAATTTGGACAGTTTCCGCTGCTTGCCTGAAAGAGATCCTCCCTAAAGAATTTCACAGTGATAGGATAAATTTCTGCTGCCCGATTAATATCCCCTCTGGGGAAGAACAAGAGGGTTGGTCCGGCATCCTGCACCATCATGTGGTCACTCCGGGGCAGCGGCTCCAGCACCAGCAACCAGCCTGCTTTCCCCATATTCCACACACCAACCTCAGGCTGCTGCCGGCCTAATATTCCCTCTGGGGAGGCACAAGGGGGTTGGTCTGGCATCCTGCACCTCCGCACCATCACGTGGTGACTCTGGAGCAGCGGCTCCAGCAACCAGCCACACTCCACACCAGTCAGAGTGTTAGTAAATTCCAGTTCACATGCAAATTCAGCCACAACCCGATTGCGCTACTTGTAATCCTTACAGAGCAGCTGTCCTTTGACGTAAGGTTCTCCAGATCCTAGCCTCAAAAGAGTGTGTCTTCTTCTTCCTCCAGCACAGCCAGATTCACAAGTGCCACTCCAAAGCCAGTCAAACTGTGGGTCAGTGGTACCCCAACCTTGTGATAGCAAGAGTATAGTGCCCAGAACAGAACATGGCTTTCCTGGCTATAGCTGAGTATGCATATTTTCTTTTCATTGGGCTAGTATTATAGTAGAACTAGCTGGATATCCATTTATGTACTCATATGGTCTCCATCACTGTAGTATCTGAGTGCTCCCATAGGTGTTTTAAAATGAAAGTAGCATTCTTTTTCCCCCCTCCCAACTATAAAAGAAATAGCGTTAGCACTTTCCAGTGTCCAGTAAAATATATGGTTATCTATGTACTGGATGTATGTGAGAGTGCAGTGTATGCATAACATTGAACTGAAGCTGTGCAAAGGAGATGAACTGTGCGCTTGCTTTGGTTAATCTTGGGGCACTCCAGATTTGCAATCTAGCTCCAGCTTCTTTGAAACTTTTGCCTCTCATAGTCTGGAGTCTCTTGCTGGTCAACATCTTTATTGTTCCAATAAATCACAGCTGTCATTGGAGGAGGTCATGGTTGAAATAGGGGCTCTCTGAGGTAGCTAGTAGGCCTGTGCATTTGGGTTTGGATAAAACACAAAGACCAAAAAGCCCTTTTCAGCTTCTGTAGTCAAAACACAAGTACTGTCCTACAATTTGGGGGAATGTGTTAGCATGCTTTGTGCCTCTCAACTTTCCACTTCTATTGAGATGTTTTAAATTGCTAATCTAACTGTTTGAGCATCTTTCAAGTGTCATAGTATGTTGTGCTGGTCAGGGGGGAGTTTAGCCCCCAAAATGGTTATCTATAGGAGCAGATTGTATTTTGATTTAGGTTTACTTTTGAGCTTTGAGGCCACTTTTATACGAGGCACTTAGAAGTGCCTTCGGGGCCCCGCATTCAAGAAGAAAGCTGCATGGGGAGTGTTTACATGCTCCCTGTGCTACCAGAAGTGATGTGCTGTCTGTTTTCTTTAGCGGCAGCAGCTACAGATGCGAGACTTCCGGTAGCACGGAGAGCATGTAAACACACCCTGTGCTGCTTTCTTCTTGAATGCAGGGCTCCGGAGGCGCTTTTAAGTGCCTCGTATAAAAGTGGCCTGAGTGTTTTGTGGTTCAGGTCCTTGGCTTCCTTCCACAGGCAGCTGGAAGTGGAATTACCCCCAAAGAACCAGATCCTTGTGGCAAGTGAATGACACTACTACTGGCATCCTCCTGCCCAGGATGGATCCAGGATGTGGGATCATCCTGCCTGGTGCTCTGGAGTTTGCTGATACCAGGATCCTTTGCTGTTTCTTGTGGAGTCACCACCTGCACACGTGTAAGTGCATGCGCCTGCATGCACACGCACACACACACTCAGAGACTGTGTGCTGCACCCCCTTATACTCACACCAAGGCTGCACACACAGGCTGCTCCCCTCCATACTTGCTTGCTTCCCAACCAACTGTAGCAACTACAAAATATTTCTCCTTTAAAAAGGTGCCAAAATTTTGAGATACAAAACCTAAAAAACACATAATATGTCACTGGAAGCAGAACAGATCAGAAATACTATGTTTGCCCTCTGGCACATCTCTGGTAGCTAAGGCTAATCCCATGAAGGGATTTGAAGATCAGGAGAGAGACCTTGAACTTAATTCTATTTAATGTGCAGAAAGAGCACAGCATCAAAGTGCAATGACCACAAGAGAGCTGAAACATATATCCACATTGACTCATATATGGCAAACTTAGCCACAGCACCTCGAATCATTTCCAATTAAGTGGATATTAAGAATTTGTTTCCGTTTCATTTATTTGTTTCAAATACTGGGGTATTTTTAGACAAATGCCTCCCCACCCATGCCCAACCCATCATCCACCCATGCATGTTGCAGGGCTGCATGGGGTGCCAATGCAGCCCTGCAACATGGGGTGTTTTTAAATGAAATGAGATGGTACCACACATAGCCACCCATCACCCACCCATCCAGCTGCTTGTTTGAAGGTGGCATGGGTGGAGGCATGCTCCCATGAGCCATGCACCATCCACTCATATCCACTCATGGCACACCAGAGGAAAAGCCAGATTGTCTTATGTTGGAGAAGGCAGAATGGTATGTGGGGACATGTGCCCACATGCTTATCCCTGGCCCATTTGAACCAAGGAATCCACTCATACCAGCAGACAGGTCCATGGCCCCCCTGCCTTCCCATTCTATCCCCAGCCCTACCAGGAGCTCTTTAAGGGGTAATGGCTGCCTGTATGCATTGCTTTGAGGCTGGTCCATGGTGGCAGGCATGTGTGGAGGCTTCCTGTATGACCATGGTGGTTCACCAGGGAGCCACCGGTTAGAAACCCTCCCCGCTCACTCCGCATGCATGGGTGTTCCATGGCTGTACCACTCAGTGGACACGGACACACACACACCCAGCCTTGTTCAATTAAAAACACCCATGCATGATGGGTGGGGAGGCACTTGTCTAAAAAGACCCTTTGTTTCAGCTATTTTGGTTTTTCGGTTATATCAGTTGTTTTGTTTTAGATATTTAGTCAAATAGCTAAATATCCAAACTGAAATGACCAAAAGTGTCTGACCTAGAATTACCTGAAGAAACAAATACGAGAATTTTGTTTGTGCTGCAAATCTTTATTTGGATAGCTACCCAACAATATGAATAATATCCACAGTACGGAATTAGGTATTCTTTACAGTTCTAGTCCTCAACAATGATCACCTTAGCCTCAAGACTAAATTTCTCTCATCAGCAAGCCATGGAAGTGGTTACTTTCTGCATCCAATCCAGAACAAATTTAATAAAATTCTTTCTTATCTTATTGAGATTGCACTCTGCCAAGCTCATGATCTGCTACAACTTCTGCCAGCTGGGACATTTTCAGAGGCTATGGCTTTTTTCCTAGATGAAAGATGCAGTAAGCAAGGCTGGATTCGCAACTACATCAGTCACTGTGGACAGGTCTTGGTCCAGAAGGATGCAGTTCAATCGACTGGTTTGGCAAAGATAAATATGGGCAATTCTTTTTTTGCTTAATTGGTATTTGGACATTCTGTTGCAGTGAGAAGTTAAAAAGGGTTGCAAATCAACTGAACAGTCTTTGGGAACTGGAAGAGGTGGTCACAATTCTCAATTACTCTGAGGAAACAAGGGTATTGTGAAATACAATATAGAGTAAAGATCACACCTGCCAGAAGCTGGGAGTGGACAACAGGGACTGGGTCACTCTACACATCTCCAGTTTTTGTACACTTCCTCTGAAGCATCCAATGATGGCCAGTGTTGGAGACAGAATGTCCGGTGGGGTGGACCATTGGACTGCACTCATATGGCAATTCTCAAGTTCTTTTGATTGTAAAATTTCAGTAAAAGCTATCTCTCACTCACTTTTTGTCAAAGCAGGCAAAGCTTGTAACAATATATAAGGTATGTCTCAGCAGTGGGTTCATTTGGATGAAGAAATAAACATCAGTCTAAGGGATCAGTCTCCCTCTTGCGCCCTAGACAATTATGTAATGTCTAGGAGGAATCCAGCGTGGGTAGTGTTGAGTGACCTGACTTTCAGGTAATACTGCAAGTCAGGTATTCACAAATAGTAACACCTTTTCTGACTGAAAATGTGCACTTGCATATCTGATTTTTTTAGTATTCCATTATTTATTTTTTCATTTTCTTGGATTCTCAGTTTGGTTATTTTGGTTATTTTGATTTTCAGTATTTTACTTGCAACATTTTTGGCAACTCTGCATGTGCAATAGTGTATATATTGCCAAAATGATGTAACTTAGAGACCCCCAAAAATATAAGAATAACTGAAATAGGCACCCGATGAAGAACAAACGGATATAAATTCTTACCCAGATTGCCATTTCTGGTTCAGGTGATGCAAATTCAGTGGGTTTGTCTGGTTTTCTTTTCAGGTACTCATTTCACCTATACTTCCAGGCATACTTCTTGAAGACATGTTTTGCCTTCCTACTATTCACTCTCTAGTTTCCAGAACATATGTGTCTTCATTTCTGTTGGACGCTGGAAGTGGATGCCTTCTATAGCCGACCAATTTATTAATTTTTTGTTATCTCTCAGGATTTCAGTGTGTTTAGAAATCTAATGCAAATGCCATTGCTATTTGTGTTTGCCCATGCCTATAAATTGTACCCGATGTAAAGCAAATGGTTTGCAATGATGTATTGGAATCACAGAGCCATAACAAAACTCAAGGGTTATCTAGTCCAGCTCCTGCCATTAAAGCAGGATCCACTGTACTTGCATCATCTCTGAGAAATATCTGCTTACCCTGTTTTTAAAAATCTCCAATGATGGGGCTTCCACAACTTTGCTTGGCAAATTATTACACTGACTAAATTACCTGATAGTTAGAAAATTCTTCCTAATGTTTAGACTTAGGCTGCTTGTCCACCTTCCCTGGCCCAGCAAATCTCCTGGGGCAGCATCTCCCAGCTGGGAATCTTACGCTGAGCTCTGCACGTGGGTGCAGGGGTAAAAGGGGCATCAGCCGGGTCCTGTGGCTTTTTTTTTCTTTTACGAATGACAGAACTGGATTTGGAGTCCTGTCATTCATAAGGAAAAAAGCCGCAGGGCCTGACTGATGACGTTTTTACCCCCGCACCCACGTGCAGAGCTCAGCATAAGATTCCCAGCTGGGAGATTCTGCCCCAGGAGATTTGCTGGGCCAGGTTATGTGGGCAGCCTTAACCTTTTCTCCTTTCCTCTACTCCTATCCTCAGTGACTAGAAGGAACAACTGGGCACCATTTTGCTCATAGACACCTTTTACATGTTTGAAATCCGTAATCACGTCCTCCTTAAACTTTTTTTTTCTAGGCTAAACATTCCCAGTTCGTTCATTCTCTCCTTATAGGTCTTTCTTTCCATCCATTCTCTTTACCGTCTTTGCTGCTCTCTGAATTAATTCAATTTTGAGTACTAAATTCTTTAGTTAAAGTTGTACAGTAGGATGAATATATAAATATAATAATAATAATAATAATAATTAATAATTACTAATAGTTGAATTGAATAATGTGGAAACATGTTGCAGAATAATTTTTTTAAAAAACCTATAGTGAGATCATAATGCTACTACACCAGTGTTAATCCCATTCACTTCTATAGTATAGCAGCTTGGGAATCTTATTACCAGTTCTTACCAGTTCTTAGGGAAGGGGTGAAAGGGATGAACAAGAAAAGATTTATACCTTCTACAATCAGCTAGCAAAATATTTATCTCACTTAGTACAGCAATGCAAATTTTCTTCTTCCCTCCCTGATAGCTTGATCAGATAAGGTAAATTAAATCCACTGATGCATTTGCTTTTACAGTTATTGCATTGCTTCATACTGATGCTAATAGTTCATAAAAAATATAATTGCCAATCCTAAGCACTTTTAAAACTGTGCCAGGGAAAGGGATATTTCTAGCTACAAATCCTAGAAGATAGTGGGCCAGATTCATGGCTAGTGCAAATCACTATAGTGCCATTGAAGTTAACAGGCTCATACCAATTAACACCTGCTGAGGATCTGGTCTCATCTATTTTATTAAAATCGCTGAAAAATATCTCACTCTAGTCACTCAGCAAGCAACTACGTTCTCAGTTGAGTTCTGCTCCCACATAAATCAATAGCAATATCTGACTGAATCAGAACATTGAGATCAATTTAGCGCAGGATACTGTCTTCCGCAGTGGCCAAACCCAGGTGCTTTGGAGGAAGATTTAGCAAGAAACTCTGTAACAGCCTGTAGGGTTTGTCTTTTCTAGATTTATTTTTTTTACATCAGGTTAATTGGTTGCCAATTATTTTGAGGTAGTTAACAACATCTTTATGGGGCACACACTAAATGTTTGCTCAGTAGATTAAGGGCTTGTTCAAGCAAGGTTTGTACTGTGGTTAATTAGCTTGAACTGAGTTGGCTAAATGTAATGCAAGGCTGTCTACATGTGGACTTTTACTGATTTAATTAATCTGCATTAAATTTGCACCTCTGAATTCAGGTTTATTAAACCCTTTAAACCCTGTGTATAAACTTACCCTTACTGAGCACCCTGACTGCAGAGCAAACTTTTTACTGAGTGCTTGGTTGGCTTATGTCCCAAAGCATGAGGTGGGACATCCTTCTTGTTGGTAAAGGAACAGTTCCTGGTTGAAGAAACACTTAGGCCACTTTCAGCCATGCCCCCCTCCCCACGCATATTTAGGCTATGGTGTGGAATACGCAGCCCAAATATGCGCGGGGATCGGCTGGTCTGAAAGGCCCTCCCGCGTGGCTTTGCCAAGCAGAGACGTGCAGGGATGCAGAGCTTCATTTCCTGCTTTGCATCCCACGCATCTCTGCTGGCAAAGCCGCGTGGGGGGGCTTTCAGACTGGCCGATCCCCATGCATATTCGGGCTACACATTCCCCCCCCCCCCCCCGCAGCTCAAATATGCAGGGGGCGGGGGGGCATGGCTGAAAGTGGTCTTAGTCTACTTTCTGGCATTACCTAGGTGGGGCAGGAACTTTTGCAATTACCACTGCAGTTCTCTAATTGCAAGGATTAGTACCCATTAGAATGCATTCATCCCCTTTTAGCACGCAAGAACACCCGTCCTTGTAAAGGCTACATTTGGGGGTCCGGTCATGTACGAGTGTCCTCGCACGCAAAAGATGTGTGGTGAAGATTGTGAAAGTTTCCCAGGTAACATCTGAAACCAGCCTCAATGTGAAAAGAACAGAGATACAATACATAGCAAGTGGATGCCATTTTGCAGAATTATTAGCAGACATGGCTGCAAACCTGAAATTAATTCAAATCAAATCAAAACTCCCATTGACTTTAATAGGTGAGCATGGCACAACCTTTAATAGTAATTGTTTTTAAATGCCCCACTTTGCAGTGATACTGTAGTGCTCAGGGCTACTGCAAGAGGATAATGTACTATGGTGATTCCCAAACTGCAGTCTATGGACCTCTGGTAGTACTAGTACACGAAACCATGGGAAGTAGCCTGTAGCCATTGACCCCAATCTGATGCCTTGCAGATCTTGTGTGGAGCCATTCCACAGGGCACAATGTGCCCACTATGGGGATCCAGGTGATTTGTGCGCATGTGTGCATGTGCACGGCTCTGCATGGGATCCGTGGGGCATCAGATAGGGGCCATTGACATAGCTTTGGGCTAAATGGGGGGGGGGGGAAGCTAGATTCACCCCTGACTCAGAGAAGCGCCATCCCTGACATCCAGATGCTTAACCTGGTGGCCCAGAAGCCCTCGGCAGCACTAAAATCTTTTGAAAATGAAGCTCTGAGATGTTTGAAACAGTAAGTGAACTTTTACACCGTGGAAGGGTGGCTTTGCTTGCTCTACCCCCAGGTAACAACAGAAAGGGGAGCTGCTCTGAGGGCGTGACTGCACTGGCCTGGAAGGGGGGAGGCGGCTGCGGGCTGCGTGCTGGTTGCTGCCTGGACCCCTCCTATACCTGTGACTTTGCTTGCTCCAGCCCCAGGTAACAACAGAAAGGGGAGGTGCTCTGAGTGCGTGGCTGGGCTGGCCTGGAAGGGGGGAGGCGGCTATCATCTATACTCTGCAAAAACAGCCCCAGCACAGCCCCAGCTGCCCGGAGCACGCCCTTGCCTCCCCCCTGCCTGCCTGACTGGGAGCAGGGGGGTGAAGATACTTGGGAGGGCTCTGTTCCCCCGCTGCCACTACCACCACCGCTGTTGATGATCCCACCCCCTGGGATATGTTGCGGGGGGCAGGGAAATTCTATACCCGGGGCCTCCCTTAGGCCGTTTTCAGACGAGCGCGGCGGCACCCGTGCTTGTTTCTTAAAAAAGCCGGCAGCCCGTTCTACACGAGACGCTGCCGCCGAATACGCGCATGCGCG
>QEPC01002599.1:532329-542678 GCA_003113815.1 Sphenodon punctatus | reverse complement strand
CGATGTTAACCCTGGGAACTCCTTGCTGCTGTGTTTTGCCAGTGTTTTCTGTGTTTCCCTGTGTTTGGGGTTTATACATTATTTATTTTAAGCTTGATGTGCATGTAGACTGTGTTTTCTTCCATCCAATGTTAACCCTGGGAACTCCTTGCTGCTGGGTTATGCCATCCCCCTGGCTCCACCTACCGTCCCCCTGGCTCCGCCCCTAGGCCTGCCGGCCCAGTCTTACTGCCCCAGTGCCCCTCCAACATCAAAACCCACCAGCCTCCCCTGTTTATTATGGGAAGAATCATTTGTCTGGTAAAGTCATAATAAGTTCTTGGAGCCCAGCGAGCTGATGTTAACTTCTGTTTCTGTTTTGGATTATTTATTTTTTAATGGTGAAACTGGAAAAGTCAGTGGAAAATATTTGCAGACTTCAAAATCAATTAATCTTTTCCCCATTTCCCCCACAGCTGTGCTAATTTCATTACATTTACAGTTATTCTGTTTATTAACTGAGGTGGCTTTGGGGGAATGGGAAGTTCTGCAAAATGCTCTGCTGGGTTTTTATTTGTGGGGTTGTGGTGCTTTGGGTTTTTTAAAAACCTTGTGGATAAAATATTCTTTGCACATAGAATTACTGGACCCCAAACCCTTTAAAACATAACTATTATTTGCCTTTTGTCTGCAAAACTTTGACAGTGGAGATGTTCATGTTCCACAGAAGCATGACTTGAATAATAAAGAATCAAAGGTGAATATTAAGAAATGATTATAGTAACATCAAGCATAAAAACATGGGGGTGGGGGAGTTGAGGCTTTTAAAGGATTTTGAGGTTATGCTTATATATGGAAATGTGTTTCTGTATAATGCATCCCCATGAGGAAATAAATTATTAATAGGATTTTCTAACATAATTTTGTATTCTGTGTATTGTTTAATTACCTTGGAAACTTCCCTCCCATATTGCCTGAATGAAAGAGCTTTCCATCACTGATGGGGAAACTAGCTTTGACTATAAATTTTTAAAAAAAGAAACAAACAAACAAACAGTTTGAAAAAAGATTATAAGTGGTCACATCTAAAAGACCTACATACCATAGTAATCTAATTATATGCACGTTTCTTCCTGTACATTCTTTTCTGTGTTTAAGTCTATAACACATTTGCCTCNCGCCTTCTGCCAATTACATCTGGTGAAAAGTCTCCGCCCATATGTCTCAGACTCTGATCTCACCACTATCATCCATGCATTCGTCACCTCAAGGCTTGAATATTGCAATTTGCTCTATGTGGGGCTGCCCATGGTGATGGTCCGGAAGCTGCAGGTAGTGCAGAATGAGGTGGCCCGCCTCCTCACAAGAACGGGCTGCAGGGAGCATATAACACCTGTGCTCCGAGAAGTGCACTGGCTGCCTATTGTCTTCTGGGCCCAATTCAAGGTGCTGGTGTTGACCTTTAAAGCCCTACATGGTCTGGGTCCTACTTATCTGTGAGATCGCCTCACCCCCTGGGCCCCTGGCCAGCTCCTGCAGCTGTACAAGGGTGCCCTCCTGGAAGTTATTGTAGGGTTCAGATGGACAGGAGGGCATTCTCAGCAGCTGCCCCGTTGCTCTGGAACTCCCTCTCGGTGGAAGTTTGCCTCAGCCTAAACCTTGCCTTCCGACGAAAGTGTAAAACCTGGCTCTTCCACCAGTCATTTGGCAGGGGAGAAGGGTTGGGTGGGATGGATTTATTGGTTAACTTGATGGTTTTATTTTACACACTTCAGGTTAATTTTTATGCACACGATTAGAGTTTTTATGCTGTTAAAGTTTTTGTACCGTTTTATATTGTTTTATTTTTATGTTGTATTTATATATTTTATATTATGTGTTGTTGTTAAATTGTGAGCTGCCCTGAGTTGCCTATATCAAGAGGGGAGGGGTATAAATGAAGATATAAATAAATAAATAAAATTAAATTAAAATGCCAGACTGGTTTAGACCAAAGGTTCATCTAGCCCAGCATCCTGTCTCAGGCAATGAACAGCATTGGTTGTTCTAGAGCACTACAACAGATAGTAATGGAGTGATCCATTCCTGTTACTCAGCCCCAGCCCCTTATAGTCAGAGGTCTCTCATCCCCTAATCGACTTGGCCAGCTGTCTCCTCCACTTTGAACTGTTGTTACTCCACTGGCACATGCTACTGTATGACTGTATACTATACACACAACTAGGATTACATGGCCAGTTCTGAAACCCTTCCTAAGAGCCTTGTTCTCCCCCACATAGAAATGACCTAGTCAAGGTCTGTGCACACAGTCTCACCAGTTTAAATAGAGCTGTGGTTGTAAAACAATTCCATTCAACAGGCACAACCCCTTGACTGGGCAGGCAGTCTTATTTTAATATCAGAAAGACTTACTTTGATTTACTTACAGCAATAGCAGAACCACCCTCCATTATAAACAGGGGACTGCTGAAGCCCCAATATTGAGGAAATCACTTGAGCTAAATTTCTGAACATTTCTCCATAGCTTATATTTGTGGGGGCCATCATACATGCAAAGTATGTATGTATCATATATGCAAAGTCTGGAGAAGATACAGCCAGAAAATAAAAAGTTATAACTGTTGAAAAGTGAATTGGTTATGGTCAAAATGCACAGCATCCTGACTCTTTTGAATCATCAATATCTCCTCCGGCTGGACGAATTGAGCCTCCAGATTCCACAGACTAGGAGCATGAGATCTAGAGCAAGTGCTAGTGTAGTGTAATAATGATTGATGCAGAAAAACATTAGTTATTAGATTTTAAAATCCATTCTGCTAGCTAGTGCATGCGCAGTCGAGATGCCGCCTATCACCATTTGCATTAAGAAAGAAAGAGTGTCTGGAAAGTTACGTGACGTTTAGGAATGTTACATGCCTGTTAGTCGTTCACTCAGATGGGAGGATTTTGAGTGATTCATATCTCCTCCTCCCAGATAACTTGAGCCCCCAGGCTTCAGAGGCTGGGAGTATGAGCTCACCACTGAGTGTTACTCTAGTGTGATAGTGCTTGGTGCACCAAAAACCAAGTTATTCAAAATACAAAATCTAGTTCTGCAGTTTCACGAATGTACAGTGGTATGGAAAAGTACAGTTTTTAGTCATTCACTCCATTGGGAGGATTTAGAGCCATCTATATCTCCTCCCCCAGGACAACTTGAGCCCCCAGATTTCAAAGGCTTAGAATATGAGCTCACCACCAAGTGCTACTCTAATGTAATAGTGCTCAGTGCAGCAAAAAACAAGTTATTAAAATACAAAATTCAATTCTGCAGGTTTGCACATGTGCGGTGGTATGGAAAGGTACGCTGTAGCAGGGGGGGGTCCCCCAGGACCACACGGGGGCACTGGGATATCTCTCAGGGGAATTAGCTCTCCCCCTGCTATGCAGTGTCTGCCTCAAGCCAAGGCAGAACCCCCTCCTTCCAGGCAGGGGGTACCCTCCTAGGACACAATCTGCACAGTCCAGAGGATCTTTCCATATAGTACTTTATTGGGACTCACTTGTCCACTGTACCTGGGCTGCCGGCTCATCCGCCTACACTCTGCAGGCCCATGTTTATCTCTCTAGTCACCAGGAAGCATCACAACCACAACAACCCCCGAAAGGCCCTTCAGCCAGGCCAAGACCCCAGTCTCTGGCCAAGCCTTCCTCAGGCCAAGAGGCTCCCTCCTGGGCACAGCCTCCTTGCTCTACCTGGGTCCCACTGGTTCTCTAGTCCTGCAGCACCTTGGACAGCATAAACCAGCAAGGCTTGTCTCAGGGAGATGTGGTTCCTTCGCCTCCCTGGTAAAGACTGAGAGCTTTCGCTCTCTGCCTTCCTTATATCCACAGGCAGAGTGGGCATGGCCAGGCTTCCACTCTGCAGTCTTAAAGGGCCAGTGCCCTGCCCACTCTCTCACAAGGGTTCTCAGCCTGTATCCCCTCAGGCTGATCCCCAGCTCTGGGGTTGGCTCTGTCAGACCCCTTAGTTGCAACCCGCCATCTGACGGGTGCCCCTAACCCCCTTCTTAAAGGGATAGCAGCCCCCCTGAACTACTCCCTGCTACATACGCATCTTTTAATCCTTCACTCCATGTGGAGCATTTTGAGTGATCCATATCTCCTCCCCCTGGATGACTTGAGCCCCCAGACTTACATTAACTTACTAACCATATAGTAAAAAACATGGAAATGTACAAAAACAAAAAACCTCACAGTTTAAAAAACCGTTAAAGGCAGAACCATTTCTAACACAAAAAACATTTGTCTTCAAAAACATTTCACAAAATACATTTTACCCTAACTTGAACTTATAATTCAACAACAAACAATTTTTTCAAACTGCTTTAACTCTGTTTTTTACATGTATACAAATTGTGTACACTTTATACAATGTCAGTGTATACACTGTCAGTGTAGACAACTGTATAGAATTGTTTCGATAGAATGCAATTCATTGCAAAAGGACAGAGTTAAGGCAGTTTGAAAAAATTGTTCGTCATTGAATTATGATACTAAATTAATGCTTAATAAAGAAAAATGTGATTAGTTAGTGAAAATATTAATAAGAATAAGTATGTATGGTAAGGAATTAAGTACATATCTTATGTCTGTTTATGTTGATGGTAAATTATGAAATATAGATAGAAAATCTTGAAATAATTTCCATGCTTTTTGGCATTTAATTTTTGTTGTAATGTATGTTGTTAAATGTCTTTTAATAGCAATTGGAATTAATTTTCATGGTTTGGGGAGTTTAAGTTAGGGTAAAATTTATTTTGTGAAATGTTNTCAGGGCATTGAATTGGGACCACTGTGCAAGAGATGCTTAATGCACAACATTGTAAGAAAGAACTATATGTTAATGTAAAAACACAATAAATAGCAACCTGGAATACAACCCAAAAAAGTGAATTTATATTTATTTATTTATTTATTTTACTAGTTTTATACCCCGCACCCTACTTCTCAAGAGCATTGTGTGACAAAAGTTGCAATGTGGAGCCTATGTCACCTACAGTTATCGGAAAGTATTCTGAAAACAATGAACACTATAACTAATTTATTTTGAAATTGAAACATTTTACACATACGCAAAGCTTTTCAAATTCTCCTATTTACTGATAATGTAGAAACACCTCTTGAAGTTATTTTTGTTCTGGTTTGAGGATGAAGTAAAAGATGCCAAAACATGTTTTATTGAAATGAATTTTTTCAAATAACTCAGCTTTCACAAGATTGAACCTCATTCTGTTCCCTCTCATTCATCCAAGTACTTGGCAAAGGAGAAATATTCTCATTATGAAAGCATTGCTAGCAGGCACAGACAGAACTTGGCCTACTAATTTTTTCAAGATAACTTGCTTTTAGCAGTCTGAAAGAAGTGTACCACTTTCCATCTAGTGACTTGTCCTGATACTTCGAAGTAGGCATGTCACAGTAGAGCAAATATAATTCATTATACAACTGGTTGAAGTTAATGGCAACATCATTTAACCTGGCTAGATCTACAAGTTCCTGGATTACTAATTATCAGTGTCTGAACTCAGGAATGTGAAAAAAATGTTCCATGGCAATATAACCAAAATCATACCATTTGGAAAGAACTCACTTGATCGAGAATGCACAGAAGTATAATCCTTCAGGAAACTTTTCCTTTTGGCTCAGGCTTTCTAGGTCCAGTCTTGCCCATTCACCACACATCCATCCCTTAATACACACACACACTCATTCATGACATAGCTAACCCCCTGCTAGACTTTGGTCTTCTCCTTGTCTCCTCAAGCATACACTACTCCAGGAAGCTGGCTAGCACCATGTCATAGTGACATCTGCTGGCTTATTTTCTCCTGACAATCTGCACTCCTACCATGCTCACAATTCATTATGCTAGTCTGAAATGTTAATAGTCCTGTTGCCTATCAGCAGTGTAGTTTACTGATTGTTTTTTAAGTAGAAAAATCAATGAAGGGTGCACACACATCTTTTGGACTATGCCTAATGACTCAAGGAGCCTCCTTGACTCTGGCTAAGTCAGTTACAGCCAAGTGAATTCACTTTGGTTCAGTCCAAAGTTTTCTCAAAGAAACCTGGAAACATAAGCCCACATGCTGAAACATGAAAATATTAAGTTGAACCTGAAGATTTGGCAACTCTAGTCAGGAACTCCATTTCAGGTCATCCGCATGCCACATAAGCATGCAAGACATAACGCTTTCTAAAACAGAGAAGCAACTGGAGCACACATTGGTGCTTCACACACTCTTTCCCTTTTCCCACTCTTTCGCCACTGCCGACAACGGGGAGCACGTCACTTCTGGCAGCACGGGAAGCATGTAAACACTCCCCGCACGGCTTTTCTCTAAACACGGGACTCAGGAGGCGCTTTTCAGCACCTTGTATAAAAGTGGCCTAAGTATCAGGAAAAACTAACTATCAGTAAGAGCTGCATGGTAATGGAGCAAGTTGCCTAAGAAGGTTGTAGGCTCTCCATCATTGGAGGTTTTTTTAAAAAAGGGGCTGGGCAGCCATCTGTCAGGGATGATGATGTAGCTCTACTCATCTTGCATCTAAGCAGGGAGCTGGACTAAATGAGCCTTGAGGCACCTTCCAACTCTAGAATTCTTGGATTTTATGGTTCTGTGAAAATCCAAGCAAAATATTGAAAGGAAAGAAAAACTGGGGTGAATAATTAGAACAGAGTATTCATTATTAGTCCTTCCAGTGATTTCCTGACTGTACCATTTGGACTGGCTGTACCAGGCAGTCCTTGGTGATGTCTGATAATCAGAGACACAGGAAATGTGAAAGGAAAGCCATTGTGACAATGGTCTGAACTTGTTTCCAAGACAACCATTTGGTAAACAAGGTCAGGAAAAGTTTAAAACACATTCTTATAAAAGGCAGTTATACAAATTTGCCGTGTGTGTTCTGGTTACGCATTAGAATAAAACTACTCTAATTGAAAGTCAATGTGAGGGAGCCAGTCTTCCCACCCACGCTCTAGATTAGAGGAGAAGAAGAATGGAGTGTTTGGGTGTAATACGGTGTAGCAGAAATCACAATACCAGATCATTGTACAGTAGTTTTCTGGGGGCAGAGAGACTGAGATGAGACACAACCACACATATGAGAAACCCCCCAAATTTGTGCATGAATAGATTTACTTCTTAGCATATAATTAGAATACATAGTTACAGCAGTTCTTACAGCATCATGAGCCATATCTAACTCATGGTCCCAGCCTGAGGGTTTCAGGAGACTGTTGCAGCATCACTTTGTTTTACATTTGAGAATAGAGGAAAATCAAGCAAGGAAGCTGCAGTGCCAAAGAAAGTGGTTCAGAAAATTCTTCCTCCAGTCTGGAGGAATATAAGTATTGTGGTGTTTTGTGACAAAACAACACAGTCATAATAACTAGATATTACATTTTAGGCAATGATTGAAAATAAGTTGTTCCAGAGAAAAATAGGTGAATGACTGAATGTGATAGGCATGCAAACTTAGCTACAGTAATTATTTATTTTATTTATTAAAATTTCAATGCCGCTCTTCCCATTAAGGGTCAGGGTGGCTTACAAAACATTTTTGTAAAAATCCCCCTAATCCCCCTGCGTGCCAAAGCCTGGCCAAACAGAAAGGTCTTCCATCATTTCTGGAAGATGAGCAGGCTCTAGCTTAGACAAACTTCCAAAGGAAGGGAGTTCCATAATCATTGAGCAGCCACCGAGAGCACNAAGTGCTACTCTAATGTAATAGTGCTCAGTGCAGCAAAAAACAAGTTATTAAAATACAAAATTCAATTCTGCAGGTTTGCACATGTGCGGTGGTATGGAAAGGTACGCTGTAGCAGGGGGGGTCCCCCAGGACCACACGGGGGCACTGGGATATCTCTCAGGGGAATAAGCTCTCCCCCTGCTACGCAGTGTCTGCCTCAAGCCAAGGCAGAACCCCCTCCTTCCAGGCAGGGGGTACCCTCCTAGGACACAATCTGCACAGTCCAGAGGATCTTTCCGTATAGTACTTTATTGGGACTCACTTGTCCACTGTACCTGGGCTGCCAGCTCATCCGCCTACACTCTGCAGGCCCATGTTTGTCTCTCTAGTCACCAGGAAGCATCACAACCACAACAACCCCCGAAAGGCCCTTCAGCCAGTCCAAGACCCCAGTCTCTGGCCAAGCCTTCCTCAGGCCAAGAGGCTCCCTCCTGGGCACAGCCTCCTTGCTCTACCTGGGTCCCACTGGTTCTCTAGTCCTGCAGCACCTTGGACAGCATAAACCAGCAAGGCTTGTCTCAGGGAGATGTGGTTCCTTCGCCTCCCTGGTAAAGACTGAGAGCTTTCGCTCTCTGCCTTCCTTATATCCACAGGCAGAGTGGGCATGGCCAGGCTTCCACTCTGCAGTCTTAAAGGGCCAGTGCCCTGCCCACTCTCTCACAAGGGTTCTCAGCCTGTATCCCCTCAGGCTGATCCCCAGCTCTGGGGTTGGCTCTGTCAGACCCCTTAGTTGCAACCCGCCATCTGACGGGTGCCCCTAACCCCCTTCTTAAAGGGATAGCAGCCCCCCTGAACTACTCCCTGCTACATACGCATCTTTTAATCCTTCACTCCATGTGGAGCATTTTGAGTGATCCATATCTCCTCCCCCTGGATGACTTGAGCCCCCAGACTTACATTAACTTACTAACCATATAGTAAAAAACATGGAAATGTACAAAAACAAAAAACCTCACAGTTTAAAAAACCGTTAAAGGCAGAACCATTTATAACACAAAAAACATTTGTCTTCAAAAACATTTCACAAAATACATTTTACCCTAACTTGAACTTATAATTCAACAACAAACAATTTTTTCAAACTGCTTTAACTCTGTTTTTTACATGTATACAAATTGTGTACACTTTATACAATGTCAGTGTATACACTGTCAGTGTAGACAACTGTATAGAATTGTTTCGATAGAATGCAATTCATTGCAAAAGGACAGAGTTAAGGCAGTTTGAAAAAATTGTTCGTCATTGAATTATGATACTAAATTAATGCTTAATAAAGAAAAATGTGATTAGTTAGTGAAAATATTAATAAGAATAAGTATGTATGGTAAGGAATTAAGTACATATCTTATGTCTGTTTATGTTGATGGTAAATTATGAAATATAGATAGAAAATCTTGAAATAATTTCCATGCTTTTTGGCATTTAATTTTTGTTGTAATGTATGTTGTTAAATGTCTTTTAATAGCAATTGGAATTAATTTTCATGGTTTGGGGAGTTTAAGTTAGGGTAAAATTTATTTTGTGAAATGTTTTTGAAGAAGAAAGTTTTTTGTTTTAGAAATGGTTCTACCTTTAACAGTTTTTAAACCATGAGGTTTTTTGTTTTAGTAAATTTCACATATAGTCAGGTAGGAACTGAGATTATTTTCATGGTTTGCATTATTGTTTTTTCATTTTATTATTATTATTTTTCAACATTTTTACTTCAATAAAATTGAATTTGCATATTCTAATTCAGCTTGCATATTAATTAATGTCACAGAATTTGTGGTTTTGGTTGCAGAATTTGCTTTACAAAGCAATGGTGGATGTTGTTAGATAGGTGAGTGTCAGTGACTTTCTGTGGAGTTGCTGATTGGGCAAAATCTCTCTCCTAAGTCCTCGGTTTTCTGAGAACTTGATTTATTATCAGTGGTGACTCCCCCTGTAGGAAGTTTGGGGCAGTGCCCCCAAAAGCACTACGGGGGCCACTGCCGCGACTTAAACTGTTTTTAAAAAAACAAAACACCGCACCGCTTATGACAACTACAGCAGCCTCTGAGCTGCTGCAGAGGCTGCTGTAGCTGTCACTGTGTTGTTTCTTCTCCCTTCGGGGACCCACCCACTCTCAAAGGGACAAAAAGGCTGAGCAGCTAAGCTGCCCAAACAGCATTTTCCTATGGAAAACACGATTTGGGCAGCTGAGCTTCTCCATCCGCAGCACGCATGGGACATGCTGTGGAGGGAGGGGTTAGCCTTTCCATTGCGCTCCATGGGCGCAATGGAAGATCTCACCAGGGCAGTCGCGCTGACAGTCCTGGCTTGGTCGGGGGACTGAGGCAGGGAGCTGCTCTTCCCATCTCAGTCTGAAGGCGCCATGTGCCTTCGGTTCCTGCTGCCACTTCCCTGCACTGTTGCCTTGCCGCTCCCACCCATCCGCTGCTCAGAGCGGGGGGGGGGGGGGAAGCGGCAAGGCAGCAGCAAGACTGGTAACTTGTTTGTTTTATTTATTTTTTTAATTGCCCATGCGGCCTGGCTCCGCGGGGACACGTGGGCAATTTAAAAAAAAACTAAACTGCTTCCCGCCCTCCCCC
>QEPC01002599.1:512120-526148 GCA_003113815.1 Sphenodon punctatus | reverse complement strand
CATTACATACTCAATGAGTCTGTACAGTGCATAACACAAGGTTTCAGTTTATGGTTTAAGTTTCATTTCATTACAAAACTGAAATGAAACTTAAAGCAATCTAAAAATCCTACCCAACACCTGCTGTTCAGGAACAGTGACTATCTCAGAAGGTGTTGGGAAGGGGGGAGGCAGATAATTAGTTTCGTTTCTTGCAAGCCTCTCCACCCCTGGTGCCTAGAAGTCTGCTCCTCAGTGACTGACACCTCCCTGTCATGGTTGACCTTCCAGTGAACCTTTTTTTGCCACCTGAACTCACCCAAACGCGATCCGAACTGACCGAACTGTTCGACCATTTCGCCGTTCGGTGTTCTGTTTGGTCGGTATGTTCGCGTTCGTGTTCATGTTCGAGTTCGGTTGTCCAAACAGGCCAGGTTCGGGCCGAACTCCGAACTGCCGAACCGCATTTGCCCATCCCTAGTGCAAAGGGGTGGGCGGACAAAATGAAATGTGCTCAAATGAGTTTGGTTTGCTTTCACATCCGGTTTAGTTATCACTGTTATGAAAACAAATGTGGGCAAATTCATTTTAGTAACAGAAGCAACTAAAACAAATTGCACATGATGAAACCCTGCAGCACCCCACAAGGGAGCTCCCAAGGGGACAATGAGTCCAATGAGGCCCATCACCACCCTCTGGGTTCTCCCAGCCAGGAATAAGCGGAACCTGAGTCAAGAGCAGTCCTGCAAACACCTGCCAAGTCATAATAAATAAGATTTATGTTATGTTGCTTGCAGGAAAAGTATGACCAATAAGGACTGCATGTATTTACTTCCTTTTCAGATAATAGAAAATTGTGATAAAACCCTTTAAATAGAGTAATTCAGCACCCCTATGATCTCATCACTTATTGCCTGGCAAGGGGATTAGTTTTAGTACTCTGTGTGTGTGTGTGTGTGTGTGTGTAAATATAGAGACATTGGTTTAGCAGAGGTGAATGGGCTTCTTCAGAAATTGAAGAGAGACAGACAAGCAAACAAACAGAGAGCTCTTTCATGAGATATCATCCCAAACCTATATGAACACACAGACACAGGTGTGGCTGTGGGGAGAAACTGGGGCAATTGCTCCTTGAAAAAACTGCAGCAATTCTCCATGTTTGTAGCTCCTGTATCGCCAATGTAACTTATGAATGGTCCTCCATGACAGCCACAGTCACGTGGGAAGAAATAGGGACGGTTGAAGATGGACCTGAAAAGTGCTGCTACCTGAATTGGGGCACATCTGAATATGTTATAAGGTTTCACAACTTACAACTCCACACCCTTGCTACATGTGTGAAATCATCCAGAGAATATGTGTGAGAGAGAATTGGCCTCTTGATAAGAAAAAGCTGAGGTAATGTCCTCCTGTAAAATAAATTTCTATCTGTTCTAGGTACATATACAGTTCCCTAGTTGTTAAGCACCTAACCATCTTCAATTCAATGAATGCATTTCCTCAAAAGACCCTTATGAGAACAAGAAATGCTATTATCCCTATTTAATGGAGAACTGAGGCGCTGAGAGACTAACTGTCCTAAACAGTAAGCTATACTATAAACAATACTTGATAACACAACTAGATTATCCATGGAGGTGGGCTATGGCTCAGGTGGTACTAGAGTGCATGCTTTGCCTGCCTAAAGTCCCAAGTTCAGTCCCCAGCATATCTGATTCAGGATCTCTGGTAGCACACCTGAGTGAGGCCTCTGCCGGAGAGCTGGGTTTGAAATCCTGCTGCTGTGTCAGGTTGTGGCAATACTGGGCTAAGATGGACCATTGGTCTGACTCAGTTAGGCAGTTCCTGATATCCTCACTTTCTGAACTTTGCCATATTCCACATAAGATTGCTGCCTTCAGAGAAGCTTTTATCCAAGGTTAAAATGCTTCCTAGTTTATTTACTCTGCAGATTTTATTGTAAAGAAATATTCAGTAGTGTTGCAACAAGGATGAATTTAACTCTTTATTTCCTGTACATAAAGAGGGATTTTCCTGTTCATGAGCTTGAAGGTCTTTGATTCTGGGGCCTATGCACTCACATGTATAGCCCCAAGGGAAAGCATTTTAGAATCTAAACCAGATTTTGATTTGTGCAGTAATGATTTAAGTATTTTCATTTTAAAATATAACTTTAAGAAGAACTCTTCCTGTGCACTGATTGTTTAAAAATCACAGTTGCAAACAAAACAAAGGGCTGCCCCCAGAGAAGAGAAAGAAAGAGAAATCAGTGACAGGTTCTCTGATATCATGGTGCTGCATGCAATGTAAATACCAAGATGCTGAAATTTTGACAGATGAAACATACATGAATAGCAAGTAATAACCTATTTCTGAACCACAAAGCACGAGAGCAGCACATCTCTGGTTGCATTCTTCTAGTCCTTTTTCTCCCCCTTTGAGATCTTCTTTGTATTTTTAGCTCCTTTCCCCTCCCCCTCTCCTTCTTTTGTGTTTTTCCCTCTCTTCTCATGGGAGCCAGCGGTTTGGATACCTAGATTTTTCATGGTTCACTGACTTTGCTTTGCAGTGCTTCATCGTTCCTGGATATAAAACAAAGATTGTAAGACGAGTGCAGAGGCTACAAAGGGAAGGTTACATCAAGCATGTTGTAGACAGCGCTGAAATGTGTTTGTAACCTTGCCAGATGGATGGACAGCCCTACATGCTCCCCACAGGAGCTCTTGAATGCAGCTTCAAAGTCATACATTCCATGGTAGTGGGTGGGTAGGCAGAGTTTCTATAAACTTCCCTACACTGGATGCAATTTCCACCTACAGTGTTATTAGCCATATTTTACAAGACTTCCCATACTAAGGACCCCAAATCATGGAAAGCGCTGCTGACTTTGATGAGAGAGCAGCCAGTTACTTATCAAATATGCTGAAGATGCTGTACAAAACAGGGAGCTATTATTTGCAAACCCCTTAGAGAACAGGATTAAAATTTAAAGTGTTAAATTAAAGTTGTGGATTGAAAATAGTAAAATGAAGTTCAACAAAGAGAAATGTAAAGTAGGAAAGAAAAATCAAATGCACTAGTATAAGATAGTGGATAACTAGCTAGGCAGCAGTACTGCAGTGCTGAGAAGGATTTGGGGGTTACAGTTGTTCACAAATAGAACACGAGTCAACAGCATGACACTGTTGTAAAGAAGGCCAATGCCAGTTTGGGTTGTATTAACAAGAGAACCATATCCAAGACCATATCCTATACTCGGCACTGGCCAGAACTCACTTGGAGTGCTGTGTTCCATTTGGGGCTCTGTATTTAAAGAAGGATATTGACAAACTGGAAAGGTTTGGAGAAGAGCAACAAAGATGGTCTAGGGTCATATGATGAAAGGCTGGCAACCCTGGTCATATTTTGCCTTTAGAAATTAAGATTAAGGGGAACATGTTGACAGTTTTCAAAGATACAATAAAAAAAAGTTGGAGAACATTTTGTTCTCCATTGCCGCTGGGGCTAGGACAAAAAATTATTTATTTATTATTTATTTATATTCACTTATATGCTGCCCTTCCCATAACTGCTCAGGGCAGCTTACAATCAATGAAAAAAAACCTAAAAACATATAAAACCTCAATCCCCTCCCGAGAAACTCTACCCATAAACCTCCCAAAAAAAACCTTCCCTAACTCCTCCTCCCCACAACCCCCAACTGCACACAACTTCCCACCATCCACCATCCCTATCCTGACCTGCCAAATTCCTTACCAAACAAAAACATTTAGCACCATCTCTGGAAGATGCTTGGACTCGGGTTCAGGCAAACCTCCAGGGGAAGTGAGTTGCACAGCACCAGGACAGTGACGGAGAATGCTCCCCTGTGCACCCCCAGCCTACAGCTGAGAGTAACAGATGGAACCTTCAGGAGGGCGCTCCTGGCCAACCGCAGGGGCTGCGGTGGAGCATAGAAGGACAGGTGATCTTTCAGGTAAGTGGGGCCCAGACTGGTTAGGGGCCCCACTTGAATTGTACCTGAAAAGCTATAGGCAGTCAATGGAGACTCCGGCGCACTGGTGTAACGTGCTTCCGGCAATTCATCCCCAAAAGGAGCCAGGCCGCTGCATTCTACACCAGCTGCAGCTTCCAAACAGTCATCAAGGGCAGCAATTAGTTTAAATTGCAGGAAGTCAGGCTTAGGTTAAATATTAGAAAAATCCTCGACTGCTAGAATGATTCAGCAGTGGAACAAGCTGCCTAGGAAAGTTGTGGAATCTCCTTCTCTGGGGGGTTTTAAAAAAAAGACAAGATAGGCATCTGCCATGGGTGTTTTGGGAATAGGGAATCCTACCTAAGGGCAAGGGGTTGGACTAGATGACCTTTGATGTGTCTCCCAGCACTTTGGTTCTCTGACTTCAGCATTCCATTCACTCTGAAAAACAAAGAACCACTGTAGAAAATGTTCTGCCATTCATAATGAGTCTCCTCTGGTAAGTCGGAAGCTTTTTTAAAAGAATGATTGGCATTGATTCTGCTAGCTAGTAGCTATAGCTGCTTGTTTAGGAGCCTGGAAAGAAATATAGCCACAATCTTCAAACCCCTTATTCCAGCATAGCCCCTTTAATTTTACTGCCCCTTTAAATTTACTTTAAATGTACTTGCAATGTATCCCAAACAAAGGCATTCACAGTACTGAAAGATTTGCTCCCAAGTCAGCCATTGGTGTAGCTGCAGATTACATAGGCTGACAAAGCTGCTGGTCACACTGATGGACCTTAATTATGCTTGTAATTAATTTGATATAAGTTTATAATTGGTACACCCAATTACTATGAAGTACTAGAGAAGAGAGAGCTGGAATAGCCAGTCTCTAGACTTTATGCTATCTGAGAGTATATGTAATCCTATCATTGCCCCATTTGGTGCAATATTTAGGTAATAGAAGAACTCCAAACTGAAACGCCACAGCTGCTGTGCTGCTCTGTGCCTTCATTACTGTCGCAGCAATAAAAATATATCAGAAGAAGTTGTCAATTGTTTTCAAATGTCCCAGAACTAAAATTATTCCTTCTGAAACTGGAGGGCTATTAATAGCAACAGTTAAATCTAAGTATAACTCAGGAAAACTTTTCTGTATCATGCTGCTGACATATTTCGGTCAAGATGAACATCACTCCTGCTATTTATGTCTTCCTTGGGTTTCTCTTCAGCAGACACTGCCAATTATTTGAGCTGGTGGGAGGGCTAAGGAGGGGGTCCAGTTTATATAAGTGTTTATGAAGAAATAGAATAATGTCACCAAATTTGAAGTTCAGCTCTTGGTACACACCCATGTTGTTCTTCAAAGGCAAAAAGTGAATGCACTTACCCATTGATACAATTACCCATGGCTACTGGGAAATTTCCTATAAAGGAAAGTGTAGCTTATTTTGAGATTAGTGTATCTTGAATTTAGAATGTCTCCTTACCAGCTCATCCAACTAATCAGAAAATCTGGCAAGTTAGTTAGTAGGGCCACATCACCACAGATAAAAAATACAAAGAACTGTTCTTGACCCCAATTCTTAGTTCAGACCAAGAGTACTTGTCTTAACTCAAGAAATAGGGGTGCAAAGTCAATTTTAAGTCAAATTTTCAATACCCTTTTTCTGGGAATGCTCAGCAATTAAGTAGTCCTAAGGCACATGTTGAAATAGGCTTAAAGGTTGCTTAAAACCACCCCGAGCTGTGTTCAGGAGGGGCGGGGTATAAATTAATTAAATAAATAAATAAATAAATAAATTATACGTATACCAACTGGGGCTGCTAGAGCAACTGGAGACTACAAGGGATGAAGATGCCCTCTTTCCCTCTACAAAGTCCTCTGTGCTGGCTGTAAGATAGAGAGTGGAGTAGGAGCCACTGCAGCTGCCTTAAAGCACTTGATGAATCTGCCACCCTGGACTGAACATCCTGTGTATAGATAGAGTAATGTCAGTGAAAAGAAGCTGTCATCTAAAACAGTGGTTCCCAAACTATGCCCTTTAGTTTATTTATTTATAAATAGGGATGTGTGAACACCGGGGGGTTCGGTGTTCAGCCTGTTCAGTGTTCGGCCCCCTCGAAACCGCTTCGTTTTGCGCTATTTGGCCCAAATGGGTTCAGGGGATCCAAACCCGTTCGGGGGGGACCCGGTTTTTCCTTCCCCCCTCCAGGTTGCGTGGGTGGAAGGGGTGCCGGGGCTCACCTGCCACCCCCCTCCGCCCAGTCTGGAAATTTTATTATATATTTTTTTTAAAACCCCACCCCAGGGATCAAACTACCTGGTGGTCTGGTCGTGGTGGCAGGTTCGGCAGTGGAAGGCCTAGCAGAGCCCTGAAGCGCTCTGGAGTGCCACAACCGCTGCCGGACCCACCGCCGCTGCCACCGCCTGGTGAACCCAGAAGACCTAGCAGAGGCCTGAAGCACTCCGGAGTGCCGCTGCTGCCGGACACACTGCCGCTGCCACTGCCAGACCCGGAGCCCAACCTACCTGGTGGTGCTGGGGCTCTGGCCCTGGGTCAGGCAGCGGTGGCGGCACTCCAGAGTGCTTCAGGATTCTGCTAGGCCTTCCAGTTGAACCCGGAAGGCCTAGTAGAGGCCTGAAGCGATCTGAAGCACTGCCGCCACCGGACCCACCACCACTGCCACCGCCACCACTGCTGCCACCACCACCACTGCCGCCGGACCTGGGGATGAAGCCCCAGCACCACCAAGTAGGTCGATCCCTAAAAAAAAATTAAAAAATAAAATTGACCACGCTGGGGGGGGGGGGGAGTGAGCCCCGGCACCCCTTCCAACCATGCAGCCTGGAGGATGGAGGAAAAACTGGGTTCCCCCCTGTCCCCCACACCCACACCCACCCCTACTCGAACAGGTTCTGAACCCGAACTTGGTTCGGCCCATTCAGGTGGGGGAGGGAGTTCGGATTTGGGGTATTCGCGAACAGGTCAAACACCCCGAGTTCAGGCTGAACCCCGAACCCCTGAACCGTGTTCGCACACCCCTATTTATAAAGTTTATATCCCACCCTCTCGTGCCTGAAAGTGGCTCGGAGTAGCTTACAATTTGCATAAAAAAAGATAAAATACAATAAAACACAATAACAATAATATTTTATTTTATTTATTTATATATTTCAAATCTCTTTTATCTCGCTCCCTCCTGCTCGCAGAGCAGCTCAGGGCAGCTTACAACAGAAGCAATCTCTATAAAATCCACAATTAACATCAACTCAAAATTTAAAATTTAAAATTCATTAAAATATACTAAAAGGGAAGAACCAAACCCCTCTCCCCTAACCCACCTCACCCCACCCGTCTCACGCTCCAAAGGTCTGGCAGAACAGTCAAGTTTTACACTGTCTTTGGAAAGAGGGAGGTCTAGGGCCAGACGGGCCTCCGTTGGGAGGGAATTCCACAGCCTAGGAGCAGCAACTGAGCACACACTCCCCATTGTTGCCACCTGAGTCGAGCATCCCCGGTCAACCATAGGGACTGCGACACGGCCCGGGGCCTGAGGTGGTCCCACAGGTAAGCAGGGCCCAGGCTATTTAGGGCTTTATAGGTCATTACTAACACCTTGAATCAGGCCTGGAAGACAATAGGAAGCCAGCTAAAAGAACGAAGCACTGGTGTAATGTGCTCACAATGACCTGTCCCTGTTAGGAGACGGGCCGCCGCATTCTGCACCAGCTTCAGCCTCTGGACCATTACATCCCCAAGGGTAGCCCCACGTAGAGTGCATTACAATAGTGTAATCTAGAGGTAATAAAGGCATGGATGATGGTGGCCAGGTCAGAGTCTGAAACATATGATCGCAGCCGTCGCACCAGATGTAACTGACAAAAAGCGCTTCCTGCCACAGCCTCCACCTGGGAATCCAGGCGGAGCTGCGACTCAAGAAGCCCCCCTAGACTACGGACCTGAGTGGCTAAAAGGGGGCAAACCCTGTCAATGGCAGGGGCCACCACCCCCTCAGCCCTACCCACCAACATCACCTCCGTCTTGTCGAGATTCAGCCTCAGACAACTTGCCCTCATCCAATCCCCCATAGCTGCCAAACACTGGGTAAGCACCCAGACTTTCAGGTCTGGGTCTGCAGAAAAAGAGAGGTAAAGTTGTTTGGCATTGGTATACTGATGACAGTGCATGCCAGACCCTCTCAAGACCTCCCCCAAAGGCTACATATACACGTTGAATGGGAGGGGGGACAAAATGGAACCCTTCAGGACTCCAAACATGAGGTCCCGGGAAGATGAAGTACACTCCCCAAGAACCACCTGCTGAGTTCTCCTGGCCAGGAGTGAATAGAACCATTCAAGAACAATTCTTCCTACCACGGCCTGGTTCTGCAGATGGGTCATCAACATCTCATGGTCAATGGTATTAAAAGAGACGATCTGCCCTGATCTAATTTGTGGCACAGGTCATTGACCAAAGCCACAAGCTCAGTCTCAGTGCCAACAGCCAAACCCAGGACGAAGGCCAAACTGTCAAGGATCAAGAAAACTGACCCAATCCACATGTCCCTGCAGCTGCTGAGCCATCACCCATTCAATAACCTTCCCTAAAAAGGGAAGGTTAGGATACTGGCCAATAGCTGGCAGGGGAGTCAATGTCAAGAGATGGTTTCTTGAGAAGGGGCCTCACCCCCGCCTCTTTAAAGCGGCTCGACACTCTGCCCTCCTTAAAGGAGACATTGACAACCCCCGCCAGCAATGGCCCTAATGTCTCCCGGCAGGTCTTAACCAGTCTGGACAGGCATGGATCTAATTCACAACAAGTGGCTCTAACCGCCCCAAAAACATCCACTGCATCAGCGGACGATACCCACTGAAATTGATTCTATGAAATCAGACAAGGCGGGGCCTCTACTACCTCAGATTCACCCATTGTTATAAGTGCAGCATTGAAGTTGTGGACAAGATCTGCCACGACATTGCTTCCCATCCATCTCCTCTCTCCGCTCCATCTCCACCCCTCCCTCTCCCCCCACTCTCCTCTCCTCCTTCCCTCCCACCTCCCTCAAGGAAATCTCCTCCCTGCTTTCTTCTTCCACCCCTCCACCTACCCTCTCGACCAAATCCCCTTCCGCCTCCTCACCTCCATTGCTCCCACTGTCCCCCCCCTCCCTTCTAACTGTCATTAATCTCTCCCTCTCCACCGGCTCCTTCCCCTCCACCTTCAAGCATGCCACTGTCTCTCCCATCCTCAAAAAGTCCACCCTCGACCCCTCTGACCTGTCTAGTTACTGGCCAGTCTCCCTCCTACCCTTCGCTCCTAAGCTTCTGGAATGTGTTGTCTACTCCCGCTGTCTGGAACGCCTCTCTGCCGACTCCTCCCTGGACCCTCTCCAATCTGGCTTCTGCCCCCTTCACTCCACTGAAACTGCCCTTGCCAAGATTACCAATGATCTACTTGTCACTAAATCTAAATGCCTCTATTCCATTCTTGTCCTCCTTGACCTCTCCGCTGCCTTTGACACTGTCGACCACTCACTCCTACTGGACTCTCTTCACTCCCTGGGTGTCTGCAGCTCTGTCCTTGACTGGTTCTCCTCCTACCTCTCTGACCGTTCCTTCAATGTGTCTCTTCCCGATTCCACCTCCTCCTCCCTCCCCCTCTTGGTAGGGGTTCCCCAAGGCTCTGTCCTGGACCCTCTCCTCTTCTCTATCTACACCCTGTCCCTGGGCAAACTCATTGCCTCCCATGGCTTCCAATATCACCTTTACTCTGATGACACTTAACTCTGTCTCTCCGCCCCCTCTCTTTCCCCTTCTGTCCAAGCTCGCCTCATCAACTGTCTCTCTGATATCTTCACCTGGATGTCCCAATGCCAGCTCAAGCTCAACATGGCTAAGACTGAACTACTTATCTTTCCTCCCTTCCCTTCTTCCCCCTCTTCTCTATCCATCCTTATTGATGGTGTCACCATCCATCCTGTTCCCCAAGCCCGTAGCTTGGACTTCGTCTTCGATACTCACTTCTCCTTTAAACCTTACATCGACTCTGTTGCCAAGTCCTGTCACTTTGCCCTCTATAACATTGCTCANTGCACAATATGTGTACAGTCTGTGAGACAGCAATTCAGAAGTCACATTTTCTCAAAAATCACTACTGGGACTGGTTTGTTTCTTGTTTGTTTGCTTGCTTCATTGCTTGGCACTTGAAAGCACCCTTAAAGTTGCCAGATGCTCTATATTTTAAGGGACATCCCTTATTTGACAACATCAGAGGTGATGGAAGTCCCTTTTTTTAGAACACTACTGCTCCACAGAAATTCCTAGAAGATGTCATGGCTCCTGAGCATCCTTTATTTTTCAAATTTCGATCTGGCAGCCCTGTGTATTTCAGACTTGATTAGACAACTTCATGAATACAACAAATCCAGCCATGTTTGAAAAAAAGTTGATTCAGTAGCTTAAAACTCATAATCCAGACCTGGTTCTCATGCAGTAAGACAGGGCTGTCCAACTTCTTGGCCAATGAAGGCCGGATCACTGGTAAGTACAGCAGGCTATCAGACATGATAGCCCACTTTACTTCGGGTCCGGCAGCTGGCTTCTGACCATGGTGGAGCCTAGCCCAGGCTATGACTTGTGGATTTCCCTGTGTCTCAGCCTGAGCTAGCCCCCACCATGGCCAGGAGCCAGATCATGCTAACATCTTGCGGGGGCATTTAGGCATTACGGTAGCACTCGGGTTAATCTGTGTTAAAGTAAATTAAACCATGCCAGCATCACATATGAAAACACCTTAAAGTCCAAAGACTCCAGATGGCAGATGCATACGAGTTTTACCAAGGTAAACAGGACAGATAGGAATCAGACCCTACATCAAAAAGAAAGAATGGTGAGCAGTGGAGGGTCAGAAATTATATTGATATTTTTTCCCTGAAATGGGACAATGGGCCTGATTCTACTCTCTCCTCAGATTCGTATTAGGTGCAGCTATAAGAGCTTCCCCCCATGGCAGGGAAGCGCAGCCACCACACTGCAGAGCGAGCATGGGGAACTGGGAAGATGGTTGCCCTCTGCCCCATGGGGCAGCTGGGCAAGCAGCTCTCAGATTTACAGCCATAGCTGAGGTGGGCCAAGGCACTGGCCACATGAAAAGGCACCAAGCCCTGTCCCGCCTCACTCCCCCATCCTGACCAAAATCTTGCCCCCGGCCATGACATGGCTACACACAACAGGTGNCGCCTTGACTACTGCAACCTCCTCCTTGCTGGCCTCCCCCGCTCTCATCTGTCCCCCCTTATCTCTAGTCAAAACTCCGCTGCTAGGGTCATCCACTTGGTCCGTCGTTTCGACCACGTGCAGCCTCTCCTCTCCTCACTTCTCTGGCTCCCCCTCCCCAAACGCATCCTTCACAAACTCCTGGTATTCACTTACAAAGCCCTTCACAGCCTGGCTCCCCCTTACCTCTCAGCTCTTATCTCCTTACACACTCCTGCATGCACTCTCTGCTCCTTCTCTGCCCCCTCCCTTACTCTCCTTCATCTCCCCTGCTCCCCTAACCGCCTTCGTCCCTTCTCCCTTGCTGCCCCCCATGCCTGGAACTCCCCACATCTGCCTTGCCCCCTCCCTCCGCTCCTTCAAGTTCCTCCTCAAAACCCACTTCTTCCTCACCGCCTTTCCTGATGCTTCCTAGAACTTTCCTCTCAACATTTACTGTCTGCCCTCCCCCTGACTCCTCCCTAACTGCAACCAAGCCAAGCAAGTGCACCTGAGACTTCGAATCCGCTTGAATGTTTTATCCCTTGTCTCTCCCTATGTCCCCTCTCCTTGTCCCCCTCCCCCGAGTGTTTTAGATTGTAAGCCAGAGACCGCATCCATCTCATTGTTCTGTAAAGCGCCAGGTACACAGCTGGTGCTATACAAGTGCTTATAATAATAAAATAATAATCTGGGTGATTTTATCCACGAAAAAGTCAACAAACATGTTTACAGTGAACACTGGAAGATTCCAGTTCCCGGCAGAGGGAGACTGGACTGACCAGCTTCTGCACCACCTGGAAAAGCTCAGCTGGATGTGACTTTGTGAATGCCATGAGGGTAGCAAAGAACTCTTTTTTTTGCTGCCCACACAGCTACAGCATAGTTTTTTAAACTAACTCTATGCTGCATTCGGTTGGCTTCAGCACGATTACGGCGCCACCATCGCTTCAACCGCCATCCTTCCTGCTTCATCTGCCACAGATCCTCTGTAAACCAAGGGGACCTGCGTCATCGACATTCCTGAAGCAGACGCCTGGGAGCCATTCAGTCAGTGACCTCAAACAGCAAGGTGTTCCAAAAAGCTATGAGGTCACTGAGCGAATGGATCATCGAAATTGGGAGGTAATTCCCCATGAGCATCCAGAATCTCTCTGGTTCCACAAGACTCCAGGTAAGAACCAACCAAACTGGTTCTGCACCTCTCCAGGGGCACACATGTGTCAGGAGATCAGCTGGGAGGAGATAATGATCCATCCACGACAAAGGCATTGTTAACACATCCCCCACCACTGGATCCCCTGCCTCAAGGCCAGTGCAGAATATCATGTCAAGGGTATGTACTCCATCATGTGTCAGGCCCACAACCCTCTGAAACAGTCCCATGGTTGTCATGACAGCCATGAACTCATGCTCCGCTCCCCCCAAGATTGGTGTCAGCATGAATGTTGAAATCCCCCAGGACTAAAGCCCTTGAAGACCGTGGAGGGATGCTGTCTTACAGGTAGGTGTGCGGTATACCACCAGCAGCCCCAATCTGCTTGCAGCAAAATCAATTACCAGATGGATGCCCTCCATGCCCGAAATAGTCTGCACTGGATACCTCCTCACAGACCAGGTGTCCTTAAAAATAACGGCTACACCGCCTCCCTGCCCCCTTGGCCTAGGCTGATGCTGTACAGAGTACCCAGCTGGAACAAGGTCAGTCAAAACTGGCCCCGACTCAGTGTCCAGCCAGGTCTCTGTAATACACACGAGGTCGGCTGATTGATCCAGGATCAGTTCCCAGATTGTTGTAGATTTATTGACAATCTTATCTCATCTTATCTTATCTTAAAATGTATATGCTGCCCCCTCCTGCCTCAGGCATCTTGGGGTAGCTCACATCTTTAAAACATTTTAAAACATTCAAATAAACAATAATAAATACAATTTTAAAAAACCAATGTAAAGTCCCATCCCCCCCTACCCTAACCCACCCCATCTCCCTCATCTCCCTCAGGAAAGGCCTGGTGGAACAGCCAGGTCTTACATTGTTTGCAGAAAGAGGGGAGACCAGCAGCCAAGTGGATCTCCGATGGGAGGGAGTTCCATAGCCACGACGCAGCCACAGAGAACACCCTCCTCATAGTGGACACCCGCTGCTATACGCAGACGATATTGTTATCCTCTCCCAAACAAAGGTGGGGATGAGGAGGCAATTAAATTGTTTCGCTGATTTTTGCGATCAGAATGGGTTGGCTATTAATTTCAGAAAATCTCAGATTGTGGTTTTTGCCAGATCAGTCAGGATAGGGCAGTGGCAAGTTGGGGATCACACCATACTGCAGGTCAAGTCCTATCGGTACTTGGGCCTCCTTTTCCATGCTTCGGGGCTTTGGATCGGCCACCTGAACGGCGCAGTGGCATCTGCCCAGTGAGCTATTTTTTCGCTGCTGAGGGCATTCGGCAGGACTGGTAGGAGGGCGGTGGTCCCTGCAACAAGGGTTATAAATGCTAAAATTCGTATGCAGGTGTTGTATGGGGTGGAAGTGTGGCTGCCACTCCTGCCTGCTAGAGCCCGAATGTTGGATAGCCTTCATCAGGCTCTTTTTCTCCAAAACCTGCTGAAGGTCCCTCGTGGCACCCCCTTTGCTGCTATTAGGATGGAGTCGGGGCAATCAAGGTGGTCCACGACAGCTTGGGCAGCAGTGGTCAAATTTTGGGTCAAGCTATTACAATCAGACACCAAGGGGCTGATCCAATATTGGAAAGCAGATCCACATAAGAGTGCATGGCAGAAGGCTGTAGAGCTTTTTGTGGCAAAGTTAGGGTTTCATCCGGAGTAC
>QEPC01002599.1:485543-497130 GCA_003113815.1 Sphenodon punctatus | reverse complement strand
TGTCTTCTCCCATGTCTCTCCCGCTGTCCCCTCTCCTTGTCTCCCCCTCCTTGTCTTTTAGATTGTAAGCCACAGGTAGGGACCGCATCTGATTGTATGTTCTGTACAGCGCCAGGTTGCAACTGGCGCTTTTTAAATGTTTAATAATAATAATAATAATAATACTATATTGGCAAATAGCCAGGAATATAATTTCATTAGGCCTATGGGAAACAATCCCCACCACCAAAAGTTGGTTTGCTCCCCAGAGCATCTCCTGTGTTGCTGGTCTGGACTCTGGAGAAGGGGAAGGCAGACTTCACGTATTCCCACCACCACGGACCAGCCCTGGAAATAATTCACACAGGCAACTGGTCTCTAACATCCGCCTGGAAACAAGCTGGCGGTCAGGAATGACTGCTGATGGGGGGGAGGGGAGGGGGCAGGAACTGTGCAGTAGTTTCAAACATCTACAGCAGTACTGAAATTACTCAGAGAAATTACTCTATTGCTTTCTAGTCTAAAATATTTGAAAGTTTGTTAGATATTATCCTACATCTGTGCAGATTGTCTGGGGCATAACCCATTCCCAATTAAATGGGGTGCCAAATGCTTTTTGTAACAAACACACAAGCATTTCTGCAAACTGAATGTTTTGGAATGATAGTCTCCTTGCAAAAACAGTACTCCAACTGTTTGAAGTGAGGATGTAGACTGCTTTGTAGAACTGGGAGGGAAAAAACATGGGGACAGGTTGCAGAGGAACACAGCATCACTTTTCTCTTCCTTTGGCTTTCTTAGTTTGGCTCTTCTTAGGTTATATTAGCAGAGGAGAGCATGTGGCCCAATAGGATGGAAGAATATTTGAAGTGTGGTAGATTTTCTCCAACATGTTTTAATTATTTCATGTTCAGACAAGTTTGGCATCTAGGCAACTTCTTTGATCAACACACACTGGTGTGTGTGTAGTTCACACTGACTAGTGAATATGGACACTTAAATACTTTCCACCTCACTGAATTTTCGAATCACGAAAGTTTATATATTGATAAGAATTATATATTTTGTCATTTATAATTCAGCAGTGATATTTGTTTAGTTAGTATGTTACGCTTCATGTTAGTATTATGACACCAGTCACTAATAGATTAAGTTAACACAATTGATTTAAATTAAAATTTTAAAAGGGGCAAAAACTGCTAGGCTAGGAATTCAATCATGGGAAAGTCACCCATGAGCACAGCAAAAAAAAAATTCATAGGGGGGGCCAAATGGGCCAGGGTTGAGCTAACCTGATCCTTGCATGACATGGGAGTTAAGGCACCATTACAGTGTGGAAGCAGAACAAAAAGCAAACCAACCACTTTCTTGGTGCTTGTCAAAAACCAGGGGAAATTTACCAGCCAGAAAACTCTGGTTTAAGAAAACAGTTAAGGCTCAAATAATGTTTTCCAACAAAACCTTTTGTGGGGAGGGAACAAAATTACCAAGCAAAGCCTTCAACAGAAACTACCAAAAAAAACCAAAAATTGAAATTGAAGATTAAGGCTCAAAACACAACCCTGTTCCCTACAAAATTTCCAAGCAAAGCCTTTTACAGAGGCTATTTTTAGAAGTGAAGCTACCACGCTTAGACCCAGTCCGGGGTAACAGCTGCCACCCTGCCCCGGGGTAGGCCGATACCTATAACAGGCACGAAGGTGCTCATTTTCACACTTTGCCCCATACCGTGGTAGTGCTTACCACTGGCTGTTCCCAGTGATTTTCCGAGATCACAGCCGGTGGTAACTGCTACCACAGTTCAGGGCAAAACATGGTGAACATCTGGTGGCCAACAAACAGAAGTGATGGTGATTGTGACCCCAAGGGTGGGGTTAAGTGTGGTTAAGCATGGTAGAGTCATTTCTTAAAATACCCAGAAACAACCATAACCCCAAAAACATGGAAATTGAAGTTTAAAGCTCAAAAAACAACCCGTTTCCCCACCCCTTTTCCCTTTAGGTCGAGCTGCTAACTCACAAAGCACCATGACCTCGCCTTAACTAGTGCACATCATTTTCACAATACTATATGATGCATTGAATGTTCCATTAAATTGTGCTTTTAATTATTTGTGTGGTTACATTTTGTAATACTAGAAGATGTATTAAATGCATGACTGCTCATTCTAAATGTTGTTTTGTCACTGTGATGTCAGTTGTGCAGAAGATATCACTCTATTTGGAGCTGAAAGTTGTTTTAATAAGTTGTTCCTCGTTTAAAAGGGCTTTTTTGAAAAAGTAATATGACCTATTCTTGATCTTTACGGACTGTTTGCTGGAGAAATTGTGGTGGCTAGACCTGTTTTATCTTTCAAGACTAAGGTCGTTTTTATTTGAGCCGCTGTGTGAGGGGACCGGTGTGCGCTGCGGCAGCGGGGGCACTGCAAGGGGGGGGGGGCAGTGCACATGTTTACACACCGATTTTCCACACACACACACACACACGCATCCCCATGCATCCTGACTCAGGGAGCAACCTCCAATTTCGCTGGTTGCTCCATGAGTGGGGATGCGTGGGGGGTGAGTGAGGATGCGTGGATCGCGAGAGCGCGCACACTCCCCCACTCACTGGCCATGGCATGCACATGGGCGGCACCTACTCATGCCCACGCAGCAGATATATGTGGACATGAGTGGAACCGTCTCATGTAAAAACAGCCTTTGTCCAACTTTATCTTACAGGACTTTTCTAACAAACAAACAAAAAACAAGTTACAAAAGACAAAACATTTTTTACTTTCTTTCAAGCAAGAAATGTCAAACGTTTTCTTTTGCACTAGGTGCACTAGTTAAGGCGAGGTCACAGTGCTTTGTGAGTTAGCGGCTCAGGCTAAAGGGCTAAGGAGTAGGGTAGGGAAAGGGGTTGTGTTTTGAGCCTTAAACTTCAATCGCCATGCTTTTTGGGTTATAGTTGTTTCTGTAAAAGGCTTTGCTTGGAAACTTTTGTAGGGAAAGGGGTTGTGTTTTTAGCCTTAATCTTCAATTTCCATGCTTTTGGTTGTTTTGGTAGTTTCTGTTGAAGGCTTTGCTTGGTAATTTTGTTCACTCCCCTCAAAAGGTTTTGTTGGAACAGATTATTTGAGCCTTAACTATTTTCTTAAACCAGAGGTTTCTGGCTAGTAATAATAAATAATAATAATAATTCACTAATTTATTCATAACATTCTTTACTGTTGGCATTATAAGCAGTGATCGGTATGTGAGGAGAATAATATCAGGTACTGCTGTTGGACTTAACATTTTGGAAAGCAGAGGAGTTTCAGATTCTTCACTTCCAAGCTTTTGGAGTTGTATGGCCCTTGATCACTCCACCATCATTGTGTTGGCGCTGTCCCAAAAGCACATTTCTATGGTCTCCTGGATGACTGCTGAGTGGCAATACGCTTTCTTAGATGTAGACTATGTGTTGTCCACATCCAAGATGTTTCAAATCCCAAACCATGTTAAATGAGTAGCAAGAGGTGTGAAGCAAAAACAGACATAATGAGTGAATGTTTGTTTAAGGCTGAAAGCCAGTAGTATTGTGTTTGATGACATCCATACAATGAAAATGCAGCATTAGGGACTTAGGGCCCAATAGTGTAAAGTGCTGAGTTCTAATTTCTGTTGCCTTCAAGTCACAGAGGGTGCTTTTAGATGGATGCGGAGGCTGCCTGCCCCCAGATCTGCTCCAGGGATGCACCCCTGCATCTTCCCGGTTCCAGCCCCACCTGGGACCACTTTAGATGGACTGGCGGGTATCCTCAGGTCATGGTCCACTCACACTGCACCCCCCTCCCCCACACTCCATAGAGTTGTGACCACTCATCTGCTGCTCTAGGGTGGTGGCTGCAGCTCTATGGTGCTAACAGGGGCAACGGCTGGCCAGGCATGAAGCTGAAGTGTGGGTTCACCCAATGGACAGACAGCAGCTCCCCTTCTGACTGGTACCCAGTGTTTGGTCAGCCCACCATGCATGCTCCAGGATGATCAGGAGTACCACCGGCAAGGTTACCCCAGTGCAGTCACAGCCTGCTCTACTTGCACATCTGGCAGGGTACCTTTAAACAGAGTGTATTTTCATATGAGACATTACCATGAGTGGCCATGCTTTCCTCCAGTGTGACCACCCATGATGGTGTCACGTGTGCTCCCATCCGCCAGATGCTATCACAGGCAAGAGCAGAGTTTTCCCTGAACCGTGGCAGGATTAACTCTGGGTTGTGCACGGGCTCCTTGCTGATGCACAAGCCAGAGTAAGCCCTGCCATGGTCTGGGGAAGCCATCTCCAGACCAAGGTAGAGCAGGCTGTCATGTATGATATCCCGCTCTACCTAACTCCGGCTGGTGGCCAGAGCTTTTCCAGGTGGGCACGGCAGCCTCATAGGTCGCTGCACCTGCCCATCAGAGAGAAGGCAGGGCCGCACTCAGCAGTGTGGGGAGTAGGGCCGTGCAGACTATATCCGCATGTCATCCCTGCCCTCTCCCTGCCCCAGCCCCGGCTGTCAGTACGTCTGTTCGGTGGCGCGGCCAAATTCTGCCTGAGGTGAGAGTCCTCCCCCTGGGCAGGGTCAAAGCATTGCGGCGCCTAGTGCAGTCATGTTTGAAAATACCCAGACTGGCCAACCGGGGATGAAACAGGCTGGCGCAGGAGGAAGCAGAGCTGCTATCCATCTAAAAACACCCAATATACTTTGCATGTGGGCTCCACAGCTCATGTGAGCTACTGTTCTAGCATTATGCTGAAAGCACAATTAAGAGCAATTAGGTCAAAGAAAGAACAAATGAATTTAGAATGTAAACAACTTAAATATTAACAGAGTAGTAACTAGCCGGTAATGCTATTATACCTTTAATAGCAGCTGCTGTCGATGCTGTTATTACTATTAAAGCAATTTGCTGAATGGCGTTTATCATGGAATTTTAAAAACATTCTGTGTCATGGCTATTCTCTTGCCACCCAGTCCAATATACGTTGCAACGTTAACCCCAGAGAATACCAGTGAATAACTAACTACGACTTGTTTCAGCTCTAGTTATTTTACCTCATTTCAGTATTTTGGCTATTTCCGTTTGTCATTTTGGAATTTCAGTATTTGTTCCTTTATTCAATTGTATTTAGTGCCATTGCACATCACACAGTTGTTCAATATGGCAATGAATTATGCAGGTTAATGGTGACCACTGATTTATGTGGAAAGCAGTGCACTACCTTGGTTTGTTTTAGACCTGCTGCCTGTTCATTTCATTGAGAGACCCCTACTTCTTGTATTATAAGAAAGGATAAATCCTATAATAGTTCCCTATTTGCTGTTTCCACTGTATTTGTGACTTTATAGGTTTGGGGTGCTCGTTTGGTCACTTGTAGCTACAAGCATGCAATAGTTTTCTTGCCTGTGAGCACTGCAGCAGCCAGAGACAATGAAGTTTGTCGACAGATCCTAACACAAATAAAAGCTTCCATCTGGCTTGCATTCAGAAGGAGTAAGAATGGTCCCCCTGGGGTAGCCCTTTGACAAGATGCTTATTTGAAACAAGTTAAGGGCATTTTGAGAGTGCTTCTTATCTAAATGTTCCGGGTCCCTGAATGGAAGCTGACTCCACTGCAAATGGTGGCTTAGTTCTGGCTCCAGTGTTTTTGGTTCCAAAACTTGATCCAAGCAACCACCCCTCCTGGCATGTCAAAGGGCTGTAGCTGCGAGTGGACAAATGAGGATTGCCCCTTTTATCTCTGGCATGCATCTTTGAAAAGTCCAAAATATGACTATTTTTAGCTTCCCCTAATATGGAAGCTGTCTCATACCCTTGATTGTCTTAATTGCCCTTCTCTGTACTTTTTCTAGATCTACTATCACCCTTTCTGAGGTGGGATGGTCAGAACAGCACACAGCATTCAAGGTACAGGTGCACTCCTGGACTTGAAAAATGGCATTATGAACTTGTTGATGTACTCTCCTAAGGAGTTAACTTTGCGTAGCAAAATGTCTGTCTCCTCTCCCAAATGGTTGCTTTCCAAGGACAAACAACTTTCCATTAGGAGACTGGTGCTGGATTATTAGAAGCAATTTCTTTTTGGCATTCCTAGTATTTAATGCAAGAGCTTCTTTGATGAGAAAGTTATCTACAGAAAAGTATACAGATGCACCCTAAGATCTTAATTGGGCTCTGACGATCATCATAAGCTTTGTGAATACTCTGGAGAGTTGAAAGAAGAGAGGCCTTTGAACCAACCTTATCAACAAACAAACAAATATTGGTAATAAGACCTTCTTAGGTTGGCGAGGTAGGATTTCTCCTACTCAATGGATATCAAATGGGCAAGACAAAGCACAGGAAACTAGTCACATTTAAACTGGACTCATTCTATATTACATAAGTCTTTTCTCCCACCTCTGTAATTTCTTCCAACATACAGTAAATGCACTTTTTAAATGTTTCCAAAGTCTGCACATTGCTTTAAAAGTTACTCCCTATTGCTGTACACTACCTCAACTTCATGGGGCAGGGTACATCGTTGGTGCTGTATAAATGCTTATTATAATAATAAATAATAATAATAATAATAATTCATCTCTGTGCTCCAGTCTGTGAACTTGACTCCTCCTCTGTCCCCTCTCTTGCCCTCCCACGCCTCCCCTGCTCCCCTAACGGCCTTTGTCCCTTCTCCCTAGCTGCCCCCCATGCTTGGAACTCCCTCCCTGCCCACATCTGCCTCGCTCCCTCCCTTCATACCTTCAAATCCCTCCTCAAGACCCACCTCTTCCACTCTGCCCTCCCTAACTCCTCACTCCCCTCTCCTAACTCCTGCTGATACCTACCATCCAGTACAATCTGTTACTTGAGGTCTGTGTACTCGTATCCTCACCACATAGACCAGCCAGCCATCATTCTCGATGTAACCAAGCCAAGCGCGTGCACCTGAGACCTCACATCTTTGTGAATGTTACACCCCTTGTCTCTCCCTCTGTTCCCCCTCCTTCGTCTCCCCTCCCCCCACCCCTCAGATTGTAAGTCCTAGGGCAGGGACTGTGTCTATTCCATTACTTTGTAAAGCACCAGGTACATTGCTGGCACTATATAAATGCGTGTTAATAATAATAATAATCCCACATCAGCGGAGGCCTGATCTTGGCAGTGGCAGAGGAGGACTGGTGCTGGCTTGGGGCAAGGTGAGAGGGGGAGGAGGAGGAAGAGGGTGGTTGTGTGCTGGCTGGGTGTGAGTGGGTGTGTGCATGTGTGTCTGATGGGGGGATGAATGAGGGGGCATGTGTCGGGGGGGTTGGGGCAGGAGTGAGTTGAGTGTGTGGAGTGTTTGTGTGAGAAGGGAAGTGTGTGTGATTCTGTGTGTGTGAAAGAGAAAGGGTGTGTGTTTGTGTAAGTGGTGTGTGTGTAACAGAGAAAAAGAGAGTGAAGGGGAGTGTGTGTTACAGAAAGAGAGAAGGGGGAGTGTGTGTGTGCATCAGTGTGTGAGGGAGTGTAGGGAAAGTGGGAGAAATGTTGTTCCTGTCCTGGTCCCTGAGAACTGGGTTTCTGGAGAAAACATTCGGGGCCTGTCCCCTGTGGGCCACCCTCTATCAATGTCCTTGATCTTCGCATTGACAATGGCCAATATGGGATGCTTCAGAGGAAGGGTACAAGAAGCAGGGCAATTATGAAATGAGTTATCCTCTGACACTTGCTACCGGCTTCCAGAAGTCAGAGGTCTACCAAAATCTTTGTCAGCGGTTCCACTGCATTACTATGCCGACATCCGCCTTGCCTCCTCCCTCCGCTCCTTCAAATCCCTCCTCAAGACCCACCTTTTCCATGCTGCCTTTCCCAATGCCCTCTAGTCTTTCCCCTTGCTCTTACTGTCAGCCCTCCTCTGCTGACTGCTGCTACCGACCACCTTGTAACCAAGCCAAGTACACGCACCTGAGACTTCGCATCCGCCTGAATGTTTGTTTGTCTTCTCCCATGTCTCTCCCGCTGTCCCCTCTCCTTGTCTCCCCCTCCTTGTCTTTTAGATTGTAAGCCACAGGTAGGGACCGCATCTGATTGTATGTTCTGTACAGCGCCAGGTTGCAACTGGCGCTTTTTAAATGTTTAATAATAATAATAATAATAATACTATATTGGCAAATAGCCAGGAATATAATTTCATTAGGCCTATGGGAAACAATCCCCACCACCAAAAGTTGGTTTGCTCCCCAGAGCATCTCCTGTGTTGCTGGTCTGGACTCTGGAGAAGGGGAAGGCAGACTTCACGTATTCCCACCACCACGGACCAGCCCTGGAAATAATTCACACAGGCAACTGGTCTCTAACATCCGCCTGGAAACAAGCTGGCGGTCAGGAATGACTGCTGATGGGGGGGAGGGGAGGGGGCAGGAACTGTGCAGTAGTTTCAAACATCTACAGCAGTACTGAAATTACTCAGAGAAATTACTCTATTTCTTTCTAGTCTAAAATATTTGAAAGTTTGTTAGATATTATCCTACATCTGTGCACATTGTCTGGGGCATAACCCATTCCCAATTAAATGGGGTGCCAAATGCTTTTTGTAACAAACACACAAGCATTTCTGCAAACTGAATGTTTTGGAATGATAGTCTCCTTGCAAAAACAGTACTCCAACTGTTTGAAGTGAGGATGTAGACTGCTTTGTAGAACTGGGAGGGAAAAAACATGGGGACAGGTTGCAGAGGAACACAGCATCACTTTTCTCTTCCTTTGGCTTTCTTAGTTTGACTCTTCTTAGGCTATATTAACAGACTGACAGGCAGATTAATCCGTTCATATGTTATGAAAATTGTGTGTGAGGAAATTAGCACGATTGTTAAACCTAGGTTTTTGAGTTTAATTTTATGGAGTGGGTTAGTATTTCATCTGCTGCATCGTTCAACCTAATCCTTCCTTTCACACGTGTGGGGTGCAGCATCTGTAAGATGCTGCAGGGTGCAGGCTTGTAGCCAGTGAATTGTCTGAGAACTAGGAGACTTGCTGAGGTTGGGGTATCTTTGGTGGAAAGAGGTGGGCCTCCGCATTCTGCACCAGATGCAGCCCCTGAATAGTCTTCAGAGGAAGCCCCATTTAGAGTGCATTGCAGTAGTCTAACCTCAAGGTAATGAAGGTATGGATGACAGTGGCCAGGTCCACATCTGACAGAGAGCATCAATAGCCTTCTCACCAGATGAAGTTGGTGAAAGAAAGGCACTCCTGGCCACAGCTGCAACCTGATGTTCTAGACGCAGCTCAGAATTCAGGAGCAAGGCTGTGAACCTAAGTAATCAGGGGAGGCTGTGCCCCGTGCAACCCCACCCCTGCCTCCTGAGGTCCCAGAGCCAGCCAGCCATCATCACTTCAGTCTTGTCTGGATTCCGCTTCATTTGGCTCACCCAAATCCAGCCCCTGTGGCAGCCAGGCACTGAGTAAGCACCAAAACTGCAACACCTGGGACAGATGAAAAAGATAAATAGAATTCATGGCAGCCATGGCAACCATGGATTTGTCCCAAGTGGTCATCTGCCCGACCCACGTGGGGGGGCATACCCTCTATCTGATCTTTAGTTCTGGCCTTGAAGCGGGTGGTCCGGTAGTGTGGGAGGTTAGGACTATGCCCTTGTCGTGAATGGACCATTATCTCCTCCAGGCCACACTCTCAGTGCACCACCTCCAGAAGGGGATGGGACCAGTTAGATTGGTCCACCCTTGGAGGCTGATGGAACCTCAGCGGTTCCAAGAAGTCCTGAGGGAATTAACCTTGGACCTGGACAGTCACTCTGTCGATGAGCTGGTCCAACATTGGAATAGCTGGTTGGGGGAGGCCATTGACAGGGTGGATCCAAGACGCCCCCTGCCTCTGTCTCATCACCACAGGGCCCCTTGGTTTACCGAGGGGTTGTGATGTATGAAGCAAGTAGGCAGTAGGCTAGAGCAACACTGTCGTCAGACTCACTCTGACTCCGACTGACTTCTTCAAAGGGCCCATTTGCGGTCTTATGTTGAGGCTGTGAGGACAGCAAAGAAGGAATTCTTTGCTGCCCTCATAGCATCTGCAAAGTCACACCCGGCGGAGCTGTTTCAGATGGTGCGGAGGCTGGTCAGTCTGGCCTCCCTCTGCCTGGACGGAGACTTGTCCCAGGCCCACTGTGAGGAGTTTGTCACCTACTTTGCAGACAAGATCGCTCAAATTCAGAGTGACTTTGACACTGGGTTGGGGGCAGTAGATGGAGAGCATGAGGTCACGGAGGCCCCGTCTGGTCTAACTTTGTGGGGGGAGTTTCAGGAAGTGATGCCAGCCGATGCAGTGGATGTTCTGAGGTCTGTGAGAGTCACCAGTTGTGAACTTGATCCTTGCCCGTCCTAGTTGGTGAAAGCCTCCAGGGAAACATTGGGGACAGTGCTGGGGAGGGTGGTTAATGCGTTCTTACAGCAGGGGAGGCTATCACCCTGCCTCAAGGAAGCTGTGGTGCACCCCCTGCTGAAAAAAACATCATTAGATGTGGATGCACTCGCCAGCTACCGACCTGTCTCTAACCTTCCCTTTTTAGGGAAGGTTATTGAGCAGGCAGTGGCAATTCAGCTCCAGGTGCATCTGGATAGCATCGGTTTCCTGGACCCTTTTCAATCTGGGTTCTGTCCCGGCTATGGCACGGAGACAGTGTTGGTGGCCTTGGTCGATGATCTCCGCTGGGAGATGGATGTAGGATGTTCTACATTTCTTATCTTGCTAAATCTCTCGGCCGCTTTTGATACCATGGACCATGGGCTGCTGTTGAGACGGCTAAAAGACCTGGGGGGTCTGGATGGAACTGTTCTTGAATGGTTCCGCTCATTCCTCTCGGGGAGAAGCCAATGGGCGGTGTTGGGAGCTGAAACATCTTGCCCTCGCGCCTTGACCTGCGACATTCCTCAGGGTTCCATCTTGTCTCCTTTATTATTTAATGTATATATGCAGCCCTTGGGGGAGGTTGTGAGAGGGTTTGGGGTGCGATGTCACCAATACGCTGATGATACTCAGCTGTACCTCTCTTTTTCAGCTGACCCAGACCCTGCTGTCTCGTTGCTATCCCAGTGTCGTTGCTATCCGGCTCTGAGAGCGGGTCCCAGAAGGACAAAAAGGCTGAGCTGGCTCAGCCGCCCAAACCGCATTTTCTATTGAAAACGCGATTTGGGCAGCTGAGTCCCTCAGTCCACAGCACGCCTAGGACGTGCTGTGGAGGGAGGGGCTAGCCATTCCATTGCGCTCAATGGGCGCAAAGGAGCTTCTTGCCTGGGCGCTTGTTACAAATGCCCAGGTGAGAAGCTTTGAGCTGGGCGGCTGAGGCAGGAAGCAGCGCGCATGTGCGCTGCTCCCTACCTCAGTCGCACATGGGGGGACAATTTAGGAGGCTGGCTGGCAGCGCGCTCAACCAGCCCACTTCCTGGACCTGGACCCTGCTACTCTCCCCACCAAGCTGCCGCTCAGAGCGGGGGGGGTGAAGGGGGAGGGAGAGCGGCAAGGTAGGAAACTTTTGTTTTGTTTTGTTTTAAATTGCCCGCGCATCCTGGCTCTGGAGGAGCAGTACACATGGGCAATTTAAAGCAAGTAAAGTGTCCCCCCCCCC
>QEPC01002599.1:467175-484503 GCA_003113815.1 Sphenodon punctatus | reverse complement strand
AACTGCTTGTAAGTGAGGTTTAAGGTTGTCTGTCTGCTTTTAAACCTGGCAGAGGAGGTGATTATAACCTGCCTAACCTAACTGAAATTTCTTGATTAAGTAATGTAATGTCCATCCAACATTAACCCTTAGAACTCCTTGCTGCTGGGTTATGCCACCCACCGTTGCCCTGGCTCCACCCACCGTTGCCCGCCGGCCTGCCAGCGGCTTTACCACCGGCAGGCCGGCCAGCCTTACTGCCCCTCCAACCTCAATATCCACCAGCCGCCCCTAGTCTGGGCCCCTCGTACCTCAGGGACCGCCTCGCCCTCTGTGCCCCAGAGTGGCTCCTTCGGTCTGCTGGGGGTACCTTCTTGGAGGTCTCCCGCGTTAAGCGGGGGGCTACAATGGAAAGGACATTCTTGGTGGCCAGGCCGCATCTTTGGAATTCCCTCCTGGAGGAAGCTCGTTTGGCCCCAAGCCTTTTGACATTCTGGAGAGCTTGTAAAACCTGGCTGTTTGCCCAGGCCTTTGGGGAGGGGAGGTTAGAGTAGAGTATTGGCTCTCCCCTACCTCTTTGGTTTATTTTCATAAATTTTTGTTTCCCCAATCCTGTTTTAGGCTTCAATTTATTGTATTGTTTTTAAATGTTTTTATTGAATGCTTTATATTGTACGTCGCCCCGAGATGCCGTAGGCATGGGGGGGGGGGTGACTCAGAAATGCATATAATAAATATAAATAAATAAATTTGGGTGTCATATGCATATTGATGGCAGCGCATCCCAAATCTATGCACAGTCTTGTCCAGCAACCTTAGATACACATTGAACAGGAGGGGAGACAAGATGGAATTCTGTGTCCCCTCCCCGCAAGAAAATATCACAGGTTAGAATATCACCCATATGTACCAACTGCCAGGTAGAAGCTTGCTTTCAAGCAGGAACCCAATAGCTGGTACGATGCGGAGAGGGAGGACTTACAGCAGCAATGTGGTGTCCTGGAGTGGTGGAGGCAGCAGCAGGGTCCAGGGAAAGATTCGTCCTGCCAGAGCCCCACTTTGTGAGTATCTGGTGGGACTCTTGCTGGCAGGGCGAAGGGTGTCAAAGCAGAGCTCTGGAGGGGTAGAGTGCGGTGAAACCAAGATCTTGCAGAACTCTAGAGACCCAAACAATGGGTGCCATCCTGTGGCTGGAGTAAGCCACACCTAGGCAAGGCACACAGCCAGAATGCTCGCAGCAAGCCACACAGGGTAAAGGCACGACCCCTGCTGATACGACCCGACCCCCAACCCCACATACCCCACCGTCCAGGGTATGGAGCAGGAGCCATGCCTGCTCCATCCCCTGGGCTGCGGGGGGGGGGGGGGATGGGTGTCACATCAGCAGGGGATGGCACCTTTGCCCCGTGCAGCTTGCTGTGCACACGGCATGCATACACGCCTAAGCAGCTGTTATTGAGCGTTTCACCTATAGGCAGCTTACACCAGCCGCAGGATTGTACCCACAGCCTTGTTTCACCCCCCGCAGAGTGCCACGGGTTCTCTTCTCAGCGTCTGCTGTGCATTTGCCACCTGAAGAAGTGGCAAACGTTGTATCTGATGGGGCAGCCCAGTTCTGACTTTAGCTCAAAATGGCTTCACCTCAATTAGTGTGGCAATGCGTTGTGAGAGAAAGTGCCATTTATTATCAAACTCAAGAGCATAACGTTACTGTGGAATAAAGGAGGGGGGGGAGCATTTCCCTGTGTCAATTTGGCATCTACCTTTAGACAATAATGCTATCTGAGGTGAAGCAGAGTGAGTACTGCCAGTGAGCTGGGAATGTAAGTAGCTCAGACACATGGGGTGAGAGATCAGGGAGGCATCCATGCAGCTTTTTTGTACTCTATTTTTCACTCTGCTGGTGATTGAAACAAATCAGAATAAGAATATATTTCCCTCATGGCTTGGCTACTAAATAGTAGAATTGTGAATAAATCAGAGCTACCCCCGAGAATTACTTTAATGCAGCAGGACTACAGTTGTCGGAGGGCAAAGAGAGGCCCAAGGATGTTTGCTGAAGGAGGCTGAACGGAGTTCAAAGTAAAACCCACCACCAATCTGACTTTCCAGCCTGATCTGGAAGAGTCAGCAGCGACCTGGGGGGTGAGGAAGATCATGCCAACCAGTGGAGAGTTTTGCACCGTGGGGGAGGGCTCCAGCGAAGCTATTGTGGATCCTTTTCATGCCCTCTGTCCCTATCAATGGGGGGAGGTCCTTGTCCCCACCCCTCCACCTGGGCACTAGGAAACAATTCCAGTTACAGTCCCCTCATCATCACATTACCCCCATGTCTTCCCATCCACAATCCCTGCAGTCCCTGGACCCCTGAGCCTTCCTAGCAACACCATCTGCAGCTCCCAACTCCCAGGCCAGCAAGCTGGGACAAGGACAGTGAGATGTCGGTAGACGTTTTTAGATGAGCGCTTCGTCTTGCAGACTTCAGAGTCCAGGAGAAACAAAATTGCTTGGGGTGGGGGGAGGAGGGGGTAGTGAGAGAGAGAGCGCGAGAGGGGTACATGGGCAGGAGCAGTAATGCTCACCCGAGAGCTGGCAGCGCACCACTCACTCCAAGTCACAGGGCAACTTAAGGAATCCCAGCAGTGGAAGGTTCACTTTAAGCAACACCAGCTGCTCCATCAACTCAGGTGCTATGCATGAACAGTGTGGACTCAGTGTGGACCCGCTACAGAGAACACCCATTCACTTGATGTGCTGATTGGTGGACTGGACAGGAGTTCCACTGCCAACGTAGCCAGGTCCTGCCACACCTGGCCCTTTTATGCCCAGTAAGGATGTGCGAACACCGGGGGTGTTCGGTGTTCGGCCCGTTTGGGGTTCGGCCAAACCCCAAACTGTTCAGTTCGGCCTGTTTGACCCGAACAGGCTTGGGGGGGCAACCCGTTCAGGTACTGGGGCGGTTTCCCCTCCCCCCTCCAGACTGCACGGGTGTAAGGGGTGCTGGGGAGCACCTCCCCCGCCCCGCCCAGACTCATAAAAAAAATTTAACCACTCCACCCCAGGGACCACCTTATCTGGTGGTGCCAGGGCTCTCGCCCTGGGTCCGGCAACAGCGGGTCCAGTGACAGGTCTGGAGGCAGCGGCACTCCGGAGCGCTTCAGGCCACTACTAGGCCTTCCAGGTCAAACCGGAAGGCCTAGTAGCAGCCTGAAGCGCTCCAGAGTGCCGGACCTGCTGCCACTGCCAGACCCAGAGCTCAACCTACCTGGTGGTACCAGGGCTCCGGCCCTGGGTCCGGCAGTGGCAGCAGCAGTGGCAGCAGGTCCAACAGCAGTGGCACTCCGGAGTACTTCAGGCCGCTACTAGGCCTTCCAGTTTCACCCAGAAGGCCTAGTAGCAGCCTGAAGCGCTCTGGAGCCCTGGCACCACCAGGTAGGGAGATCCCTGGGGTGGGGGGGGTTAAAAAAAATTACGAGGCTGGGTAGGGTAGGGGGGTGCTCCCCAGTGCCCCTTCCACCCATGCAGCCTGGAGGGGGGAAGGAAAACCGGGTTCCTCCCTGCCCCCCACCCAAACCGGTTCAGAACCCAAACTTTGTTCAGTCAGTCCGGGCTGGGGGAGGTTCAGATTCGGGGTGTTCGTGAACGGTCCGAACACCACAAGTTCGGGCTGAACCCCAAAATTCCAAACCGTGTTCACACTTCCTAGTGCCCAGTAGGTGAGAAGATCGCAGGTGTGATCCTCCAGGGGGTCACAGAGGTAGTAGGTGACCACGGTCTCCTCACTATTCCTTTCCGCTGGATCATGGATGGGGCTGCCTGCTGCTTTCACCCCAATGGCCTGTGGCCACAGCGCCTGCCGCCTACCCTGATTTTGTCCAGCGGAGGAGGATGGAAGTGCTGCTGGCAGTGCTGCTCTGGATACTGTCCATTTCCTCTCCCCTGCCACTGGAACAGCCACTTGCCCCCTCATTGGTGCCCAGATCCTCCCTCATGCCCCTCTCTGCCCTCTGAACTAGGGATGAAACTTGATTCTCGGTTTCTCATGTTTCTCGATGAGAATCACAATTCTCGTCTCATTCTTACAAACAAGAATGAATCAGCTAGATTCTCACAGAGAAACACAAGAAATCTTGACAAACAAACTACCTGGTGCTCATGGGAGACAGGGAGGGAGGAGGAAAGAATGCTGTTCCCTGCCCAGCTTTCTTAATTTGTCTGAGGCTAGCAGCTGTCTCAGTGAGGAAAGCTTCCCAATTGCACATTTTCAGGAATGGGAGGGGGAGAGCAGGACAGAGCAGCCAGACTCAGCTGATATCTTAGCATTTTATTGGCTAGCAGGAGTCAGCAGGCAATAGAATGCTGAAAAGCTGTGCTGAGCCCACCTCTTCCCTTCAGCCTTTCCTCCTCCCATCTGGAAAGAAGGGAGGGGGAAGTCCTTTCCAGTTGGGAGGGGGGGATCGGATATGTACGGGAAAGGGAAAGGAGGGGACAAGTGGAGGGAGGGGAATTAAATAGAACAACACACAGACAGAGAGGGAGAAGATTTCTAAATGAAAATCAGAATCAACAATTTAAATCAAAATAAAGCACCTAAGTACAAGTGGAGGAAGGAAACACAATAGCAAAGTGATAAAGTGAGTGGGATCAGAATCAGGGTATGAAAGCACAAGAACGAACACTAAGGGAAATCTGGCAGGCGCTCAGCACTGCAATACAACTAGCAACAGAGAAAAGCTGGCAGGCACTCTCAGGGTTTATACAGGCTCCCTAGTGCCCTCTCCACCAGTCCCCCTGATTGGCACTGCCAAGTTTCTCCAAGCTTTGAAGAAAGACCTATCCCAGAGGTTCTCTGTGTCTGTCATGGTGCTTCCTGATGTGTTTCCAATGCCAATTGGCCAGCAGAGATACCAATCATGTCTCCTGACTGCTCTCTCCCTTCCTCTCCCCTCTGCCTTCCCTGGAGGGCTTCACAGCCTCATAGTAGGCTGCATAAAGTCTAATGGGGGCAAAATTACAATTAATTTTTCAAACAACTTTAGTTTGAAATGAACTTCATTTTAGTTGATTTCATAATGAAAACAAATACAGAACAAGTCATTTTCATTACGAAAATAACAAAAACGAATTGCACATTCCTAGTGAGAACTTCCTGCTCAAGGCAGACACATTCTATGCTAAGGCACTGTTAATGAGTGAGAAGTATTTCTTAAGATGGCAGATTAATGCTTCAGAAGGAAAAGGTTATGAGACAGCTTGATCTGAAGCCAACCAAGAACTAAAAGCTTGTTATATTTCATCAGGCTCAAAGGAACTAAGTGGAACTTCAATGCAGCAACTCACTTCTAAATTAAAGTTGTTTACAGCATTTTGCAATGATGAATCCTGCCTACTGCTCAGCATCAACACCATTCAGTTTTAGTACATGTTGGTTTCACACACATATTGACGTCTCTGCTGTCAATACTGTAACGTGTCATCAGGATCCACTCCTGGCTTTAATAAGGCTATGCTCATGAAACCTTAGCATAAAGGAGAAAGCCCAGTGAGAGGGTGATGAGGGGAAATAATCAAGGTGACATTTAAAAGCAGTAAAGTTGTGATTGTGTATTCTCACAAAACAGTTACATAGAGGTTCAAATGGAAGGATTTCTCACAGACAGACAAGATGAGGCAGAGCTGGTGCTGAGCAGAGTGTGCTCCCTGGGCAGTAACATAGAGGGTACATCCTAGAGATGCTGGGCCCTCCATCAAAGCAGACACTGGGTCCCAGTATCCCAGAAGCCAGACTTACCAGAGGGATCAGAAGTACCAGATTCTCAAAGGGAAGGTCAAAGGGGCCAGCCTCCAGCTGTCCCAAAGGACACACTTGATTCAGGCAGTGCAGAGTCGGTCCAAGGTGCGTGGAGACATGAGGAGGAGAGACAGAAGGTGGAAACAAGAAGGCAAGACAGGAACCAGGAAGTGACCGGGAATCATGAAGTTGATTCATAATCCACTCAACATGGAGTGAAGCTGAGGAAGGGTGTGACTTGACTGGCATTAGATGTCATCTTATATCCCATACTGGGCCTTGGCCAGCAGAAACTGGTGGCTCTGCGGAGCCAACTGAGTTCTTCAGCACAGCAACAGTGCTGGTTCCAGCCCGGATCCTTGCAGAAAGTGAGCCATTTTCAAATGAAACTGTTCTCTCAGATTTAGTTTTGTGAACCCAAATAAGTACACTGCCCAGTATGGAGGTTGAGTAGTTGCATCTTTGGGCACTGTGGGTGCAAAGTCCTGTAGGTACATGATAAGTTTCTTTACTGTGGTGACTGACAAGAGAGTAGAAAGAAGCATAAGACATGGTGTGACAGCCACCCTGGCGCCTGTAGTCTTTAGTGCCCTCTGTGAGGAATTAGCGTGAGTGGCCGCCACCACTCTATGCCAGGAACACCCTTCCTGGGTTAGTTCCCCTTCTTGGGGCAGACCCATAAATCACCAATCCACACTCTGATCATTCAGTTCTTAAGGTTTATTTACAGTGTCCATAATTATCCTTCACCTAACATATCTGCAGGATGTACAATCTGGTTTCCCACCACATGCAGAGCTCCTGTGCCTCACAGCCCTTTAGACTTTCAATCTACTGCTCCGCGTCTGCAGCAACCTCCTAACCTGCAGCCCCCTTCTGAGACACAGAGGATTTCTTCTTATAGTGCTGGCCACGCCCCAAACACTACTTCCTGTGTGGAAGTCACACTACCTTGTGACTCAGCTCTAGTTTGGTGGCCATTTTGTGGCACGCACCACTCTGCCACACACACACACACACCCAAAGGGGTCAACTCACCCTATATCCTCACCGGGGAGGCCCTACTCCACCCAGTTTACATTCTGGTTGACTTCCTAAAGCCACATTCTATTAGTTACCCCTCTTGGGTTGGGAGGTCAGCCCACCCATACCATCCAGTCACACACCCCTGGGACCCTGACACTGCTTTTAAACAAAGCGCTGAAAAGCGCCTCCTGAGCCCTGTGTTGAGAGAAAAGCTGCATGGGGAGTGTTTACACGCTTCTCGGGCTGCCGGAAGTGACGTGCTCCCCGTTGCCGGCAACGGTGGTGGCTGGAGATGTGGCGCTTTGAAGAGGCGCGTTGTGAAAGCCTCACTTTTCAGGCTTTCAGAACGCGCCTCGTTTAAAAACGGTGTTAGACCTAGACAGGTAAATGGTTAGACACTCAATCATCAATGATGTCAACATTCCGTCCCCAGAGGTTACATTGCCATATATACTATTTCCATAACTTTCTTTTTTGCCAGGGAGTCATCTTCCACCTGACGCACAGACTATCCAGCATATATAACTGCACCTTGTTGAGAGTTTCCTTCAGCCCCTTTCACCTTTAACATAAAGTATAGCTTTAAGATATCTTTTAAAAAGTTGGAGTTTCCACCTTTCCAGATTCCTTTTCAATCCTGCTATCCTTGAATAAATCTTCCTGCAGCTTATACTTTAATAGATACCTCAATGTAACAGAACAGACCCCTTGTTGGGGTGGGAGGCAGGCCCACCCTTCTCTCCTTACCTCCCAGCCCTGGGACCCTTAGAACAGGATTGCTCCTGCATTACAGTTTCAGTAACTTAACAAAGTTCCAACTTAAACCTAACATAACATTTCCCATACTCTGCTTTTAGGCTTCCTGTAACCTTTACAATTATCATGCCAAGCAACTGCATGGTTCCCCTCCCCTTTGAAGAGGTTTCTTATTTCTAAGCCCCTCTGGCTTGTCTAACAGCATCCTTACTTCAGCCTAACCTCAATTACCAATTGCCAACAGAGTCAATATCCTTTGGCTCTGCAGCCTCTGTTAGGAAGCCGCTAGCTTGCAAAGCTCAGCTCTTTTCTGCAGCTGTTGCGATTGGCTATCTCTCTCTTTTCTAAAGCTGTATCCAAGCCTCATGCAGCTTGGAGTGGGGTGTTAGGGCGCTTTTAGACGATCCCGCTCACAAGCGGGATCGTTCAGTGCCGGCATCGGGCACCCGCCTTCCTCTCTATGCCGTGTCTGATGTTCAGAAGAGCATCAGACACGGCGTGGAGTGTTTGTGCGCATGCGCGCCCTTCTGCGCGTGCGNCCCGCCTTCCTCTCTATGCCGTGTCTGATGTTCAGAAGAGCATCAGACACGGCGTGGAGTGTTTGTGCGCATGCGCGCCCTTCTGCGCGTGCGCACTCGGGCAAAGAACCCAGAAGTGCAGTGTAAAGCCAGCACAGCGGTGATCCACCTTGAAGGCGACAGGATCGCCGGGCCGGCTTCACGTGGCAGAGATCCGGCATTCACGCGCGCCGGGGATTTAGACGAGCGGCAACAATGGCGGCTGATAAAGGGTTCAGCCGCCATTTGCGTCTCGTCTAAAACCGCCCTTAGTCCCACACTAGAACCCTTCAGAACATTCTAGATCAGGTAAGTTACTGCTTCAGTTCTGTTACTTTCTCCCTGGTTATCACCTCCTACCTTTTCTTTCTTTTTCTTTAGCTCCCTGCTTTGGGGCATTATTACTTTCCACGTCTTGCCACTGGCACTCAAAGCAGCCCTTTGGTCTCTGTGCAGACGCCTTCAAGTAAGGCCTCCAATCTGTTTTACAAAATCTGCAGGGATCTGGTGGCAGGGCAAGCACTTCTTCCAAGGAAAGCCTAGGAAGCATATTTACTTCCTTTTCCCTTTCTCTCAGAGCGCATTCCCACGTACAGAAAAATGCTGGTATTTCTAAATGCAGGCAATTTAAAAAGGCGTTTGTTTGCATTTATTCACACCAGCATTTAATTTGCGCATTCAAACAATTTTAAAGAATGCACCTTTCATGTTCCCACAAGCCCCTCAGGTGGGGAGTGGCTGTCACAGCGCCTCACTTCCTGGGCTCTCGGGTCTGGAGAGGGGAGAGGAGCAGAGTTGAGAGCTGGGAAGTGAGGCACTGTGTAACTGCACCTCGCTTGCCTGGCTCTTGGCTTAGCTCCTCTCCCTTCTCCGGGACTGAGAGCCTGGGAAGGGAGGCGCTGTGTAATTGACGTGCGGACACTGACATTCTGACAGGAGGATTTATGCAGGTCATTTCAAACCCACACTTGTAAAGGTAGGTTTTGGTCGCTTGTCAATGCGCTTAAAAAACAAACGCAAGAACAGTTAAAGAAGCGCATAGAGTCTTTCACACTTCAAGGAAATATGCAGAAAAAAGCGCTGGTTTGCTGTATGTGGGAATGTGCTCTCAGATACACAGGCCTGCTTGCTTTCCTTTGTATTTCTCTCTTTATTTCAGTCTCATCAAATATTTGTGGTATCCATTTCGTTTCTCTTCTCTGGTTACCCTCAACCTGCCCAAACCTCCAAAAGATTTTCCATCACTCATGCCTTACAGTCTGGGTTGCTATAATAGCTCCTCCCCAACCATGTTCCCAATGAGTGTCCAATGGCATTATCTTTCCCCAGTGTTACAGTTTATATGGCTTCACTCCTCATTTCCTCACTAAATTCCCACTGAGCCTCAGTTTCACACATCTCCTTTACGGCCTGTACTGGCACTTCCTTAAGCTTAAACACACCTGTATGCCAAAATGTGTAGTTTCCAGGTGCTTGGGGTAGTGCTTCAAACACTCCAGTGGCCTGACAGCTACCATCCTTCCCACCGCTCTCAGACTCCGGTAAGCAGCTTTCTGTCTGAGATTCTTGCTCCGTTACCACAGGTGGAGTTAATTGCTCTATCTGAGCTTCCTTTCCCACTCGTTGCTCTGTTTGGGTTCCCTGGCCAATTAACCTTATTTTCTTAGTCTGAGATACTTTCTCGACTCCCTGGTATACTGCTACAGCCAGCCAGTACAGCAGTCTGTGTTGTCTTACAGTACCGGGGTTTGCCTGTCTCAGCCGTCAAGGTCCTTGTCAGCGTCCCCTTTTTGCTAATAAGCCCAATAGGGCAACACCAACGTACATGGCATGGCTTCTTACAATGCCAGAATACTTTAATTGGCCCCAACTCCACAGATGTGGAATTAGTTGCTGGGGTTTGCCCAGGAACCTCCCCTTTCTGGTGTCTTATCCATTCTGTGGTTTTATAGGGCACTGTTTCTGGGATCTCAGGTGTCTTCACTAATACCTTTCTAGTTGGGGAAGAGGTTCCCCTTTTTAACGTCTCCCCAACAACTGGTTTCCTCTAACAGGCAATGGGTTTAACACAATCCTTTTTCTTGTGTCCAAATTTCCCACAGCCCCAACACTTTATCAAAGGTTTACAGTCCTCTCCCATCCCACAGGAGCACCCTGGGTTTTTCTACCTTTCACCAACATAAGACCAGGTACCCCCTCTTTCTCAGAGTTTACAGTCTTTGGCCAAGTGTCCCCAAAGTCCATACACAAAACATAGTCCTTTGGCGATCCTCCCTTGACTCTTAGAGTACCTTGGGCATCTTTGGGTGTGTTGAGGCGCTGGTGCAGGATCTCTGGGCAGTCACACTTCCACTGGTTCCCTGATCCAGTCTAGCTGCCTTTCCACCTGTTGTCATAACTGGTTTTGGACCCGGAACCACTCTCACTACAGATGCTCCTGAAACTCTTCACCAAGACTGAAAACTGGCCTGGAACCTGCCTCCATGGTGCTGCTCACACAGGACTCTCCAGCAAGGTGCAATCCTCCACAGCCACTCTGACCCTCTACTCAGCAGTGTAACCCCAATTTAAATAGGGGTGATCAATGCCCACATTCTCCACCACTTTGTGACAGCCATCCTGGCACCTGTAGTCTTTAGCGCCCTCTATGGGGAATTAACTCGAGCTGCCGCCACCACCACTCTATGCCAGGAACAACCTTCCTGGGTTAGTTCACCTTCTTGGGGCAGATCCATAAATCACCAATCCACACTCTGGTCATTCAGTTCTTAAATGCACGTTTATTTACAGTGTCCATAATTATCCTTCACCTAACATATCTACGGGACGTACAATCTGGTTTCTCACCACATGCAGAGCTCCTGTGTCTCACAGCTCTTTAGACTTTCAATTTACTGTCCCGTATCTGCAGCAACCTTCTAACCTGCAGTCTCCTTCTGAGCCACAGAAGCTTTCATCTTATAGTGCTGGCCACACCCTACTTCCTGTGAGGCAGCCATCTTCTGGCTCAGTTCTAGCTCAGCAGCCATTTGTGGCACCACTCTGCCACAAATAGTTTGACAACAGTCACATAAAAGCTATTTTTTTCTAATTGTAAATCAGGAACATGTGTCCCATCTTCTCAGTCCTCTGGTGGAAAAAGAGAGACACACAAAAAGCAGCATCCTTATGTATTAAAGGGGGTAGATTTGTAGGGAAAGTGAACAGGGAACTATTATGTACACTTTTTTGTAATACAAGAAGTAAACGATACAAAATGGATACCAGGGTACAAAATATATTGAAATGACAGAGTAGATCAAACTGGGGGAAGGGTGGCTCATTAGTAGAGTGCTCACCCTCCGGAGGGGGTTAGCACACTGCCAGCGCCATCTTGGAAAGGTCTGAGCATGCTCAGAAGGGACCATTCGGCCCTTCTGAGAATTTCTGGCTTTTTTTAAAAAAAAAAAAAAAACTTACCCAACCCAGGGAAAGCCACACATCACTGGAACCCCTACAGAAGATGAGTATTCTAACCCCCAGGCCCTGCTAGGCCCACATCCCCTTAAGCACCCCACCCCTGCCCCCACTCCCTGGCCCCCATTTGCCTATTCTCTCTCTGGCCAGTTGTGGCCAAGGAATGGGGAGCACGGGCCTACTGACCTCAATGGTCACTCTATCATGGCCTTCTAGCCTGCAACAGCTGGTTGATGGAGGCCATTGATCGGGTTGTTCCTAGGCATCTGCTTCCAGAGCATCAGCTCCATAATTTACGGGGGACCTAGGATGTCTCAAGCGTGAAGGGAGGCAGTTGGAGCAATGGTGGTGCTGTACTCACACCCAAGATGATCAGTTGAGGCATAGAGCATTTTTAAAGTCCTATGTCGTGGCAGTGAGGGTAGCAAAGAAATGGTTCTTTGCTGCACTCATTGCATCTGTCAGTCATGTCCAGTAGAGCTGTTCTGGGTGGTGAGAGGTCTGGTCGGTCCAGCCTGTCTCCGCCTGGAACTGAATTCAACCACGGCTTGTTGTGACATGTTTTTGAAATACTTTGCGGACAAAATTGCTCACATTGAGCATGACTTCGACTTCACCATTTCAGATGCAGTGGCAGAGCCAGACGTTAGGTCATGTTTTGTGGGATGAATTTCAATTGGTGATGCCTGCCGATGCGGCCAATGTGCTGGGGTCTGTTTGAACCATGACTTATGAATTAGATCCTTGCCTGTCCTAGTTAGTAAGAGCTTTCAGGGAGACAGTAGGGCTGGGGCTGGCAGGGGTTATCAATGCCTCCCTTCGGGAGGGGAGGGTGACGGTTTGCCTTAAGGAGGCTGTGGTCCAGTCCCTCCTTGAAAAACCATTGCTGGACATTGATGTCCTGGCTAGTTACCAGCCTGTCTCTAACTTTCCCTTTTTAGGAAAGGTTATTGAATGGGTAGTGGCTTGTCAGTTCCAGAAACATTTGGATGGCATCGGTTTTCTTGATCTCACACAGTCTGGCTCTTGTCCAGGTTACAGCATAGAGACAGCACTTGTGGCCTTGGTCGACAACCTCCTCATAGAATTGGACAATGGCCATATGACCCTACTGGTTCTATTAGGTCCATCAGCAGCTTTTGATACCATTAACCATGAGTTGCTGGTGACATGCCTGCAGAACCTCGTGGGGGTGGATGGGACTGTTTTACAATGGTTCTGTTCCTACCTCGCAGATGGATCTCAGTGGGTGTGCTAGGGAACTGTACTTCGTCCTCTGGTGGCCTCCCATGTGGGGTCCCGCAGTGTTCTATTCTGTCCCCTCTCTTGTTTAATGTGTATATGAAGTCACTTGGGGAGGTTGTGTGCAACTGGGGGGTTCGCAGTCATCAGTATGCTGATGACACCCAGCTGTATTTGTCATTTTCATACGACCCAGACCCTGCTGCCTCGTTGCTGTCCTGTTGTTTGACAGCTGTGGGGAATTGGATGAGGTCAAGCTGATTGAAGCTCAATCCCAATAAGACAGAAGTCTGCCCCTGGAGAGGTGTAGGACCAGTTCGGTTTGTTCACCTCCAGAGACTTATGGAACCAGCGAGGTTCCGAAATGTCCTAGGGGAATTGCCTCCTGATCTTGATGACCGCTCTCTCGATGACCGCATTGTCTTCTGGAACAACTTGTTGATTGAGGTCATTGACCGAACGACTCCCAGGCATTCACTTCCGGAATGTCAACGACGTGGGTCCCCTTGGTTTACAGAGGACATGCACTGGATGAAGTGGGAAGGATGGCGGTTAGAGCAACTGTGGCGCCGAAGTCGTGCTGAAGCCGACCAATTGCGACATAAAGCTAGTCTAAAAGCTTATGCTGTGGCGGTGCAGGCAGCAAAGAAAGAGTTCTTTGCTGCCCTCATAGCATCCACAAAGTCACATCCAGCAGAGCTTTTCCAGGTGGTGCAGAGACTGGTCAGTCTGACTTCTCTCTGCCTGAAACTGGAATCTTCCAGTGCCCGCTGTGACATGTTTGTTGACTTTTTTTGTGGATAAAATCGCTCAGCTGCACCGTGACTTCGATGCGGCGCTTATAACAGTAGGTGAACCTGAGGAGGTGGAGGACCCGCCTTGTCCGATTTCATGGAATCAATTTCAGTGGGTGTCGTCCGCTGATGCAGCAAAGGTTCTTGGGGCTGTAAGGGCCACCTGTTGTGAATTAGATCCGTGCCCATCCTGGCTGGTCAAGGCCTGCTGGGAGACATTAGGAACATTGCTGGCAGGGGTTGTCAATGCCTCCCTTAGGGAGGGCAGGGTGCCGAGCCGGTGGTGAGGCCCCTGCTCAAGAAACCATCTCTTGACATTGACTCCCCGGCCAGCTATCGGCCAGTTCCTAACCTTCCCTTTTTAGGGAACATTTTAAAGAATGGGTGGTGGCTCAGCAGCTTCAGGGGCATCTAGATAGGGTCAGTTTTCTTGATCCCTCACAGTCTAGTTTTCGCCTTGTGTTTGGCACAGAGACTGTGGTTGTGGCTTTTTTTGACGACCTGAGCCGTGAATTAGACTGGGGCAGATCTTCCATTTTAATTCTATTAGATCTGTTGGCTGCATTTGATACCGTTGACCATGAGATGTTGGTGGCTCGGTTGCAGGACACGGCCGAGGTGGGCAGAATTGTTCTTGAATGGTTTTGCTCATTCCTGGCCAGGAGAACTCAGCATGTGGTTCTCAGGGAATGTACTTCATCTCCCCGGGACCTCACATGTGGAGTCCCGCAGGGTTCTATTCTGTCCCCCCTCCTTTTCAATGTGTATATGCAGCCTTTGGGTGAGGTTGTGAGAGGGTTCGGCGTGTGTTGTCAACAGTATGTCGATGACACACAACTCTGCCTCTCTTTTTCTACAGACCCAGACCTGGCAGTCTCGGTGCTCACCCAGTGCGTGGCAGCTGTGGGGGACTAGATAAGGGTGAGCCATCTGAAGTTGAATCCTGACAAGGCAGAGGTGATGTTGGTGGGTAGGACTGGGTGGTGGTGGCCCCCATCATCGATGGGGTCTGCCCCCCTATGGTCACACAGGTCTGTAGTCTGGGGGTGCTCCTCAACTCACAGCTCCACCTGGAGGCTATGGCAAAGGGAGCATTTTGCCAATTACATCTGGTACAACAGCTGCGGCCATATGTTTCGGACTCGGATCTGGCCTCCATCATCCATGCCTTTATCACCTCTAAACTAGACTACTGTAATGCACTCTATGTGGGGCTGCCCTTGGGGATGGTCCGGAGGTTGCAGCTGGTGCAGAATGCGGCGGCCCATCTCCGGGCCCAATTCAAGGTGCTCTTGTTGACCTTTAAAGCCCTTCATGACCTGGGCCCTGCTTAACTGAGTGATCGCCTCACCCCCTGCGTGGCCCCAGTGGTTGTCCAGAGGCGCCCTCCTGGCAGTTCTGCATTATTGGAAAGTTTGGATGGACAGGAGGGCGTTCTCGGTGGCTGCGCCATTGCTCTGGAATTCCCTCCCGGTGGGGGTTATCTCCTCGCCTTTCAATGAAATGGTAAGACCTGGCTCTTCCGCCAGGTGTTTGACAGGGGAGGGAGGGAGGGTTTAGAGGGGTGGGGGTGGGGTGGAATTTTTTAATGCACAAGCCAGAGTTCTAGTATAGTTTTATATTGTTATTTATTTTATAGGCGTGTTACATTTATTTTTATATTGTAATTTTTGTTTTTATGATTGTAAGCCACCCCAAGTTGCTTTTGCGAGAGGAGCAGGGTAGAAATGGAATAAATAAATAAATAAATAAATAAATGTTGCTGCTTTTCCACAGGTTGAGACTTTGGCCCTTTTCAAATGGGCTGCAGTTGCGGGGGGTGGGGCAGGGGTGGGGATGTGGTTTGTAGTCACACTGCTGCAGGGATGGTGACGGAGGTACACATGTGCACACCCACCCACCCCACATCCCCACACATGTCCCACCTCCCTCCAGAGCAACCTGCATTTTTGCTTGTTGCCCCAAGCAGGGGCCATGGGTGGAGGTGTGTGGGGGATGCATGTTATGCAGGAGTGCATAGGCACCCATGCATGCCCACCCAACTGCCCCTGCTTACAAATGAGACACACCCACTCATGTCCACTGCATGGGTATGTGTGGGTGCGTCTCATTTGAAAAGAACCTTTGTGTAGCTCAACCTCAAGATTTGGGAGACAGTCTCTTCCACCATGCAATGATTGTTCAGAAATAATTGGAGCAGATATTTAAGTCCTTATTTGGGCAAACACCTTCTTGAAGTCCATGGGGGTTTTCTCTTAGAAAGGAAAGAATCAAACCTGAATAAAGATTTAAGAGATTCCCCCCTGGGCTGATGCACATCAGATTGTTCTGCAAGAAATATGACAAATCTCTTCCAGGGCTTTTCTTTTAAGTCAGCAGTTTGTAACCACTCTTGCAAAACTTATTCATTTGCAATAGTAGGACAGTGCATGACTGTGGCTGCTGTTTCAAAATATCAGATTATCAATATAATTCTTTTCCCCATGCCAGTAAGGGTTGAGTAATGGTGCCATACCCATGACAGGTTTTTGGTAATACATCAGATTTTGAATGGAGCATTATTTTCTCAAGCTTGTGTGCATCCGTGGCTGCTTGAATATACCTACAAGCCTCTACCTGTTCATATGAGTCTCCATGTGACGAGGCACAGAATGACACCCACCATACCTACCTACCCACACCAGTTACGTTGTTTTAGCCACCCCCACCCATGTCATTCCATGCCTTCTCATATATACCTGTCCTACATTTGCTCAGTTTATAGATTTCTAACTGGCACGTTTGCTACGCTACATGCTTGAGGAAGAACCCTGTGTGGCCTGAAAACTTGCACATTCTCACCAACAGAAGTTGGTCCAATAAAAGTTATCATTTGAACTAGGATAACCTTAGAGACAGGATTCACTGTACTTAGACCACCCCAATGGGTGAATCCACACAATGGAAGGATAATAACCATAATAAAGCAAACTCATAATGTGCCACAAGCCGAGAGCAGGAGTGCCCGATGTGCACCAGTTCCTGTTATGCTTTCTGTAATAAAGGGCACAGTTCAGAAGTTGTTTGAATGGTTCAGTATTAGTGCAACCATTTCCACACCCACTTCTAGAAAAATACCTGTAGTTAGAAAATATAAGTGACAAGCAATCAGTAACATTTTCACCCCTTGGCTTGTACTCAGTGTCATATGTAAAAGAGAGCAAAGAAGTTGAGATTGTGCTTTCCTAGACTTTGTTAGCAACAAAGATATTATTTTTGAATCGCTCAGACTCTCATAAGGCTTTTTCCAATGACAGGTTTTAATTAATGTCCCTGATTGAACACTTGTCCTTTCAGATTTGTCTTCGTGAATTTAAAGAAGTGTGTCACCCAATCAGAAAGATCAGTAATTGTGTCTTTGGGCACAGTGGGTCCAAATTAATGCAGATTTGTGATTGGCTTACCCACACAATTGTAAGCCAATAGTATAATGATTTTTCAGCTCTGCAATGGCCTACTGTACAGTTACACCAAAAATGAATGCAGCATTATTATTATTATTATTATTATTATTAAACATTTATAAAGCGCCAGTTGCAACCTGGCGCTGTACAGAACATACAATCAGATGCGGTCCCTACCGGTGGCTTACAATCTAAAAGACAAGGAGGGGGAGACAAGGAGAGGGGACAGCGGGAGAGACATGGGAGAAGACAAACAAACATTCAGGCGGATGCGAAGTCTCAGG
>QEPC01002599.1:448786-460514 GCA_003113815.1 Sphenodon punctatus | reverse complement strand
GGGGGGGGGGGGGCAGAAACTTATTCTAACTTAATTTTTGAAGGAAACACGCAGGAAACTCAGGTGTTTTTAATTCCAGGAGTTGGGAACACATACATAATAATGGGTGCTTGTTGCTTGTACATGGATCACACCCATGCCACTGCCCTGCCTCACACCCGGTCAGGCTATTCCTTTAAAGTCACCCCACCAAATGTCCAGGCGTAGCAGGTGCTGCCTGCTCTGCTCCAGCCCCACTTGCAGTGCTCTGGAACATCCCTGTGGGTGGCAACCTACCTAGAGTGGCGCCTGACCCACCCGCAGCTCTATGGTGTGTGGGAGCGGGGCGCCACATGGGTGCACCGTGAGCTGTGGCATCATCAGGTCCATTTAAAATGGACCCAAGTGGGGCTGTTAATCAGCAGGGTTCCTAGTTTTCTGGGACAAAAAATTGGAAATTCTCTGATTAAAACCCCCCCCATAAATTCTCCGATTAAACCCCCCCAAATCTCTGTTTTTCTGTCATTAAATGTAAATGCTAGTTGACTTTCCCTTACCACAATATATATAGGTATGAGTTAGAACACCACATTTTATTGTAGTATTTTCATTTTTATGCAATTTTGCAGCTACCTATCCCACCAACAGTCCAAAAAATATCTCCCCAAAACTGAGGTCTGTGGCACCTCTCCAAATGCAGAGCCCCTCCCCCCCACAGCACATGCCTTTAGGTTTCTTCCCCTCCATTGCCCTGTCCTTGCTGCCTTCTCCTCCCAGCCTGGTCCCAGACCGCTCTGCCAACCAGAAAGGGGGACCATATAGAGGCTGGCACTTGGGGAAGATGTTATGGGCCCAATTAGGCCCAACTCCTCTTCCCTCTTCACAAGACCTAGAAGACCTGACTACCCCAATTCATAGTTCCCCTGGCTACAACCCACAGGAGGTCTGTGGTACCCCTCCAAATGCAGAGCCCCTGCCCCTCCACAGCACAGGCCTTCAGGTTGATTCCCCTCAGCTCCACTCCACGTCCTTGCTGCCCCGCGCTCGCTGTGTCCTTCTCCCAAACGTGTAAGTTTTTGCCATTTTCTGCGAAATAATTTGGAAAAAGGCAAACATCTGTTTTGTTTTTTTCTGGGGAAAAGCAAAATCTCTGGTTTTCTGTCTCAAAGAGAAAACTAGAAACCCTGGTAATCAGGCAGAGGTAGAGGGTGTACTCCTAGGGCAGGTCCGTTGGTGAGCACCCCCACGTCTGTCTAAAGAGTAAGACACCTAATTTTATGTTTCTGTGTAATCTTAATGAAGGGTATAGCCATAGGCTTGTCACTGAAGGCAAGTTTGACCCTTAGGAACAAATACTTCAGATTCACTAGTTTGTGTGGAAAATCCATTCCCTAATTCCTGAGGTGCTATGTTTACTTGAGATTGTGGAACAAAACAAAGATAAATGTAAGCCTCGCCACCACAGGTTCCAGGCAAACTGGGTCTGGATGCCCTTGACAGCAACACATATAAAACAAGAAACAAATAGTCCAGAGCAGAGAAGATAATTAGGCTGCAGTCTTTACCCATGACCTTTCTGGGTAGGTTCCCAGGTCAAAGATTTCCAACACAGGAAGGTCAGTCAAACGGTTTCTAATTGGTTAATAAGGTACACTTGCCCAACAATCCCTCTTGTTTCACACCATTTGGTGCTGGTTAAACCCATGTGGTAGAGCTGAGGAAATGGGGCTTATGACTAGCATCCAGCTTGGGATAGGGCACTGCCAGCCCAAAAGACTTGCCAAGTCCATTACAGAAGGTCAGCAAAAGAATGGGATGGATTATACAAGTACTCTTTCTCCTCCTCTGTCCCCTTTCCACTATTGCATTCCTTCCTCCAAACTCCTCCAGCCAGTGGAAGGTCAAGAATAGGTGCCCTAGAGTCCTTCTGATAGGCTCAGGGAGTGCTCTATAGTAGAATATCATTTGGTGTCCTCCTGGGAGATCTCAACTATGGGTGCGAGGAAGGAGGAGCAAGGGGGGTGTATTTCCTTCCACTTGACCTTCAGGTTGAGAGTGAAGGGGCACCCTCGCCCCTTTCTGGTGTGGCCACGCCCGCTTTCAAGCATTGTGATATCACAATGCTCAGAGACGGGTTGGGGGAATGGCCACAGGTGACTGTGCCATTTTTTTAGCATTGTGATGTCACAATGCTTGGAAAGGGGCATGGTGGTATCAAAAAGGGGTGAGTGGGAAGGATTCTCCCACCTCCCTGCACTCCTGTGACTTTAATTTATTATTATTATTATTATTAACAAACATTTATATAGTGCCAGCAGTGTACCTGGCACTTTACAAAGTAATAAAATAGACATGGTCCCTGCCCCTAGGGCTTACAATCTGAGAGACAGGAGCTGGGGGAGAGACTTAGGAAGGGGAACAGAGGGAGAGACAAGGGGTCTAACATTCATGAAGATGCGAGGTCTCAAGTGCACGTACTTGGCTTGGTTACGATGAGAATGACAGCAGGCAGGTCCATGTTGCAAGGATAAGGGTAAACCGATCGTAGGTATAGGAATAGTGGCTCAGCAGGATAAAGAGTCAGACAGAGCAGAGCGAAAGAGGTGAGTTTTAAGGAGAGATTTGAAGGTATGAAGGGAGGGGGCAAGGCGGATGTGGACAGGGAGGGAGTTCCAGGCATGGGGGGCAGCAAGTGAGAAGGGACGAAGGCGCTTAGGGGAGCAGGGAAGGCGTGGAAGGTTGAGAGAAGGGACAGAGGAGGAGCGAAGTGCACGGGCTGGAGTATGGAGGGTGATAAGTGCAGAGAGGTAGGGGGGAGCGAGGTTGTGAAGAGCTTTATAGGTGAAGACTAGCAGCTTGTGCAGGATTCGTTCAGGAAGGGGAAGCCAGTGAAGCGAATTCTGCAGGCACCCCTGATCTCCACCCCTCCCTTTTGTTGAGCTCATTATTCGTTAAGACAGTTTGCTGTGCTGTCCTTGGGTGTTGTTCCTCTCCTGAACGAGTGACAAAAGAGAAACCAAATGGAAGGCACAAACAAAGGAGGAATGGCTCCTTTGTGGCATGGTGCTTTGAAAGGTGGAGTCTAAAGGGATGAGAAGGCAGCCCTGCTTGACTCCCTCTACCCTCTACCCTGTGTCAACCTTGAATGTATTTGTGTTTGTAGATTCTTTTTCTTGTTTACGTCAGATTCGTTTGAGCCAGGCACTTTGTACTTGAAAAAGTCTTCAAAGGTTGGCATCCTCTCTGAGGTTTGTGCTTCAAGCTATTTTTTAATAGTAGTTTAACACCATGGTGTGTTTCAGTGGATTATCTATTTTCCAACTGTGGGCTAACATTTCTAGCAGCCATGTAATGTTTAAAGGCCTACAGGGAAGCCAGCTTAATCCAGCACCCTTTTTCTGTGGTTTTTCCTTAGGCCAACAACATAAAAATGCACTGTACAATTATAAAAACCTTTCTTTGTTACCAAAAAAAAAAAAAAACAGGCAAAGAAACGTAAGGGATTTGATTTATTTTGCTATTTTTCAGGTTTGATGCAAAGATAAGCAATTGAATTTGTGCACTAGTCTTTCATGTTAGAAGGTGTGAGTTCAAATCCTGGTTCAGGGAGCTATACATGAAAATGATTGTGGTGGTCTTAGTCTGACTCCGGGGTGAAATCTATCCACTTTGTATGTAAAAAGCATCAGCAGCTGTAGAGTTACTTATCTGGTTCATACAAACTAGGGATGAACTGAGTACCAAAACAATTATTATATTCTCGAGTATTTCCAAGTTTCTGAGGATTGGGCCCAAGTTTTTTGACTGCTTTTCGGTAACTTGGTGAATACTCCATATACTCATGCATGGGTGGAAGGGGGGCAGGCAGAAGAGGGCATGGAAGGAGGTCAAGGGGCAGCAAACTCACCAGAAAGCAGAGGGAGCCAGTGCGCTGGTGTGGAGTGCAGCCTCTATTCTAGTGCTCCCTGGGAGCATGCTAATACTCTCTGGAAGCATGCTGGGAAATGTAGTTCAGCATGCTCCCAGAGTGCATTCAAACAGTGGCTGTGGCTGGCTCTCTAGGAACATGCTGGACTACCTTTCCCAGCATGTTCCCAGAGAGCATTATAACAGCTGCTTCACTCCACAGCAGCATGTTGGCTCCCAGTGCTTTCTGGACAGTTTCCTGCCCCTGGGAATGGGCAGAGAAGAGAGGCAGGGGGCAGCAGAGGGAGTTGGCATGCCACTGTGGTGTGGAACCACTGTTCTATGCTCCCAAAGCACTCCACAGCGGCGCGCTGGCTCCCTCCACTTTCCAGTGAGTTTGCTGGGCCCCCCCTTTCCATTCACTTCCTCTTCCCTGCCTGCTGATGCCCTCCACCCCACATTCTTCAATATAGGAATTGCAAAGTAGCGAGTATCAGGGCCAATTCCTTCATTACTCGGTACTCAGCAAGACAAACTGAGTACCAGGATACTCAGTGAAAACCATGTTATTCCAAGTACTGAGTTTCAGCCCTAATACAAACTAAGGCCTGGGTTAGGGCTTCACCAAGTGTTTGGGCCAGTCTGAGGACCCTTGGAGAATACTCGCAAATTCCAAGAATGGGATTGAAGAGGGGGCCAGAGGCTAGAGGGAGCTTGGGGGCGGGGAGGGAAGAGAGGGTAGGGGCATAGCAGGGGCTTGGGGTAGAGTACTCACCCTCCAGAGGGGGGTCCAGCAATGCGTGTTTTCATCCGGAGCTGGGTAAAAAAAAATTAAAAAACAAAACAAAACTGGATATGTTTGGAAGGGTTGAACATGCCCCTTTTGAACATGCTCAGACCTTTCCAAGGTGGCACTGGAAGCACCCCCACCCCTGAGCTCCCATTAGGTCCCAAATGCTGGTCTATTCTCTCCCTGGCCAGTGGGAGCCAGGGAAGGGGGAGCAGAGACCTAGCACTGGCCTCCAGCCACCTTCCCTGCACTTGACTGAGAATTTTCTGGGTTCTGAAGTTTTGGGGGCCCTTCCTCGAAACTTTGGCACTCAGAAAATTGAGTCAAATGCCCCTGTCCTCAGTGTTTTCTGAGGCAAATCAAGGACTGAGTTTCAGCACTAGCCTGGGCAAGAGGAGCACAAGCATGCTAAATATGGGAGGGGAAAAACAAGTAGGTGGTGGTGTTCACTCGGGTGATGCTTGGACCAAGGGAAATAATCTCTGAAGTCTGGAATACCCAAGCCTGCACAAAGCGGCATGCAACTCCCCACAGGTTGCCACCTCCCTCTTCCTTTTCAGTGCAGTCCTTTTTCTCCTTCTCTTCAAGTCCGTCTTAGTTCCTCCCTCCCTCCCTTTCCCCCTACAGCACAGCCCCCTCAATCTCACCCCTAGCCTGTCGAAGAGGTTGATCCCATCCTCTGCATGTAACTGTGCTTATTCTCTCTGGGAGAAAGCAGATGTGAAAGTAGCCCGCATTGGCCTGGGATTCACCTGCACATTTTTTCCATTACCGCCAGACGTTGGCCCACATACACCTTGGGGCAGGCAGCTAATGGATGCAACCTGTGGAAAAAAATTGGAGATGCATCCCAGGCCAACGCCAGCCCACCTGGGTCAATCCAGGCCAACTTGGGCCCACATGTCTGCTAGGCCCTGCCCAGCAGGGCTTTTTACCCATGGCTCTGTGGTCCTGACAGATCTCGCCTCATGGGTGTGTGTGTGTGTGTCTGGATCTCATCTGCCTGGCACGTGGCCTCATCCAGCAGCTGAAAGGGGATATCCCCCCGACCTCTCCCCTTCTCCAGGGCTTGGGCTGAGGATAGGATGTCCCCATAGGGAACATCACAGAGCATCTGGAATGTCTTTGTTGGGGAGCAGAGGGCACTTGGGGACTGGGCACCTTGCTGGGAGAAGGGCATTCAGGTGACTGACACGGCTCTGTATTCCCTCCTTCCTCGGGGTTTCACAGGGCTTCAGAGCCCCTCTGGGATTATTTGGAGGGGAGAGGGAGTGATGTCTCCAGGTAGCTAGCACAAGGCCTGTAGCAGCTCCCCTTGTATTGCCTGCATCTTCATCAGCGTGGCCCATAACCTCCAGATATGGGTTACGGGCCCAGTTCCCAGCTATGTGGGCACCCCACATTCAACTACGCTGCAGCATCCTTGCCTGAAGCCCGCAGAGGAGGCTGAGGCAGCTGGTAATGGCTTCATGCCAGGTGGAACAGGTGATTCGCACTGTCTGTGGATCTCTCTATTGCACGCCTCAGCAGTGGCGTGAAGGTTTTGGAGGGCAGCTAGCTATTGTTGCTCCATAGCTCTCAAACAGCTGACCAGTGTGCCTTCAGACACCACACCAGAGCCTTTGAAGTGGTGATTTGCTGCATGCTGGCAAGGGGCTACCAGAGGGGCATGTATGAATGGGGGTTGTATGCGGATGGAGCAGGGTTCCCAACCCACCCCCAGCTTCTGGGACCCCATTAGATGTTTCCGATATGGACTAGCTGTCTGATTGATCTCTGGGCAGAGGGGACGTGCCCTCCTCTCCTCCCAACTACCGCAACCCCTTGGAACTATACTCTATGGACTTCCTGTGTGAGTGATCTGTGGAAGGAGCTGAGTTCCCCAACCCTCCAGCTGTCATGAACCCCTTGGAACTGTGCCTTATGGACCACCAGTGTGAGTGATCCTTGGCCTGTGGTGTTGAGGGTGTCTGGCAGCAGCCTGCCAGGCCAGAGGAACTGGTTGTTTGGCCTGCATGCAGCTGCTTTTGCATGTCTCCTTTCTGCTTTCCCCTTCTACCTGTGCTCACCATGGAGTGTGCGCTTTGCTCCCCGCAGCTGAGTTTTAGTGGGTGGCGATGGGTTCCTCCTGTGACTGGCTGGCACCTCGATGTAGGCATGTTTCCCTGGCCTCCACCCCCAACATCTCGGAATACTGTGCAGTGCTGGCAGAAGCAGCTGCTGTGGCATCTTTTGCCCATAGTTCATCATGTCTGAACATCATGGTGGAGGGCAGGATGCTAGGAGCAGGGCCATATTGAGGCCACCCATCTGCCCACATGTTTGGTTCCTCTGCCTTACCCAGGGCGTGGAGATGGCGGGACGACTCTCCAGCTGCCAAGGCTTGCACACACGTTTGTTCTGTGCTGCTTATCAACCCAGGAAGCGGCGGTTGCATTTTTTCACTCCAGAGCGGGGCTGCCTCACCGCCGTCTTGTCTATTTTCACCCTCGGTTGAGCAGGGATCAGTTCTCAGTCCTCCAGCACCCTCTTCCCTTTGGGCGCAGTGGGTAGAGCTTGTGCTGAGCTGGTTGAGCTAAGAAAACCATGCAGCACAATGGGCCTCCCTAAAGCAGGACGCCAGAGGCAGCCTCTTCATTTCTCTCCGTTTAAGGCCATCCTTGAGTTGTACTAACAGGAAAAAGAGGTGAGAGGGAGACATATCTGCTATAAATAGGTGGCAAGGCTGGCAAAGTCCGATGCTACTGGGACTTTGCACCACAGGGTAGTGATGGGCAACTTGGGATGAGATGAATCACCACTGTCCTGACACAGTGCTCTAGAGAGAAAGAAGGGACGCTCTCTGCCTTCTTCCTGCTTGCTAATGTATTTCATCAACAGGAGACATGATCTGGCCATAACATGCAACAGGCTTCACATAAGTTGGGGGGCCACCCACCACTGTAACAGGCTGAAGTTTGGTACAGACTTAAAACTGTCTAGTCAAGGAGCATAAATCTCAAGTGGGCTTTGATGTCAACATTTTGAAACTCTGGAGCTCCCTTCCCCCACCCTTTCATTATAGCTGCATTACAAGGAAACTATCAGAGATGACATTTGGAGGGGGAACAAAAGCCTGTAATTGAATTTCCAGGTATTGTTGCATTTTTATGCACTTCTCCAGGAAAGAACTTTTCTCTGAAGAAGTGAAGGATAAAAGAGCAGTGATTGCAGGGTTCTGCAATCATACATTTATCAAGGAGCATCTCCTTCAAAATGATATTTCACATTTAGACCAGGGACACTGGATGGTTTGAAAATGGAAACTCATGTTCCAGTTGACGACTTCCTTTGCATCTGGATAGGGGTTCCAACCAAAACCGAAGCAGCCTGGTTTCCACTCACACATCCATGGAAGTCAGTAGGAACTCTATGGGCTCAGTGCTTTGGAAAATCAAGCCACTCCTACTTGCTTAGCAGCCTACCTCCAGGCCCCTAAGTTTGAAAATGTTGGCATGGGCTATTTGTGTATAGGTCACAACATTACTTTGGGCGGTGGCAAAGAGCTGAGTTTACAGTAAGGCTTTTAAAAGTAGGGATGTGCGAACGCGGTTCAGAATTTCAGGGTTCAGTCCAAACTCGGGGTGTTCAGACCGTTCGTGAACACCCCGAATCTGAACTGCCCCCTGCCTGAACCGGCCAAATTCGGGCAGGGGCAGGGAGGAACCCAGTTTTCCCTCCTGGCTGCACGGGTGGAAGGGGCGCCGGGGAGCACCTCCCCCCCACCCTGCCCAGCTTTGTTTAAAAAAAATGTTTTAACCCCCCCCACCCCAGGGATCGCCCTACCTGGTGGTGCCGAACCTCTGGCCCTGGATCCAGTGGTGGCGCGGGTCCAGCGGTGGGTCCAGCGGCAGTGGCACTCCGGAGCACTTCAGGCCGCTACTAGGCCTTCCTGCTCAAACCGGAAGGCCTACTAGTGGCCTGAAGCACTCCAGAGTGCCGCCACCGCTGGGCCCACTGCTGCTGCCGGACCTGGACCCCGACCTACCTGGTGGTGCTGAGGCTCTGACCCTGGGCCCGGTGGCGGCAGTGGCAGCTGGGAGCTTCTGGGAGCATTCTGGGAGCATTCTGAAGTTCCTCCATTGTGTATCCTATTCCTAGAAGAAGCTAACTCGCTTAATGAATTTAGGAGACTTGAAGTCGTTAACAATTTCCCTATAGTTTTCTTTATATTTTGGGGCACATGACTATTTCTTGTTCTGAACTTGTTCCAGCCCCCTGCAAGATCCTTAGGAGCCTCGGGAGTAGGGTTTCTTTCTTTCCCCTCACATTTTGTAATTGCTGCTAAGTGGCTTTGTTTGCAGCCATTTCGAGCAGAAATACTCTTTGTTTTATGGGTCATAGACAATGAACTAGTCTCTCACCCCTAAAAGTCCCCCCTTTAGCGCAGAGTTGAAACAGCCTGGCTGTGCAGTATAAGAAGCCAGCATCATGAATGCTCGTCATGCTAACTGGGATCCACAGAGTATTCAGCTTGTGAGCATGACAATTCACTTTGAAAAGATTAAATTATTAAAGAAATCGGAGGGAAGCTGGTATCCCCTTGGGAAGACTTGCTTAGCATTTCTCTTGTTTAATTTTAAGATTTTATTAAGAAAAGGGATGAACTTGCTTTCTCTGTACTCTTCTCCGTCCTGATCTATCTAACCCATGATGGCAGATTGGGGAGTCCGAGTTAGTGTTTAAATGAAGATTAGGCTCTGTATTCATGGACATTATTCCTATTTTCCAATGGCATTCCAAAAGTCCCAATGAATATTTGCACCCAAACGAATACTTGTATATTCCTTAAAACTGCTGTTTTTATGGGGGTTTTTTGGTCATTTTTGTTTGGCTGTTCGGTAATTCAATCAAATATTCATTTGAATCATGGGAGTAATTATATTGGCGGGTATAGGGAATGCGTTCCTCACAAATTTCCTCTTCCCACAATTCTAGGGAAATTGGAGTGGGGCTTAGGTGGGTCAGCATCCCCCTGAAATTTTCCCCCTTAGTTACTCTCCTGGTTTGAATAACCAAATATCCAAATAAAAATGACTGAAAAACCCAACAAAACTAGGAGAAACATCTGAAGAGCCCATGTTGAATAATATCCAAATGAAGTGGGCACGAATAGTGTTTTTATACCAGCTTCATAGGACTTGAACTGAGGTAGGTGAATTTGGCAAATACAGTATTCGGAACAAATATTCGTTCCAGCACTAATCAGAATCATTTCTGCGGCTGCCCAGTACCACCGGTCTGGCCTTATTTGTTCAAGTGACAGGGCTGGGGCGACCACCCTGGGCCCCACTCTTTCTGCGGGCGTCACAATGGCCCCTGTTTTCACCAGGGCAGGGGGCCGGGCCCCACTCCCTCCCAGAGAGACCCCAAACACAACCACATTTAGGGTCCCACTGAGGGTGCCCCCAAGGGGGTGAGGCCATCAGGGCCCTGTGCATTCTAAGGCCGGCCCTGTCAAGTATATTCATAGATACACTCGGGGACATATTTTCAAAGGAGCTTTGGATTTTCTACTTCTCAGCACCCAGACTTAGGGTTCAATTTTCCAAAGTACCCACCTTGCAAAGCAAAAGCAGCATGGGTGAAAATGACATCATTTAAAAGCCAGTCTTTTTAATATTCATTTGTACTGTAATCTGCCCTGAATATTTCCCCTAGATGTCTCCTGTATGCCTGTCTATAAGGAAAGCAAATGTACTGACCTTTAAAGCCACACTGTCCATGAACTGTGATCAGCTGGGTCTAAATTCTGCCAGATCAAAAGTATCAAATGTTGTTGTCATTAAAGGCGGACACAGTGATATTCACTGCAAAGATTAGAATAATAGGATTAGAGAAGTGATCATAGTCCTGTATGTGACTAATGCAGTGATTTCTAAGAGCCATAAAGACTCATAATTACATTTATGTGGATTAGTATAATCCATGAACTTGTAACCCGCTGGGACTTGGGCTAGCAGGGCTGGAGAACTGCAGTACTGCCTAACTCTGCTTTCTGCTGCCTGGAGAATGCAGGAGTTATTTTCAGAACTAAAATTCACTCTCTGTGTAAGGTGCTGGTGCCCTTCCTGCTCATTCTAATTCATCAATACTTTGAGTTTGGGTAAAATTCTTTTCACAAACTGTAGACTTTTTTGCTGTTCTGTGCACAAATGAGTCAGAAATTTGTTTAGCAAATCAAAGAGCATAACTCTGTTACCCCAGCCACTCTATGCTCCGGGGGCCTTTCGTTCTCCCACCGACCCCGCCCTGAGGGCCAGCGGGATGGCGTGGGTTTCCTCCTTGCCAAGCCCTGTCAATTCAAAACCCTTCCCCCTCCTCTCTTCCTCTCCCTCCCTTTATTTGAGGCCCACTCTGTGCAATTATACTCCCCCCTACACCTTCGTGTTGCTGTCATCTACCGCCCCTCCTGGTTCCCTCTCCTCTTTCCTTCCAGACAGACTTTGAATCCTGGCTCACCTTCTTCCTCTCTGATGACACCCCCACTCTCATTCTTGGTGACTTCAACATTCACGTTGACATACCTTCCTCACCCTCTATCTCCCTGACCTCCTTCGATCTCCAACTCTGGACTGACTCCCCCACCCATACCGACGGCCACTCCCTCGACCTCATCTTCTCTCAAAATTGCTCTTTTGCTGACCTCTCCTTTGATCCCTGCCCTAATTCTGATCACTTCCTAGCCTCCATCCTGTTCTCCAAGCCCATAGCTTGGGCTTCATTTTCGACACGCACCTCTCTTTTAAGCCTTACATTGACTGTTGCCAAATCCTGCCGATTTGCCATCCATAACATTGCTCGGATCCGCCCCTTTCTCTCTACCTCCTCGGCCAAAACCCTTGTTCATGCCATGGTTATCTCTCGCCTCGATTATTGCAACCTCCTCCTTGCTACCTCTCAGATCTAATCTCCCTATGCACTCCTGCTCATGCTCTTCGCTCTTCCTCTGTCCCCTCCCTCACTCTCCCTTGTTTCTCCTGCTCACCTAACCGCCTTCGACCCTTCTCCCTC
>QEPC01002599.1:430268-447444 GCA_003113815.1 Sphenodon punctatus | reverse complement strand
CCAAAATCCTTGTTCATGCCATGGTGATCTCTCGCCTCGACTACTGCAACCTCCTACTTGCTGGCCTCCCTCGCTCTCACCTGTCCCCCCTTATCACAATCCAAAACTCCGCTGCCAAGGTCATTCACTCTGCCCATCGCTTCGACCATGTGCAGTCTCTCCTCTTCTCTCTTCACTGGCTCCCCCTTCCTGAACGTATCCTGTTTAAACTCCTGGTATTCACGTTGAAAACACTCCACAACCAAGCTCTTCCCTACTTCTCAGACCTAATCTCCCTACGCACTCCTGCACGTGCTCTCTGCTATTCCTCTGTCCCCTCCCTCACTCTCCCTCATTTCTCCTGCTCACCTAACCGCCTTCGACCCTTCTCCCTCGCCGCCCCCCATGCCTGGAACTCCCTCCCTGCCCACATCTGCCTTGCCCCCTCCCTCCGCTCCTTCAAATCCCTCCTCAAGACCCACTTTTCCTTGCCGCCTTTCCCAATGCCTGCTAGTCATTCCCATATACCTACTGTCTGCCCTCCTCTGCAGACTGCTGCAACCAACCTGATTGTAGTCAAACTAAGCACACGCAACTGAGACTTCGCATCCACTTCAATGTTTGTTTGTCTTCTCCCCTGTCTCTCCCACTGTTCCCCCTCCCTGTCTCCCCCTCCTTGTCTTTTAGATTGTAAGTCACTGGCAGGGACCGCATCTATTTCTATGTTTTGTGCAGCACCAGGTCACACATCTGGCGCTATATAAATGTTTATAATAATAATAATAATAACCATTACCTGTAGTGTCCGAGTTTCCCTAGCACCTTCCATCATTGTTGCTGCTGTTGTATTTTTAAAACTCTAATTTTCTTTTCATCTCAATGGCTGATTTCTACACTTTGCCTTTCTCTCGTGCTTTGACAATCTAAAGCAGAGGTTTCCCCTCCTGTGTGCCACTTTTAAAATTAGCAAAAGCTCCACAGTCCAGATACAAGTATTCTTAATGGGTGCGCTCAGGCTAGGGGAAGGAAGGGGAAAGTCCAGATCATGGATCTACGCCATGGGTCAGTCCCTGAGTGCAAGCTTGCATCTCTCCTATCTTCCATGGGAGTAACTTTGGACTAAACTGTGCAGGAGACACTAACCCAGATAAGCTCCATCCCATGTCTCTAGAACTGTGGGGGGAGGAAATTTGCAGGGAATGCATCCTCCACTATAATTACTCCTAAGCTTCCTTCCCCTAAGCATGCTGCTTCAGTGCTTGAAGATAGCGGCTGAATTCATGGTCCGATTCAGGAAAAGAGCCAAATAAAAACCTGATGTGTAGCGTAGCCTGAGTTATAAAATTTCAGTGGTCCTGCTCCGGTTGTGTGTTAAAAGTGAAATGTTTATTTTGCATGATACGCTACGGGTGTTTTTAAACGAGCACCACTGGAGTGGGGGGTCCATGGCTGCTGAGTGATGCAGCTGTGGGCGCCCATGCATGGAACGTGAGTGGGGAGTGCTTTGAATGAACAGCTCCCAGCATAAGGAATCAGCATTTCACACACTTGTCAAAGAGACTTTGTTACTACAAACCTTAGAGTTGAGGAAAGGCTCTGAGGAGGATGCTGATGAAATATTCACTTGCAACCTATATTCAAAGCAAGTTACGGCTGAGTCAGAGAAAACCATAAAACTGAGAGAATCCTGAATGAAAAGTGCACATTTTCCAACCTCAGGGGAAAAGAGGACAGAGTAAAGCAACTTAAGCAACAAAACAAGAGATCTCATCCTGTGGGATCTTCAGCATCCTCAATTCTTTTGTGCTCAAAGCACCCCACAGGACGTGCTCAGCACCTTGCACTTGTTACTAGGCTCTGCCTCTTGGAAGAGCAGTATTGACTATCCCCCCACCCCACCCCCCTTACCTCCAAGGGTTTTGGTCTGTGTTTTGTATTCATTCCCATCCATTTTTTCAAATTGACTAAAATAGCCATAGCAAGCAATCAGTGCCTGCCCTGTACAAAACAATTTTTGTGCTTACCAATACCAAAGGAAATGGACAGGATGGAGAGGGAAATTTTCTGTAGTGTATATGAATGGAATTGATTGAATTGCTAGTATGGTAACAGAAAGGCTTGTTTAAAAACAAGCATCCTGAAAATAGGCAAAATGATCAGCCCATATTGGAGACTAGTCTCTTGCAAAGCTGGGTTCTAAAAATTAAACTCTAGTTCTGAGTTAGGATTGGGAAAGTAATATTTTTTTAAAATGGAGGAAATTCCACAGGGTCTTTTAAAAACCATTTGGTGAGATGCCAGAGCCATCCCTGCTGTAACAAGTCCAGATATTCCGTACACAAGAGAGAAGTGGGACTCAAGCCCAGGTCTTTTGGGTCCTGAATGAATAACTTGGCCATTCATCTACCTAGAACTTGGTGCATTGATCCAAGTCACAGCACCTGGAGCCCAGCTACGTTTGCCACACCCCACACTTGGATGGCTGCTCCCAGCTTGGTCTCAAAGGAGCCTGCTGCGGGGATCCTTTCTCCCATCTCCCCCCCACCTGGACTTACCTGCTTGCGGGTGGTGCCGGGGGGGGCTGGTTTCCTCGCTGCCGCTGCCGGCACTGTCATCGCCGCCGCCGCTTCCATCCCTGCCGCCGCTGGGGCCGCCGCCGCTGCTGCTTCGTCCCCGCAGGATACCTGCGGGGACAAGAAGAACAAAAAAACTGTGAGTTGGGGGCAGGGGGGGGAACGCAGAGGGCAGCCACGTGGGCTGTCCTGTCCCCTCCCCCCCCACCCGGAAGTAGCAGGGGCTAAAAGCCCACAGGCAGCGGCTGGAGCCGCAGGCTGCGGCCGCAGGCTCGCGGCCGAAGGGCCGCGGCCAAAGGGCGCGGCACTTCGGGGGCACTTCTGGGGGACTGCAGGGGGGCAGGGGGGTTTTTTGTGTTTTTATTGGGCAGGCTTTTTATCTTTCAGGGCTAGGGTGGTAGGATGGGGGTATTGACACGGGGGGTAATGTGGGGGGTGGACCCAGGGACTCCCCCTGGTGAGAGCAGGGGGAGGACCGGGAGGGTTGGGGGGGAGGGGGTGGCTCGGTCTCCCCGTGAGAGGGGGAGACCGAGGGAGAATGGGGAGGGTATGGTTGGGGGGGGAGGGTTATGGGGGGGAGGGGGGGAGGGAGGGCCGGGGGGCAAGCAGCCGGGTCTGAAGGGCCGGGATTGGGTGGACGGAGGGGAGGGCATGGCCATTGGGGTCGTGATGGGGCGCGGACGGTATGGTCCATGGGGTGGGAAGGCACGGGCCCCTAGGGGTCCACGGTGCCTGAGGGAGGTGGAGGTCATCACCCCCCCACTAAGGGGGAGGGAGGTGCCGGGTCCAGGGTCCGCGCGTGGGGGGCTGGTGCTGATGAATGCGAGGTCCGTGGTCAACAAGGCCCCGATTATCCACGATTTGATCGTGGATGGGGCCGTGGACCTCGCATGCATCACGGAGACCTGGCTGGATGATCTGGCCGGTCCAACTTTGGCGGATCTGGTTCCAGCTGGGTATGCCGTGCAGCATCAGCCCCGCATGAGCGGCCGGGGAGGAGGCGTAGCTATTGTTTTTAGGGAAGACTGGCCTGTTAGGAGGTATCCAGTGCCGGAGATTGTGGGTGTAGAGGCTCTGCACGTGGTGATCGATTTGGCTGGGGGCAAGCTAGGGGTGCTGCTGGTGTACCGGGCCCCTTCATGCCCGGCGGCATCCCTTGCCGCTCTAGCGGAGCTGGCCTCGGAGGTGGTGTTGGGCTCCCCCAGGACTTTGGTTCTGGGGGACTTCAACGTCCACGCCGATGCCGGCCTTGTTGGGGCGGAGCGGGAGTTCATGGCCGCCATGGCAACTATGAACTTGTCCCAGGAGGTGATCTGCCCGACCCACGTGGGGGGACATATCCTCGACCTGATCTTCGGCTCTGGCCTTGAGGCGGGGGGTCCGGTTGTGGGGGAGGTGACAGCGGTGCCCTTGTCGTGGACGGACCATTACCTCCTTCAGGCCGGTCTTTTAGCGCGCCCCCTCCAGAAGGGGAAGGGACCAGTTAGGATGGTCCGCCCTCGGAGGCTGATGGAACCCCAGCGGTTCCAGGAGGTCCTGAGGGAGCTTACCCTGGATGTGGACGGTCACTCTGTGGATGAGCTGGTCCGGCATTGGAACATCTTGCTGGAGGAGGCCATTGACAGGGTGGCTCCGAGGCGCCTTCTGCCTCGGTCTCGTCACCGCAGGACCCCTTGGTTTACTGAGGGGCTGCGGTGTATGAAGCGTGTGGGCAGGAGGCTAGAGCGACGCTGGCGTCGGACTCGGTCTGTCTCCGATCGTCTTCTCCATAGGGCCCATTTGCGGTCCTATGTGGAGGCTGTGAGGACGGCGAGGAAGGAATTCCTCGCCGTCCTCATAGCGTCTGCGAAGTCGCGTCCAGCGGAGCTGTTTCGGGTGGTGCGGGGGCTGGTTAGTCCGGCCTCCCTCCGCCTGGATGGGGACTTGTCCCGGGCCCGCTGTGAGGAGTTTGTCATCTACTTCGCAGACAAGATCGCTCGGATTCAGGCCGATTTCGACGCTGGGTTGATAGCAGTAGGGGAAGAGCGCGGGGGGGCGGAGGGTCCGTCTGGTCCATCTTTATGGGGTGAGTTTCAGGAAGTGACGCCAGCCGATGTGGTGGATGTCCTGGGGTCTGTGAGGGCCACGTGTTGTCAACTAGATCCATGCCCGTCCTGGTTAATAAAAGCTTCCGGGGAGACATTGGGGACGGTGCTGGCGAGGGTGGTGAATGCGTCCCTTCGGCAGGGGAGGTTGTCGCCTTGCTTAAAAGAGGCTGTGGTGCGCCCCCTGCTGAAAAAACCATCGTTGGACGTAGACGCGCTCGCCAGCTACCGACCTGTCTCTAACCTTCCCTTTTTAGGGAAGGTTATTGAGCGGGCAGTGGCGCTCCAGCTCCAGGGTCATCTAGATAATATCGGGCTCCTTGACCCGTTTCAATCTGGGTTCCGCCCCGGCTATGGCACCGAGACGGCGTTGGTGGCCTTGGTGGACGACCTCCGCCGGGAGATGGATGCGGGATGTTCGACATTTCTCATCCTGCTCGATCTCTCGGCCGCTTTTGACACCGTGGACCATGGGCTGCTGTTGAGACGACTGCGTGACCGGGGGGGTCTGGACGGGACTGTTCTTGAATGGTTCCGTTCATTCCTCTCGGGGAGGAGCCAGCGGGTGGTGTTGGGGGAGGAAACATCGAGCCCCCGCGCCTTACCGTGTGGCGTTCCGCAGGGATCGATCTTGTCTCCATTATTATTTAACATCTATATGCAGCCCTTGGGGGAGGTCGTGAGAGGGTTCGGGGTGCGATGTCACCAGTATGCTGATGATACTCAGCTGTACCTCTCGTTTTCTACCGACCCAGACCCTGCTGTCTCGGTGCTATCCCAATGTTTGGAGGCCGTGGCGGATTGGATGCGACAGAGCAGACTGAAACTCAACCCAGATAAGACGGAGGTAATGGTGGTGGGGAGGGCGAAGGGGGTGGTGGCCCCCCTGATTGGGGGGGTTTGCCCCCCTGTAGCTCAGCAGGTCCGGAGTCTGGGGGTCATATTGGACGCAGGCCTGCGGCTGGAGCAGCAGGTGGAGGCAGTCGCTAAGGCTGCCTTCCGCCAGCTTTATCTGGTACGTAGGCTGCGTCCGTATGTCTCTGGCCCGGACCTGGCCTCCCTCATCCATGCCTTCGTCACCTCGCGACTCGACTACTGTAACGCGCTCTACGTGGGGCTTCCCTTGTTCCTGGCCCGGAGGCTGCAGCTGGTGCAGAATGCGGCGGCCCGTCTTCTTACGGGGACGGGTCGCCGGGAGCACATTACACCGGTGCTCCGAGCGCTGCACTGGCTGCCGATAGTGTGCCGGGCCAGGTTCAAGGTCCTAGTAATGATCTATAAAGCCCTATACGGCCTTGGCCCCTCTTACCTTAGGGACCGCCTCGCCCTTCGCGCCCCGGAACGACTCCTGCGGTCTGCCGGGGGTGCCCTCCTGGAGGTCCCCCGTGTTAAGCGGGGGGCCACGATGGAGCGGGCATTCTCGGTGGTAGGGCCGCGGCTGTGGAACTCCCTTCCGGAGGAAGCTCGCCTGGCCCCAAGCCTTTTGACATTTCGGCGGAACTGTAAGACCTGGCTGTTTGCCCAGGCCTTTGGGAGGGAGGGGGGGGGGTGATTTTTAATCCCCCACCTGTATATTTATTTTTATACCACCCTGTCTTATTGATATGTTTTATAATTGTATTTTAAATGTTTTAAATGGCTTTTATTGTTGTTAACCGCCCCGAGCTGCTGTGCAGGATGGGGCGGTATAAAAATCTACTAAATAAATAAATAAATAAATAAATACTGGCCAGTGCCACTCCATCTCATATAAGGCCTAGCCAGTAGATAATCACACAGCAAAATAATGTTTTCTGTGAGATGGAGCCTGCAGAGACATCACCAGGCACAAGGGAGTGCACTATGGAGCTACTTAGCAACAGTGTTGCTAGGAGATCCACAACCTAGGAGTCAGGAACAAGAAGAGGTGCTGCCTGATGATGTCACGACTCTGCCAAATCTGCTCCAGTTGAGGCTATATAGGGGCTCCAGCACAAGGCAGCAATGTGACAGGAGCAGTGTGACAAGGCAGTGCTGTGACATTGTGACAGGGCTCCAGCAAAGGCAGCAGTGTGACTTGGGCCCTTTGACAAGGCGGACCATGCATGTGCATGTGTCAGTGCCACCTGTGTGACCGCCGTGGTGGGTGTGCAGGTGCACTCCCGGGACCCATCCACCTCCAGCCATCATCCAGGCATGGAGCAACTAGTGGAAAAGCCGGTTGCTCTGTGTGTGTACATGGGTGGAGATGGGTGTGCGCCCAGCTGCATCCTCCCCTCACCCATCGCCCCCACAGCAGCGCTCCACCTGCCGCACACTGATTCCCACCACCCATTTAAAAAGAGCCTTGGTCTAATCCCCTCCCCCACAGCTCTAGTGTACCTCAGCATGAACACAACAGTGCCAAAATTAGCAAGCGGGCAGGCCCTCCTTTCCAAACTCAGGGGGGACATGTCTCTTTTGTCTCTCCCACCCCTTTGTTTTATGCCCATGGTAGCCAGGCACCAAGCTTTGGCCAGTGTTTAATTTGTTTTAAAAAATAAATTGCCAGGGCCCAAGCCTGCCTCAGAAGCCACACTCACTGCTCTAGATTTTATCATAGCAGGGAAACGAACACTGGTTTCTAGCTAGCACCAGAACTGGACCACTCTGCTTCTCCACAGCTGAATACTAGACAGGAATTCTTGTGATTGAATCTATCTGATGACCAGCACAGATAGCAAGGCAAGAAAGTCATTAATGAAAGCTAAATAAACCATGCAGGGTTTTCTGACTTTTGTTTCCAACCTTGAATTGTCCAATATCTGCTTTTTTCTCGTTTGTCACATTTTAGGGTGCATACCCCTACTGGGAATATTTCCTGGGGCATGCCCTCCTCCCCCTTGAATTTAATTGCCGGGGCTGAGCCCTGGCAAGTCCCACCACAAATTAGCCCTGGCTTTGGCACTAGTGTGGAAGTTTTTGAAGCTGGGGCATGTATTGCTTTACACAGTATCTGGTGGAGGTGGAAATGAAGGCTTTCTAGATAGCCGATGAGGGGGGCAAGGGGCCTGTAATACAAAGATGGCATGGGACACAGGAGGTTTTTGCCTCAGCTGACCATTTCCTTGCTTTGAAGTTTTTGTATTTGTCAGGTGCTGGAGACCTGACACAGCCTTAACGTTTGCTAAGTCTTCCTTTTCGTGGGCACATTTTATATCGAATGAGACAAATGATAGTCATTTCCTCTGGGCAACCCACATCCCTAGCTCTCTCTAATGCAGTGGGAAGCTGCAAATGTTCTTGTCTTTGTTTTGAGCGTGTACTTTTATGTTACAATGGTAAGCCAAGAAAATATCCCTTGACTCTTCTGCATCTTCTTGCCCTCCCCCAACAAGTAACCTTTCTCCTGTCCCTTCTGTCCTCTCCAGCATAAACACACAGACAGAGCACAGTGGATCCTTGACATTAAATGATCATCCTAGAATTGCAAAGCTGCACTGTACTATGATGATAAAACACCATATACAATACGCAGTCATCCTCTGAGCAAACCTAGAGTGTGGCCAGCTAAAACATGCACTTTCTGGATTCTGCCAAGCTTTCATCTCCCCCAAAACAGGAATAGGGCTGATGCGGCAGCAGCTTTTACCGCGCTGCGATTCCGTTCCGCTATTTCGGAATTGCCCCCGCCACACCGTGACATTTCTGCGGATATTCTGCTAATTCCGCCGGAATTCTGCAAATCGCGGAATCGCGGAAAAATCGCGGAAATCGCGGAAAACCACTATTCCGCGATTTTTTGGCGCTGGCGGAATTGCGGAAATAGCGAAAATGTCATGTTTCCACGATTCCACTAAGTTGCGGAATTAAATAAGCGGAACCGCGGAACCGCGGAATGAAACCGCGGAATTAAAGCCTCTGCCATGCCATTCCACTAATTGCGGAAACACTGTTTCCGCCGGAAATAGCTACCGCTGCGAAATTCCGCTACAGCCCTAAACAGGAATCACTGAATTAGCATTTTCAAAACTTAAAGCGACCCTTGTTTGTTATCCCCCTATTACTTCCTGAAAACTGCTTAGCTCCTGTAATGGAGAAGAAGGCCTGCTATGTGCAGCTACGGCACAAACACCGATAGGAGGTGAAACAGAAAAAAAGCCTGAAGATGAATGGCTGTTCTTATGCTCTCTGACGTTATGGCACAGAGTCACCAGCTAAAAACAGATGTGACGGTGGCCTGCTGTGGCCCACTTCATCCTGGAACCCACTGGTGTGTGTTTACGTGCCAGCAGATGTTGACTTTAGGGAAGGGTAAGTGACTAGCTCAGGCTGCATCCTCAGAAAATCTCTGAGGATGCAGCCCGGACTAAGGGCCACGGTCCACATGAGCCAGCATGGGGCAATGCGGGTAGCATGTTTGTTTGGCTGGGCCATACCTGTCTCGGGGCAGGAGCAGTCATGGCTAAGAGCCATGGCTGGCCCCCATGGCTGTCCATCATGGTGGGGGCTGGGAGCAGGGTGGGACCACCCGCTTGCAAGCTAGTTGAACTCCCCGCCCGACCCAGAGCATGTGGGGGGGATAATCCCATTCCGATCTCTGAGTGAGCTATGTCTAAACAGTCACACCAACATGCCTAGGATGAACCAAACCACCAGGTCTCTTAGGATCCACCTAGCTGTGGCCAAGAGGGTTTGCTGGGTTATGTCCAGGGTACGGTTGCCACCTATGTATGTTTTTCCAGGCAACTTATGAAAAATACATCTTGCAGGGCCTGCATTGGCACTTAGGGCACCAATGCAGGCCTTGCAACATGTATTTTTCATAAGTGGCCTGGAAAAATATACATAGGTGGCAACCCTAGTCCAGGGCTGTCTGTATAACCCAGGATGGCAGGAACGTGTTATCCTGTGGACTGTGGGGTCGCATTGGAAAGGGGCAAGACAAATAGTCTTTCCTGCCCAATTGCTAATGTGGCCCTGCCCCTGTGGGGCATCATGACACGCAGTAGGAAATGTGGTCATGTCAGAAAGGAGTGGGAGGGAGCCTCCCTTTGCCCTTCCCCCTTTCTGAGGGTGGTCCTACACTGTTTGGCTCAAAGCTATGGGGAAGGTGGCAAGCCCAGGCCCAGTGTGCAGTGCACACGCCTCACCTTTTCCTCTCAGACACAACTCTGATTGTTGCTGAAGAGCAGACATGGCCTTTTGCTTCATTCCTGCTCTGAGCTGGATTTGTGGCACCAGGGTGTTTTTCTGCACTGCCCTGCCCTGCCCTGCCCTGCCCTGCACTGTAGGGGTGCGCACCAGGCCCCCATGTCATTATTGTTTTCGTTATTAAAAATGTTGTTTTTGTTATCATTATTAACAACAATGTTGTTTTTGTTATCATTGCCGTTATTGGTATCGGTATCGTTTCAAACGAAGATTTTATTTTTGGTATCGGTATCATATCGCTATCGATATGATACCGATACCAAAAATAAAATCTTATTATAACATATTATCGGTATCGTTTCAAATGAAGATTTTATTTTTGGTATTGGTATCATATCGGTATCAATTCCCATAACGAGAGAGAGAGAGAGAGAGAGAGTGTCTTATGGAAATCAATACTGATATGATACCGATACCGATATAAATTTTTATATATATATAATATATTATATTATGTTATATTATATATATATAATATAACATAATTATATAATAAAACAGACTAGCCTAAATACCTATATAATATCTAATCTCTCTATAAATGTACACCAGTAATATCTATCTAAATCTAAGGGAGACAGGGAAAAGGAAAACTATCTGTTATCTAATCAATTATCTATATAACTATTCTAATCTAATCTGTCTGTAATATATATCGATACTACCTATCTATATATAATGTACAGGAGGGAGTAGGCCAAAGAAATGGAGGAGGTCAAATGTAGGGTATGAGGAAGGAAAGGTATTGGTAATACAATGAGGGCTGGGGAGGATTTTTTGTGTGCAAGCACCACAGTTCTGTAAACGCAACCTGACAAGCAGAGCAGAGAGAAAAAGCCTGGCCCTCCCATTATAAAGGGTTGCAGTGCCCCTCCCCCAGAGCCCCCTGATTGGTTGTGGGAGGCAGCAGGCATTGAGCAATCACAGAGTGCCATGAGACTGTTGGGGCCTGCTTGTGCTGCTCATTGGCCAGTGATACATCCATCAGATACTGCTGAGCTGCTTGCCCCTCCCAACGCAGACACAGTTCAAGAGTTCAACCCTGTTTAGGGCTCCGAGATGTCTGCTCCCTCCTCCCCGCCCCACATTGCCCTCCAAAACCCAATTGCCACAGCTCTAATAATGACGACAACGATAACGACATTGTTGTTTTCATTATCATTGTCGTTATTATCAATTGTTGTTTTTGTTATTGCAATAATGATAATGAAAATGACAAATTTTGTTATTGTTATTGTAATAACGAAAATGACATGCACACTCCGTGCACTGGAATCCTGGGCAGGCTCCTTTGTCTGGCATGTACATGCCATTTCTCCCTGGGAGTGGGACTGAACATAGAGCAAGGATAAAGGCATTTTCTGATTCCTGACATGAGGGAGACACAAAGAAACAAAAAGGAGACAATAGGAGGTAACGAAGCAAGTTTTGGGTTTTTTTGTTTGTTTGATTTTTGTTTTGTTTTGTTTGAAACTCACTGCACCTCCAATCATTTATGGCCTTATTTCCAGCACTTATAAACTGGATGTCAGGGGTGGGGAACGTCCGACCCAGGGGCCAAATCCAGCTGGTGGTTGTTTTTTTATTGGGTCCTTTTTCAGTTTCCAGATCTCGACCATGGCTCCAGCCTCTTTCCTAAAACACAGAAAGAGTGAGCTCAGGGGAATGGTGTTGAACCTGGCCACCATCATCCATGCCTTCGTGACCTCAAGGCTAGACTATTGCAATGAGCTTTATGTGGGGCTGTCCTCGAAGGCTGTTCAGAAGTTGCTGCAGGTGCCGAATGCGGAGACCCACCTTCTGACAAGGGTGGGCCCCTGGGAGCACATTACACCTCTACTTCAGACTCTACATTGGCTGCCAATAGTTTTCCAGGCACAATTCAATGTGCTGGTTTTGACCTTCAAAACACCAAATGGTTTTGTAGGTCAAATGGGACCAATGTGTCTGAAAGATCGCCTTCACCACGATCTTCCCTCGCGATCCCTAAAGTCAACCAAGAACAGTCTCCTGCTAATTCCATCTTAGCGCAAGCACAGACAGCCAAGGCCCACAGTGAAGCTTTCTTCGTGGCTGGCTGGCTGCCTCACAGCTCTGGAACTCCGTTCCCTTGGAAATTCAGCAAAGCCCAGGCCTGCATATAATCCAGAGACAGTGTAAGACCTTTCTCTTTGACTTGGCATTGGCAGGAGGGGTTAGGCTTAAGGAGGGTTAGTTTGGGGGGCGGGGAGAGGTTACGTAGATACTGTATTTTGGTTATATTTTATAACCCATCCTGAGCCCTTGAGATAGGGCAGGATATAATCCGAATAAATAAAACCAAATAAATAAATAATTATATAAATAGGGTGCACCATCATGGCATGAATGTTAGCTGTGCTGCATTTCCATACTATTGTGTAATAGGGGAGAGTTTCACTGAGGTGAACTGAAAACGTTTTTAATGACAAGGCCAAGTTGTCTTTTCAGAACAGCAGCATGCAGACATCTTCCTCATAGAAGAGACTTTGGGCCCTTTTAGATGAGCGGGTCGCCGTAGTTTGCCGACCCCACATTGTTTGCCGACCGCAAATTAAATACCTTTATGTGTGAGGTATTTAATTTGCGATCGACAAGCAATGTGTGACCACCTTCCATGCGTGTGATCCCATGCTTCCGTCTTGTGTAATCCTGCCTTGTGGGATTTTGAAATGTCAAACGAGCGGGTCGTGCAATGGCGACCCGCTTGTCTAAAAGGGCCCAGAAAGAGGAAGTTGCCTATATTTCTTTGTGTTGTCATCAGGAGCTCATCAGAGAGGGAAAGAGATAAGGAGAAATCTGGCCTGCAAAAGGAAAGCAATGATGGAAGCACAAGCTTTGAGGAGACTCAACGTTTTTGTTTGTAGAAAAGATTTTATTTTCTTTAATGGCTGTTAGATTTCAGTCCAGACACTGTCTTATGATCCTTTGCCTCTGGCTCAATGGACAGCAGATCTCAGAATGACACAGAAGATTAACAAATGGAGTAGATTTATTGTCACTGCATACAGAAACAGGGCTGCACAGAGTCCAGGCTTTCACAAGAGTTCCCAGACGATGCTGCTTCCAGTTCTTGGTTGTTCATATTTTATTTATTTGGATTTGCATCTGCCCTCCCCAAAGGCTCAGGGTGGTTTGCAGTGTAAGACATACAACAAAATATAAAGCCCAGTTAAAATATTAAACTATATAAAATTCCAATTAAAACCCCTCCCAATTCCACACCCCCAAACCCTATCCCCACCTGCTAAATAAGTAAGTCTTACATAACCGCCCCCCCCCCCGGTATTTTCATATTATTATAGACCCCATTCTGCCTATATCTGATTTTACCTCCCCTATTGCTATGAAAAGCTGCAGCTGGTGCACAATGTGGCAGCATAGCATCTTTCGGGGCCGAGTTCCTGGGAGCACATTACACCGGTGCTCTGAAGTCTGCACTGGCTGCCAGCAGTGTTCTGAGCACAAGTCAAGGTGCTGGTTTTAACCTATAAAGGCCCTAAATGGTCTGAGGCCCACGAATCTGAAAGGCTGCCTGTCTTTGCATGCCCCATTGTGGCCCCTGAGATCTGCCAGGAGCGCCTCTCTGTGGGTACCATCTGTTAGCCTTGTTCGTTCAACAAGAGTTCACAGGGATGCGTTCTCAGTTGCTGTTCCAATGCTTTGAAATTCCCTTCCCCTGGAGGTTCATTTGAGCCTGAGCCTGGGCATCTCTGAAGGCAGTGTAAGACCTTTTTATTTGAAAAGGCATTTGGTGGGTGGGGATAGAGCATTGGGATGGTTTTTGGGGTGATGGTATGGGGTACATTTGTTGGGAGTTGTGGTAGGGTTGGGGGGAGGGTTTTTGTATTTTAATGTTAATGATCTGTAAGCCACCCTGAGCCTTTGGGAAGGGAGGGTCATAAATTTAAATAAATTAAAAAATGCTTCACATTACCTTGTAAAAACTACTATGCAGAATTTGCTTGTAAAAAAAAAATTGCTGTCATGCTCCACAGAAGAAGAGTCTCTTTCAGTGATTGAGTAAAATATAAACAGCCTGTCCAGATGAAAGGCACTACATACAGCATATAAACCTAGGGCATTAGGAAAGTATAATTTTCTCTAACCAATAGAATAATAACTGTTCCCAACACTTTGAAAGTTTGGTGAGAACAAAGGCCTTGGAAAAGCTTGAGAGGGAATCTGTGAAAGCACACAGAACTCCATTTTAGAGAATTCTCCCATGACACTGAGTGCCTAGCAAGATGGAAAAAGAGGCGTGGACTCACTGGGTTTTTGTAATGGCTTGGCTGAATCTGAATTTCCATCGTTATTCTTTCCCTAAAGGAAGTCATTCTCCTTGACCATTGTAAAAGGCTTTCAAACTTTACTTGAGCTGGAAAAATATAACTCCGCATTTCTTATCCCAACATTTCTATGCTCAGCTACACACTTTCAACTGAAAATACCACTTTCTTAATTTTTTATAAAAGATTAGCAGATCTAGAATCACCAAACTATGGTACTAGAAGGTACCTAAAACCTCCTATAGTCCACACCCAGGCACTGAGGCAGAATTAATTATGTCTAAATAATTACAGCCCTTTATGGCCTAGGCCCAACCTATCTGTGGGACTGCCTCACTGCCCGGGCCCTGGATTGGCCCCTGCCGTCAGCCGGGAGCACCCTTCTCAAAGTCCCCTGGGTATCCCAGGGGGTGACTATGGAGGGCATTCTCAGTGACCGTGCCGAGACTGTGGAACTCCTTTCCGGCAGAGGCCCAGGTGGCCCTTTCCTGGCTGTTCCGCCAGGTTTTTGATGAGGGAGACGGGTAGGGGTGGGGGAAATTCTTTTGGCAGCCTCCATTATATTTTGTTTTATGGTACGTTATTTATTTTTTATGTGTTTTTTACTATTGTATTTTATTGTGTTTTACGATTGTTAGCCACCTTGAGCTGCTTCAGCAGGAGGGGTGGGGTACAAATCTATTTAAATAGTAAAATAGTTTAAAAAATAAATAAATGTAATTATATTATTAAAAAATGTGGCCTCCCTACAGGTGTCTATTTACCCTGTTTTGAAAAGCTTATAATAGGTGTTTTCAAATGAGCAAGCTGATGGCGGCGGTGGCGGTGGTGGGCGGTCCATGGCTACCGTGGGCATGGAAGTGGCCACTGTACTTTTGGCTGGCCCCATACAGAGCACTCTAGATTTCCCAGAATGGCTCTGTGTGTAGCCATGAGTCGGTGCTCTGTGACTCATGGGAGCACACATCCAGCTGCTCCATCTTCAGACAGGCGGTCGGATCTGTGACTCCTGGGTGGCCATACAGGGTAGCATCTCGTCTGAAAACAACCAAGGATAGGGGTTCCATAACCTTGCTTGGTAATTTGTTTTATTCACTATCTTTATGGTTTGAAAATTCTGCTTGAAACTTTACCTCACTCTTCCTGCAATTGTTTAAGCCAACTTCCTCTTGCCGTGCAGTCAGTGGCTATGGAGAAAAATAGGTTTCCATCCTCTTTAGCTTCCGTTTGCGTATTTGAACACTGTTATCACGACCCTTCTCAGATGTCTCTTAAGTTAAGTGTTCCCAGCTCCTCCAACATTTGTTTACAGCTCTTGCATTCCAACCCATTGGCCATCTTCATTGCTTTCCACCTCACTTAATTTTCCCATCTTTCTAAATAAGGTAACACCAGAACTTGGCAGAGTACTCCAGCATTGGCCTCCCCAATACTACATGCAAAGCTAACAGTCACCTCGCTACTTCTGTTTGATATTCTCCTTTTTAGACATGTAAGGACAGCATTATCCTGTTGCACTACAACAAGCTCATGCTGTGGTGAATCCCTACACTGACACCTAATCACTTTCTCAGTCCTGACCTTCCAGGACAGTAGGCATACCTTTGATTCTTTCCCCCAGACATATTGCACTGCATTGTTTTAAAACACATTTTATCTGATTGTGACCATTTCACCCAGCAGTCCCAATCCCTCTGTAACAGCTGTCTGTTCTTCATTTGCCATCACTACCTCCAACCCTTGTGTCCTCTGCAAGCTTTACCAGCCAGGATTTTAAATTTATCATCAAGTTCATTGCTAACAGTACTGCACAGCATTGTGCACAGACACACACCTTGCAGGACACCACTAATAACACAGCCCTGCTCTTTGGTGTCTCCCCATTAACAACTACACGGTGAGATTTGTCAGTGAACCAGTTTTTAATCTGGGAACCAAGCCATTTTAGCTGTCAGGATTGTTGGAAATGTTGGATTCCAACACTGTATACATTTAACATTTGATGCTGGACATCTGAAACATGTAATTACCAGGTGACCAGATACAATGTATTGATGACTGACATCTCGACTCACTGATTCTTTCCTATAAGAACTCCCCTGAACCTTTTGTCTCTCGCACCCCACTGGGTTTTTCCTTTCTTTGGATAGCTGGGATATCTCTGTCTGTGTACACCAAGAGGGAAGCAAAGTGGTTCAAATGAGATCTTTTATTGTACCAGGAGTTTCATCCTGTATCGTTTACCCTTTCCTTTAATAAGCTTTTGTCTCTATCTACCATGGCTCCTTGGACTCACGTGTGACTCCCCCATTGGCTTGGTCTCAACAAATTGAGCCCTCCAACATTCAGGAGCATAGAGTATATTTGCTGACTGGGTGTTGTCTGTAAGACAGGATCTGTACCAACTGCCCTCTAGGTGTGTTTAATCATTTGAAAACCGTGTGTAAACAATGGATAAAAAGCAAATACTTGGCAAAACATTAGCTGAAAGAGACTGGGAAACTCCCCAATTCCTCCAATTTATTGGAGGAAGTTAGAATTGTTTGTACAGGAAGTTAGAACAGTAGTGGCTAGAGAGAAGCCAGAGGATCTATCGCCCTGTGAGAACAAGCTCATTTTAGTTTCTGTAAAAATGAATATTAGTATTAGGAATACAGTTGTTTGCACTTAAAAAGCCCCTTTCATCCAAATGCAACAAATATTGATTAAGCTTCAGAATACAGGGATAATTAGCTTGTAGGGATGGGCGAACAGATTGCTGTTTGGGTTAGTCCATTCGGTTTGGCTGCATTCGGTTCGGCCATTCAGTTCGGGTTCGGCCGTTCGGGAAATGTTTTTATATGGTTTTTTTGGTTGTTTTTAATATGGTTTTTTATTTGGTTTTATATGGTTTTGGAGGGTTTTATTTGGTTTTTTTGTTTTTATATGGGTTTTTTTATTTAAATGTTTAATCTAATATTATAGATATCTATCTACACTAAATCTAACTGCTATTAACTATTCTAAATGCTATGAACTAAATGGATTATCTAATAAGTACACAGGCCTACTCCTACAAACA
>QEPC01002599.1:409752-429847 GCA_003113815.1 Sphenodon punctatus | reverse complement strand
GTTTCTTGCAAGCCTCTCCACCCCTGGTGCCTGGAAGTCTGCTCCTTAGCTGACTACCCCTCCCTGTCACGTTTGACCTTCCAGTGACCCTTTTTTTGCCACCCGAACGCGATCCGAACTGACCGAACTGTTTGGTCATTTCAACGTTCAGAATTGAGTTTGGTTCGGTCAGTTCGTGTTCGGATTCGGGTTCGATCGTCCGAACAGGCCGAGTTCGGGCCAAACTCCAAACTTCCGAACCACGTTCGCCCATCCCTATAATCCCTACAAACTAATAGGTAAGTCAGTTGAGACCCAGAAAATGTTGGTGACTTGGCCAAGGACATACACTTATTGTGGCAGTAGACACAAGAATAGAGTCAAGGACTCCCTAGTTCATAGTCTCCTGTGCTAAGTGTGTGAGGAGTGACTGGTTCCTAGATTAAAGGGGAAACACATATGATATCACTTCCTGTGCTCTGGAGAAAGGTCTCAGTTGGTGAATGCTGCCTGGTTGGCAAGCCAGCAAAGAAAAGTCTTTGTAGACACCCGCTAAAGCTGTTCATTCCTGTTTATACCTACACTGAAGTGTCTGTGCCTCCTTCCTGCAAGGGTCTAATACCGCCCCACAACCAACATCACACTAATCATCAGCACACACTTCCATCACATATAAAAAATCTTAGTGTTGTAAGTTAACCTAGCTATAGTGTCCAATGCAGTGAATATTGTCAGTGCTTGATAATTTTGCTATCTTAACAAGCACTTACATGAACCTAAGTCATGTGGTTCTTCTTAATGTGAAAATGGCCCAACTTGTAGGGCCAAGACCTTGTGCATTAGAGTATATAATAGTGGCCTTTAGTTTCCAGCAAGGTAGCTCTGATAGCTTAAATCGTCATAATCCCTCCTAATGCCTCTGGAGCATCAGGATGCCAGATATAAAGAAAGATACCAGTGCTGCAGCATGAGCTGGGCATTCTACTTTGGTTGATGTCTTGTGGATTTCTGCATGCACAGGACTGAGATATTTCAAACTGTAACCTGGCAAATTTTGCACTTGATGTGCCAGCTGCAATGAGAGACCTGCTAGTGCGTGTGGGACTGAAGGGCATCACTCCTGGAGATAAAAAGTGAAAGGAAGGAATCAAATTGAAATGAAACAATAACTAAGCATGTATGGCAGCATTTTAAGTCCCGTATACTAGAGTGCAGTTCCCCCTGCACCCAGACCTGTATTCCAAGCCCTATTTTGAGGGGTTGAGCGTAAGGCCGTTTTAAAATGGGCAGGGGGAGCCAGGTCCTTGTGCACTCCGTGGAGCACACACACGCGTATGGTGGGTGGGGGAGGGTTTAAACAGCCACCCGCATGGTGTAACCTGGGATTTTTCGGGTTGGACCATACGGGAAGGTGGTTGGAGGTAGGCAGCAGTCCATGGGTCGCAGGAGCGCGCGCCCACCCACTGCTACCTTCACATGGGCGCGACTGGGTGGAACTGCATGGTAGCATCTCGTGTAAAATGGCCTAAGTGGTGAGTAGGCCCTATGCTGGCTCTCTGCAGACCTGTGAAATTGTCCCACAATGTACAAGGTAAGTGAGGTTAAAAACCCAGAGGGTGCCTGCCACATCATTTGAGCAGACTGCATCAACTAATCTTTCAGATGGTTGGGGATGACCATACATAGCAGAGGAGCTGGAAAGTTTTCTATTTTCTATTGATCCTGCAACTCCTCTGTAGAGCTGAAGATTACCTCCTGTAACAAATATCTCAGTAACTAACTATTAATAGCCTGACAGGGCCCTTTGCTACAGATAAGCAAACCCGGCTCCCAGGATCTCTGGAAAATGAATAAAGAAAACTCTGAACAATAGACTTCTCCCCTATACACATCATCTGCAGAGCTCATTCTCAAAAGCTAGATTCCTTGTGAACTAAAATTGCCGGGGAATGTAGGCTAATTAGAAATACACAATGATTAATTCATCTTGCAGGAGACAATAACAGTCCTCCATTCCTTCCACTACATAAGTTCTACTTTACATTTAATGGAGTGATTAAGCACTGACATTCTAGCAGAACCAATCAATAATGCATTTCCAATTCCATGATAATAAAAAGCTCAGATGAATCATGGAAGGAAAGAAGGCTGGTGAGGCCATATTATTCCCTGTCTTGTCATAACTAGGGAGCATTAGTGCAGCAACACAATATCTCTGCATCATGTCTTGTTGCTGACAATGCGTAAGGCAAAATATTCGGTAGCACAGCAGGCTCAGTACAACGACAGCCTATGTTAGGATATGGTGGGAGGGGGGGAGAAGGGAGTGAATAGGGAGATGGCAGCTGCGGCAATCCCAAATTCAAAGTGTCGAGTTTTTTGCATTAGAGGATCAATGCTCAATCCTGTTGTGCTGTTCAGTGTGGATAATAAGTGGGGATGGGACTTTCGTTTTCGGATTAAACTGTAATGGCCCAGAAAAGGCTGTTACGGTTTAATCCAAAGCAGGCCGTAAATCAACCTTCCATTTTGGGGTGCTTAATTTTTGGATTATTTTGGATCCTCTACCTCTGAGGCCCCTGGCATGTACTTACCAGCCGCAGAGGGCTTTATTCAAGCTCTGCCAGGCCACCACTGCTGTGGGGGGACCTTCTGGCAGGCTCCCTTCCTACAGCACTGCTAGGTTCCCCATAGCGACTCTGGGGGCACTGTCCCCCTTAGGCCCCCCCATGCTCTTTTGTACCCCCCCAGCCACCCACCCACCTGGTATGAGCCTGCTGCTGCACTCTCTAACTCAAGTACAACATGCAGGCAGGATCTGTTCGTCAGTTGCAGGCTCAGTCTGTGAAGCCTGTCTGGCCCACCCCCGGCCTGTGCTAGTGTGCTGGCCAGAGAGTCTCAGGAGAGATGGGGACTGCTCAGAAGATGCTGCTGGCCTACACGTATGCGAGGAAGCAGCGGACCTCTCTTCACAGTGACCCACCAAAACATCATAGCATGGGGGTGTGGCCACTGCAGAGGCATTGGGTTCCACTGGAACTCTAGCCTGCGCAAACTGATGGCCAGGGAGGGCTCCTTTGAAAGAGCCCCCCATGGCACTGGAGTCATAAGGAGAAATCTGGCCCGCAAAAGGAAAGCAATGATGGAAGCACAAGCTTTGAGGAGACCCAACGTTTTTGTTTGTAGAAAAGATTTTCTTTTCTTTAATGACTGTTAGATTTCAGTCCAGACACTGTCTTACGATCCTTTGCCTCTGGCTCAATGGACAGCAGAACTCAGAATGACACAGAAGATTAATAAATGGAGTAGATTTATTGTCACTGCATACAGAAACATGGCTGCACCAGAAGTTCAAAGAGCCAGAGGTTTAAGATCTGGGTGAGTGATTTAGACACACAGAAAGTTCAGGATGTAACAGCAAACCTGCAGGAGAAACGTATGTGTAAAAACACCCAATCAGTGTGATGTCGGCTTCGGCGTGAACCTCAGTGTGACCTTTGCTCTGTAGATGGTTCCGAAGCATGTGCATGAAATGCTGTTTGTTTTCATTGTTAGAGAGAAATGGTCCTTTACTTACAAGCACTGGAGAGTTCTCATCAAACATTATTGTCAGTGATGATTGCTTTGTATGCCATTAATGCTCCATTTCTTTAGTAGTGGATATTCCATATCCATAAAAAAACACATAAACTGTTCCATAATGCTTGTCTATGTAAGTTCCATACTGTCTCAGGACTCCTGCAAATGTGCCCTCTTTTGTCCAGGGAATTATGTGCACTAGTACGCCACCACAGATAACAAGTTACTCCATGTGTGGTCGAACTACTGTTGATTGTCATGGCACCAAGAGCCTTTTTTTCCTAGAGATGCCTTGTCAGGCTTCCTCATAGTATCCAACAGGGCAGGTGGAAATGTAAGCAAACTCATTCAAAGTAATGTTGTGATTCCTGTAAAGAGATATTCGTTGAGAGAACCAAAAGTATTATCTGAGTCATTAGATGTGTATTGCCATGGTGTCTTTCACTTTTAAAAACAATACCTCTGTGTGTTAGTCTCATAGTAACTGCTTGCTCTGATTTCAGCATGGTCACGCTGTTGAAAGATTTGTTTGTTAGTTTGTTCTGTATTTTCTTCCCAATCTCCTCTGGTTTATCCACATTAACTTTTTGCTGAATATAATTATCACTGAAAATATTAACCATACTCTAAAAGCTTGGATTACAAGTTTGCAAAAAGTTCAGGATCTTGTTGAAGTCTCTCAAATCTCTTGACGTTCTTTCATCTGAAAAGTACAAAGCAGTGGAAAGCAACATATTTACAATTCCTGTCAAGGTGCTCAGAGCATAGATGACTTCAGTGGATGCAGTGACTCAAAATCCAAGATGATCGCTGGCTTTCTGTCATTCCTCCTCCATGTGTTATGCCTCCTCGGCTTTTGGTAGATTTCATAAGTGTTTGCTCTATAAACATATCTGTCCAAACACCACCCCACACCTTGTCCTGCCTCTTTAAAGTAAAGTGGCCCTCCACATCACCTTGTCAACATCTGGGTACTGTTCTTTAAGTCCTCTCATTTGGTGAAAATTCACTCCAGCACACGTGGCATAATTATTGTGTCCAGCACTTGCAAAGAAGGGAAGCATGAGTTCTAAAATCTGCAAATGCAACATCCAGTTTCCAGTTTTTCTGTCGCGGATGCCTCAGTTTCCCCAAAAATGAAAAAGTACTTAGTGGTTCAAACCAGACATAATCTGACCTGAATATAGGGTACTTGTAGTTTCCAATCTGAGGGTTAAACTGAGATCACACTACTATGTAGGTAAGAGTAAACCCTCCTTAGTACGTATATGTAATGACAGTATATTTTTAAAGGACTCAAGACAAAAAGAATATTAAAAACATATAGATTTACTTAAATTCAAATAAGGTTTCAGATAGTACAAAAAGGGAAACTCATTCAGTTACAAATATGAACAATGTGATACAGAAGACATTCAAAGAACATCATACATTGTCTAAGTCAAAATCTTAAAGAAAAAGCTATGTTTTCTATCTATCTGGCTCAGTGTCATAGTTACCAGTTCTTTAGGCCAGCATCTGCCTGGTTGAGAAGGCTTCAGGAATCCAAAAGCTTTCTAAAATTCTCCCTTCCAGGGCAAGCATATTTATCCTACATTTCTGTATGTTCCAGCACTTTCTGAAATTAATAAGTGTCTACCCACTGACTGAAATCAAAAACTCCAGAATAGGCCCTTTTGCCAGAAACTGAACCCACTAAAACTGATTAATATCTTAAGCCTATAATCAATGGAAGACACACAAAAATCCTACTGGTAGAAGTTGGAATGTTTCAAAATACACACTAGCTAACTTCTCTCACAATGCTTTATGTACAAGGGAGTTTCAGATTAAGCCACTAACACACACAGGTGAAGAGGTAAAGCGGGGTTAACCAAAGAGAAAACTGGATAAGAAACAAACACAGAGTTTCAAAAACAAGTCTTCCTAGTCTCTCTCCTATTCAGCATTTTAGCTTTGTCAAACAGATCTCTTCACATTTTGAATCAGAGATTTGCCAAGCATATATTAAAATACATGCCAATACATGACATTTCCGCCGTAATGAACGCCTTGGCAATATCAACCATGTACAGGTACATAATCCAAACACTGGATGTTCTACTTTGCATTTTCAGAATTTTTTTCTTTTCTTCTAAAACTGAGGATAACTCCAGAAGAACTGATGATGATATTATGTCATCCATTGTAGTTTCACCTGTAAGTAAATCGTCAAAAAGCTGTATTAGTTTGTCTGCTTTTAGTTTTACCTCATCTACCTCCATATGTTCAATGGTATCAGTGGACATTTTATGGTTGGCTTCATCAGTGGACACTAAAACAGGGCTGTAGTTGAGGTTGTAGTCAAGGCTGGGAGTTGTAGTCCTGGGTGTCTCTGACTGTCTCAACAGTCCCTACATGTTTATACTTGGTTAACAGTTCAATGTTGTGTCTTTGGGGAGTCTGTTTTAGAATATTGGGCATCTGAAATTCAATGTTTACTTCTGAAAATGTGAATATGCAAAATGTGAATATTCAACACAATTTCAAAAAGACAGGGAAAAAGGTTTTCAGTAAAATTATATTAAAAACCTGAGATTATATTTTTGCATGATTGGATTACCCTATATTTTGGATATTGTACACAGTAAATTGCCCTATGTAAGATATAAGTGGAATCTTTTTTGTTCGAGTTAGTTCCCGGTCAAGGCCAATTTTTACTTACACAGTAGTGTCTTCTCTGATTGGGCCAAAGTGGGCCGCCCCAGAGCTGCATGTCTGTTTCTGGGCACCTCTGGGCTGTGTGGCAGTTGGCCGGGTTGGGAGCATCTGTGTTTTGTGCTCTGGTTGGCGCGCGCCATGTCCGCTCCTGCTGTCTATCCGGGTCAGCCTGGGATGCGACAGCCTGGCCATCACTTGTGGCTTCACCCAGTGCAGTTCAGATAATATCTTTCATCGGACCAACTTTTGATGGTGATAGCTTGCAAGCTTTTGGGGCCACAGGGCCCTTTCCAAAATGGGCTACTTTGTCTCCAGCTCTTCAATTTGAGACCAACACAGCAGTTTAGACTCTGTCTAAACTGGAGAAGAGAACATAGAGAATGCTGTGGAGGAAATCCAAACCTCTACACTCTGCCTAAGCCACATTGTATTGCTTCTTTGGCTGGTGTTGTGGAGTTTTTGTTGTTGTTTAAGCTGCTGGAAGTTTGCCTTGGGTTCTAATGTAACAGTGAGCATCTCAGTTTGGTGAAGCATTATCAGCTGAGTCTCAGAAAGTTAAAATGCTCATTTGGCAAGACATTCACAAGAGATTTGCCTTTGGTGTTTCAGGCACTCGTTGTTTGCATAGTAATAAATCAGAGATTGTTTTCTTTGTATTGTATATTGGATCACCATTGTGCAAAGGTCTTTTTAATTTTCTTTTTCTCCAGCAAGTTCCATCATGTCTCCTAGCAGTGCCTGTGATTATTTTCATATTATCTCTTTTTGCCCTCTGACTGTACTCTTGCATTGCATTTTCTTTTTTTGTATCACAAGCTATTTTATCTTCACAAGCCTTTGCAAGAGCAACTTTCTTAATGAAGAACTGGTTTTTCAAAACAGCTTTGCTTGGGTGTCCTTGCAAAACCCCAACTCTTTGCTTCCTCTCTCTGAATGGCTACAGCACATACAAAGAACATACTTGCACTTGACCATACCAGCCTCAAATGCTTCTTAAGCGGGCCTCGCTTTAGGCCATCAGAGATTTCAGAATGAAAGGCTTTTGGCTTGACTAGCTTTTAGATGGAGAATGAATATTCTGCATCCTCAGCTTTTATCCTCAGAAGTTTTTATTATTCTCCTTGACAGTGCAGAAAAAAAAGTCTCTCCATGCATAATTTTTCCAAGCTTCTTTGTAGCATATGCTAATCCATGACTAAAAATCTCTTGGTCCCAGTCTCAGTTTTAATAGGATAGTAAACTAAGAGGATACATAAGGATTATTCTAATCCCACCCTGAAGCGCACTCAAGCACTGCTGCATATCTGGTAACCATTATATAGCTTCCATCCTCTCCAGAAAAGAGGTGCTTATCTTGATTTAACAAGTAATGATAGGAAAGCAAAAGACTGAACCATCCAGCCTCAGAAAAAAAAGAGATTAGCTAATTGATTGAGAACAAAAATATTAGGCTACATCAGGAGCATCCTCGGGCTGCTGTAGCCTCCCCTACTGCCTCCTCTTACCTCTTTACTTCCCCAAAGTGAATTTAGACACAGAAAATAAATATTTCAAAGTGTTTACAATCTTCTTGGTGAAAGCACTCTCATTTTCAGTTTCTTTTGTCTTCAGTGAGTGGGTAGCAGACAAAAGTGAGAGGGAATCTATGAATCAAAATCATTTCTCAGCATACTGAATGCGTGTGGAAACGTGTGGGGCAAGGCAGAGAGAGGGAGTCTATCTTTGCTGGACATCATGTCCCTTTCTGGGTGAGTACTGCTAAATCACCCTGCTAGAGAGCGCTCTTTGTCCAGACTCATAAAAAGTGAAATTCACCCCTGGGCAGAGAGGCCAATGCAAGGCCTGTGCATCATTACAATTCCGCTAAAATCACCAGTGTGTTTGTCTCCACTGGGAAAAGTGACTAAGGTAAGCTATCACAGCTATGTTTAGAACACAAAGTCAGCTCCCCTAAAATATGGGATTAGATTAGGTCCTTTTCTTGAGAAGAGTTCTCTGCAATTTGTGTTTCCAGCTTTCCTCTGCAACCATGATAGTTGGAAAGAAGCAGTTTGCTCCTCAGATTGCTCCACTGACACAAGCTCCATACAGTTCAGTGGGGTTATGCCAATTAGGGGTGTGCACCAGGCCCCCATGTCATTTTTGTTTTTCGTTTTCATTATTCAAAAATGCTATTTTCGTTATTGTTATTAACAACGTCATTTTTGTTATTGTTATTGTTTTGTTTTCATTTTTAGTATAATTTTTATCATTTTCATTATCGGTATCTATATCGGTATCGTTTTTGTTATCGGAATCGATATCCATTATTTATATTGGTACCATTTCAAACAAATATTTTATTTTTGGTATCGGTATGATTGATTCCTATGCACAACTAATATTTATCTAAATCTAAGGGAGACAGGGGAAGGGAAAAGGAAAACTATCTATTATCTAATCAATTATCTATATAACTATTCTAATCTAATCTATATGTCTATAATATAAATCTATATCTAATCTAGCCTACCTATCTATATATAATGTACAAAGGGGAGAAGGGCAGGGAAAGGGAGAAGGTATGAGGAAGGAAAGGTATTGGTGGGAATACCTAATAAATAAATAAATAATACAATAAGGGCTAGGGAGGATTTTTTATGTGCAAGCACCACAGTTCTGTAAAAACAACCTGACAAGCAGAGCTCTCACACAACGGAGAGAAAAAAAACCGGGCCCTCACATTATACAGGGTTGCAGTGCCCTCCCCCAGAGCCCACCTGATTGGTTGTGGGAGGCAGCAGGCATTGATCAATCACAGAGTTCCATGAGACTACTGGGGCCTGCTTGCGCTGCTCATTGGCCAGGGATACATCCATCAGATACTGCTGAGCTGCTCACCCCTCCCAACAGGTACAGTTCAAGAGTTCAACCCTGTTAAGACTCTGAGATGTCTGCTCCCTCCTCCCCTCTCTACATTTTCCCTCCAAAACCCAACTGCCACAGCACTAATAATAACAACAATGACAACTTTGGTCCTGGGGGACTTCAATATCCATGCCGACGTCAGTCTTGGGGGAGCAGAGTGTGAATTCATGGATGCCATGACAACTCTAGGAGTGCCTTAGCTGGTTAGGGGCCTGACACACAAGGGGGGCCATACCCTTGACCTGATATTCTGCACAGGCCTTGAGGCGGAGGATCCGGTGGTGGGGGATTTGACAACTTTACCCCTGTCATGGACAGCTCATTACCTCCTCCAGACTAGGCTCCTGGCGCATGTCAGCCCCCGGAAAGGTGTAGGACCGATTCATTGGATCTGCCCCTGGAGACTTATGGAACCAGAAAGGTTCTGGAATGCTCATGGGGAATTACCTCCTGATCTCAATGACTGTTTACTCTATGGCATCATTGCTTTTTGGAACACCTATTTGACTGAGTCCATTGGCCAAAGGGCCCCATGGCATCCGCTTCTGGAACGCCGACGGCAGGGGTCACAGTGGTTCATGGAGGACCTGTGCTGGATGAAGCAAGATGGATGGTGGTTGGAGCAATGGTGGCATTGGACTCACACTGAAGCCGACCGATTGCGGCATAAAGCTAGTTTAAGAGCGTATGCTGTGGCGGTGCGGGCAGCAAAGAAAGAATTCTTTGCTGCCATCATTGCGTCTGCAAAGTCACGTCCAGCAGAGCTTTTCTGGGTGGTGCAGTGGCTGGTCAGTACGGCTTCTCTCCGCCTGGAACTGGAAACTTCCAGTGCCCGCTGTGACATGTTTGCTGCCTTTTTTTCAGATAAAATCGCTCAGATTCATCACGACCTCGATGCTGTAGTTGTGACAGGTAGTGAACTAGAGGTAGAGGAAGCCCTGTCATGTCAGTATTTGTGGGATCAGTTTCAGTGGGTGTTGCCCGCTGATGCAGCGGAGGTCCTTGGGACAGTGCGGGCCACCTGTTGTGACTTAGATCTGTGCGCGTCCTGGCTGGTGAAGGCCAACCGGGAGACATTAGGGCCATTGCTGGCAGGGGTGGTCAGTGCCTCCCTTAGGGAGAGCAGAGTGCTGAGCTGCCTCAAGGAGGCAGTGGTGTGGCCTCTGCTTAAGAAACCATCCTTGAGTGTTGACTCCCCAGCCAGCTATCGTCCAGTCTCTAACCTTCCCTTTTTAGGGAAGGTTATTGAATGGGTGGTGGCCCGGCAGCTAGACCAGGTCAGTTTTCTTGATCCCTCGCAGTCTGGCTTTCATCCGGGGCTTGGCACAGAGACTGCACTTGTGGCCTTGATCAGTGACCTACGCCGTGAATTAGATCAGGGCAGATCATCTATTTTGATCTTGTTGGCTCTGTCGGCGGCATTTGATACCATTGATCACGAGATGTTGGTGACAAGAATGCGGGACCAGGCCAGGGTGAGTGGGATTGTTCTTGAATGGTTTCGCTTATTCCTGACAGGGAGAACTCAGCAGGTGGTCCTCGGGGAATATACATCTTCTCCCCGGGACCTCACGTGTGGAGTCCTGCAGGGTTCTATTCTGTCCCCTCTCCTGTTCAATGTGTATATGCAACCCTTGGGGGAGGTCATGAGATGGTTCGGCATACGATGTCATCAGTACGTCGATGATACACAACTCTACCTCTCATTTTCTGAAGATCCAGGCCCGGCAGTCTCGGTGCTTACCCGGTGTTTGGTGGCTGTGGGGGATTGGATGAGGGTGAATCGACTCAGGCTGAATCCTGATAAGACGGAGGTGATGCTGGTTGGTAGGGCATGGGGGGGGGGCTCCCATTATTGGCAGGATCTGCCCCCTTCTAGCCACCCAGGTCCATAGTTTGGGGGTGCTTCTTGACCCACAGCTCCGCCTGGATTGTCAGGTGGAGGTTGTGGTGAGGGGAGCATTTTGCCAATTACATCTGGTGCGACGACTTCTGCCATATGTCTCCAACTTGGACCTGGCAACCATCATCCATGCTTTTATTACCTCTCAACTGGACTACTTTAATGTACTCTACGTGGGGCTACCTTTGAAGACGGTTCGGAGGCTGCAGCTGGTACAGAATGCAGCAGCTCATCTCCTAACAGGGACGGGTCACTGTGCGCACATTACACCAGTGCTCTGTTCTCTGCACTGGCTGCCTATAGTCTACTGGGTCCAATTCAAAGTGTTGGTAATGACCTTTAAAGCCCTAAATGGCTTGGGACCTGCTTATCTGCTAGACCGCCTCAGGCCCCGAGTCATTTCGCGGCCCCTGCGGTCAGTTGGGGGCACCCAACTCGAGGTCCCCCGGGTATTCCGGGGGCAACGGCAGGGAGGGCGTTCTTGGTGGCCGCATCTAGGCTGTGGAACTCCCTCCCAATGGAGGCCCATTTATCCACGGACCTCCCCTCTTTCCGAAGATCATGTAACACTTGGTTGTTCTGCCAGGCCTTCGGGGAAGGTGGGTTAGGTGGGGGGTTGGGAGGGTATATTTATTTATTGCCTTTAGCATTTAGCCTTTTTAGCAATTTTAATATTATAATACTTTGTTTTATGTATTTTATTGTATTTTTTTATATGTTGTTGCCGCTCCAAGTCACCATTGTGCGAGAGAATATGGGGTAGATATGTAATAAATAAATTAAATAAATAAATAATGATTGTCGTTTTTGTTTCTTGTTGTCATTTTTGGTATCGTTTTTGGTATCATTTTTGGTATCAATATTGGTATCAATATCAGTATTGATATCAGTATTATTGTCGTTACTATTATCAGTATTCTTGGTTGTCGTTTTTAGTATTCTTGGTTGTCGTTTTTGTTTTCGTTATTCTCAGTTGTCGTTTTCGTTATTGCAATAACGAAAACGACAATTTTCGTTATCGTCATTGTAATAACGAAAACAACATGCACACCCCTAGGACCAAATATGATTCCATCCCTCTTTAAATTTGACCTACCTCAACTCCTCCATGACTTCCATTGATGTGGCCCAGGTGCGCTGGCCCAGGATGCTGGAAAGGTCTCTACTGTTTCTTGCCAATGTGAAAATGCCAACCCCAGCCAGATAAAGGTGGGAGATAGACACCAATTCAGCCCTGCAACATGCATAAATAACCACCAAGGGTGGTTAAAGGGTGGTTAGCGGCATGTCTGTTTTCACCCAGAGTTTGCATGGTGGGCAGACAGGGAGAGGCCTGATGCTTCCGACTGAACAGATGATTGATGGAGAGTGGCAGAGTCCCTTCCCCCAGCTTTATTCTTAGTGCAGTCTACTGCCCGATGCTACATTGCCAGTGCCCCCCCCCCAGAAAATGGTTCCTCACCACTCATTGAGGATTGTGTGATACTTTTCTTTTAAAGGAAAGCTAAGAATCTCATGATTTCAGCTGCTGCAACGTTAATAAAATATTGAAAATCAGGAGAGCTGGAAAAACTGCCATTGTGCTACAGGTCTTCAGATGAACACAGAGCCTGGGCTCCCTGAAGCTGCTCTGGGAGTGCACCCCCATGTTTTTCAGCCTCACCTGGGTCTGCTTTAGACAGACCTGGTGGTTTCCTTGGGCCGCCTGTCTGATGCACACACACACCCATAAAGTTGCAGCCATTAAGCCGATGCTCCACAACAGGGGTGTGCATAGAAAGGTTTATTGTTTTTGTTTTTATTTTCAATTTTGTTATTAAAATTGAATTCATTTTAGGTTTAGTTTTTGTTATTCATTTTCATTTTCAAGTTTTATTTTTGTTTTACATTGATTTCAATGGGAAATGGATTTCCAGCTGTAACAATTTGGAAAGACTGTACCCCTCACACAATGGATCATTCCTGCCAAATTTCAGAAAGGTTGGATAAGGGTTCCAATTTTACAAGCAATTTACATTTTGTGGTTTGCACACACATTTCCAGTTGTAACGTCTTTGGGAGATTTCAGACAAAACACTCCCCACCCACCTCCCACCCCATAGGGAAACACTACAACCCTGCAACATAGGACATTTTCAGACAACCCTTTGATTCCCCACCGGGGCCACCGCGTCACGGGCTAACAGACGCGGTGGCCGATCCCGGCGGGGAATCCGGGGAGGGGGCGGGGCTGCGTGGTGCAATGTGCGACCGCACAGCCCTGCCCCGCATGCTGCCCTGGCTGCCCCCTCACCAGGAGACGGGCGGGCTCTGTGACCAATGGGGCCGCAGCGCCCGGCCGCCCCCCCCGGCATTGACCACGGGACGGAATCCCACTGCAGATTCTGGCCCGTGGTCAGGGGACAGATGTTACTGTTCCCTTCATCACGGGGGGAATCTCATTCACCACGCGATCTGGGATTGTCTGAACAGGACCTCCAATCACGCGGTGAATCTGATTCCCCCCCATGATTCACAGGGGTGAACATCTGGGGGGGCAGGGAAACTTCCGTTCCCCCCATCAGATGTTACGGAATCACTTTCACCCTGTGCAGATTCACTGTGATTGACTGTGATCTCGTAACGTCTGAAAATACCCATATATAGTGGGTGTGTGGTTGGTGGGTATTGAGTGGAGAGTGTCTTGTCTGAAAACACCCTTTGTTTTCCATCCAATTTGGATGTAATTTGGGAAGGTTGTTCCCCTCACTGAAGGTATCATCCATTGCCATAATTTGGCAGAAATGATCCCGTGGGTGAGTGGTACAAACCATCCAGGTTTCAATCAAACCGGATGAAAACTGAAGACATTACAGCCTGAAACTTATGTCCCAAAATGTTGGTTTTCCCTAAAAATTGTTTTCATTATTTCTCTGAAACTTTTGGGACTTTTTTTTTTTATTGCAATAACAAAAATGAAAATGGGATTTTGAATAACTTATTTTGAATAACTAAAATGAATGTACATTCCTACTCCACAACTCCACGGTGTTGAGCAGGGCAACGGCCGGCCAGTCAGGTGTGGAGCTGCAGCATGGGTCCACCCAACAGATGGACAGCAGCTCCACTTCTGGCAGGGGTTCCAGGTTTGGCCAGCCTGCTCTGCGTGGCATGCTCCGAGATGTTCCAGAGTGCTGTTGGCGGGCCTCCTGCTCCACTTGCACATCTGGCAGGGCACCTTTACATGGACTGGCCAACCCGGGGGTCAAGTGCGCTGGCAAGGGCAGAACTGGATCTGCTGTCCATCTAACAGCACCCACTGTGGCTTCCTTTGACCTTCTTCCTACTTTTGGCTCAGTGTAGTTTTTGAGGTACCAGCTAATACAAGGGAAACGGCCAACACAAACTACAATGTAACAATTTTTCTGATTGTGACAAACCCACACACGATTGAACTGGGACTGATACATGCCTTGTGAGTATCAACACAGGAGTGAATAACATAAGGAGGCTTCCACAAAACAGAATATTTTGTCATTAGACCACACCAGATTGCACTTTGTGGAATAGATTTTTTTAAACAAACATTTTGGGATGATATTTTAGCTCCCTAAATTGACAATTCATCTCTCCTTCTCTGAAAATCACTCTCTGATACTTTCTCCATGAAATGAATGCTAACAAGAATGCACAAACACACACTCTCTCTCTCTCTTTAAAAAAACAACACAATTAAAAACAACAACACAATGTTCTCTTTATTCATAGAAATTTCCTATGCAGAGTAAACTAAAGATATCCAAGGCGCGGTGAACAGTATACCTTTTATTACACTTGTAATACAGAATAATTTAGGAAAGGAACAGCTTCTGATTTGGCTTTATACCCCACAAAAGAGTAAACAAAGCTAATGGAATAATAAACTAAAAAAGCCCATAGGATATCTAAAACATTAATACAGAGTATTGACTGATACAGACGGTTTCATTTCTCTCTTAGGAGTCAGTGTTTATATTATAATGATTATATATATTCATTTTTAGAAAAAAAGAAAAGAAACCGTGTTCTTAGGTGATGAACATGAAAATCGCAAGGTTTAAATCAAAGCAGAATTTCTTCAGGAACTCATCCTAGCTACAATGTGCGTTCGTACAGACAAAGAGACAACGGCCCTTTTCACACAGACACTCTACTGACAAAATGGGTGTTACATTTTATTATACATGTTGCAGGGCTGCCGGTGTGCTCTATGGGTGCCCTGCAACATATATAATAAAATGTAACACCCATTTTATCAGTTTAGAGTGTGTGTGTGAAAGGGGTCATAGGCCCTTTTTACAAAAGACACTCTCCACCTACCACCCACCCACTCTACATATTCCAGGGCACCCACAGGGCAACACTGTGGCCGTGCAACATGTAGAGTGGGGGGAGAGTGTCTTGTGTGAAAAGGGCCATAGTCTGAGGATTAGCTTTCTCAAATTATCACAGACTGAGAGTTAAGCATGAGAAAGTTGTTATGACTAACTATTCCACCCCCACTCCCTTTGCAGCCCTGACTGCATTTTGTGCTTTGGTGGCTTTCACTGGACTAGGCTTGCAAGCATCTTCTCACATCTCAGTTTGAGCTAGGGACTGTAGTAGTAAGTTTATTTACGGCCATAGTGGGATACAACCATAGGCAAAACTGCTACAAGCAGTGGTCAGAACTAAGAGTCACAGGAGGGCTATTAGAAAAGCTATTCTGGTGGTGGGGAACTTAGCTTCAATAAGGAGAAGCAGGGATAGCCCAGGATGACCTGGGAGCTTACAGAAAGATGGAGGCAGCAGGATGAAGTTACTCTCCACGAGGAACTAAGATAGGATGAGTAGGTGAGATGATGAGGAAAGAGGCAGTAGCGGAGAAAAGACACTGCAGCAGCAGGAAATCTTCCTGGAAGCTTTAAGTACAGAAGTGAGAGGAGAGAGGAATTGGAGATGGCACAGGGCATGGAGCCAGCACTCACCGCCACAACATGGACTCTGATCCATGCATTATATAAAAATAAAATGCAGTAACATCTCACATTTGGAATTACAGGACTTTAATCTCATCCCAAGGAAGGAACTGATGACTACACAAATGGCTGGAGCTTTGCTCTGGTGATCTGACATCCTTAGGTCCCTGGATGTAACTGAACTCTGATCAGTTGCTGCCTAGTTCTGATCCTCTCTCAGCATTGGGAGGCCAAAGTTTTAAATCAAGGATTCAAGTTAAGAATGAAATAAGTGAACATTAGTTTTGTAGGTGCGTGGTATAAGTAGCTAGCAGTCCAGACAGAGGTTAATGCCTGAGAAACTTCGGTGTTCTATGTGTGAAAAAGGCAACTAAAAGAGCATAAATTATGAAGACTTTCTTTAAAATGTCAATTATTCAAATGAGAGAATTTTTTTTAAAGTGATACAATTTCAGGTTTGAAAATGTCCCCTTAACACGCACACTCTTCACTCAATAGTAGAGGCATAATTTCATTTGAAAATGCAATGAAAACTGGATTTACTTTATAGCGCATATGAAGTAATGTTTTTATTTACAATTATATTGCTAAATAAACTTTAAATTGCTTGTATTTGGCTAGCTTGAATTAAAATCTCCCTGTTTCCCTTTTGTATTAAAAAGATAAAAGATAAATATACTTGATCAAATATACATGTATGTCTCTTGCAAAATGTTCTTAACTTTTTATGACATTTACAGGAAAGATAAAAAATATACTATTTTAAAACCCTTCGTTTAAAAAACCTTAACATTTATACAATTTTTAACACCCCCCACCCCCGTTTTGTTTTAAAAGCAAATCTTGTTACTGCTTTACATGTTTTGTGTTCTTTGAATTAATAAGCATTTGTTCTCACTGTAGAGTGATAAATGAGACTGGCTGAAAAGCTATTATTCTATAGTTTTATGTTAATTCTCTTTGTTACATTCAGTGCCACTGGGTAAGTGCAGGACTAATTTTAGTTAGAAGAATTTGGTTATTAACTTGAACTGCTTCTCAGTGGTTTCTTCTTTTCTTGTTTTATGGATCTAAAAATAACATGGGCATAAGAAAGATACTGCAAGGGGGAAACAACAATACTCTCTTCAGAGCTTATTCCCATAGTTGTCTCTAAGCAATACTGTATATTACATTTTCAGGCAGGGGTGGGAGGAGACTGTGGGATTCACAAGTGGAGGAAAAGATGTTTATGGTATTGCTAGAAAAATCTCACTCTGGCATAAAAGGAAACTCTGTGGGATCATTTGAAATGTATCAATTTGTAATCTCCACATTTACAGGGAATGCTCTCCTCTAAAAGCTGTTTCCCAGTCTGTGCCAGGGAATGTGCAGCAGCACAGAATACTTCTGTTGATAGACCCCCAGGCTCCGTTTCTCTGTAATTGATTTAGTTGTTATTACTTATCCAGGGAAGAAAGAGATCCTCCAGGTTTGGTAAGACAGTATTCAGTTACTGAAAGCAGTCCTTTGTGAATTAATGTTATACCTCCAGCCCCCTCCCCACCCCCCTCATTATTCCTTTAAGTCTTGGTTTTCTGGACACCAGCTGTCACAGAGGAAGTCTACAGCCTCATCTTCTCCTGCCTCCTTTGCTGGCTGGAGCTGTACCAGCATGGCCTGGAGAGTTTCCTTCACCATCTGGATCTCCCTCTGTAGAGACTGTACACACTTTATTAAGGAATAAATCTGAAGGTGATTGGAAGCCCCTTTTCTCTCTTCAAGTTATTAAATAAGTTGTTGTTCTGCTGTGCACAACAGATGGGCACTACTATCAAATTGCATCTTCCAACCGTTCCAAACTGGTTGGATTAAATATTAATACATATTTCACACTTGCCTTTTTTCTCTCTTGTTTTGGATTTCCATTAGGATTATCGTCCTCAACCGGCATTACTTAGCACTTTTCTTTTAGGGATTTAAAAAGAGCAGGGGAGTGTGTGTGTGTTTTCTGGATGTAGATCAAACATTTTCTGCTGCAAATAGACACAACAGCAGTGACTATTCAAAGGGAATTATATTAAATCTCAGCACAGCTGTAAATGGATGCAAACAGAGCTCCACATGTTACCAGGTCAAACCCTCCAGTAACAGACATTGGGTGAAAACAGACATGATGCTAACCACCTCTGGTGGTTATTTATGCATGTTGTGTGACTGCATAGGGCACCAATACAGCCCTGCAACATGCATAAATAACCACCAAGGGTGGTTAAAGAGTGGTTAGCGTCATGTCTGTTTTTACCCACTCTCGCCAACATACAAATATATTCAGCCCTGGCATTCACATACGTTGCACCCCTCGAAATCAATTGGAGCTGAACAATTGCACTTGAGAGCAGAATTTGGCCCCATTAAATAAATACTTTGCACCTTATCCTTTCAGGCCTTTTATACATAGGAAGCAAAGGTTGAACCCAGTTTACCTGGAAGTAAGAAATACTGCCCCCACAGGTCCTTATCTTTCAGTCAAATCAGTGTGGGCAAAACTCATGCATTTTCTGCATTAATGAAGACCAGGCCCCCCAAAAGCTATCAATGTTGTAGGAGACAAATATGTTAGTTTACAACTGTGGGTGTTCGCACACATCATCCACCCCCACAGCAAGGGGCTGAATAGCAACGTGAATGAAGTCCTGTACTGGGAGTCCACACATGCTGGGAAATGTGTGGCTAGCCCCACAAGTCAGCTGACAGCAGCCCTGCATTCTTCCCTGGGACTGCTGTCAGCAGGGTCTTCTCTGTCTGCCCGCATCATCTCCAGCCAGGAGATGCTACTAGCGATGCCAAAGCAATTCAGTGCTGGTGGACCCAGCCTGGTAGGTGGGGGTTCCAAGCTACCTTCTGCTACCATCTGAGGGAACCTAGCATGCTTCCAGCAGGCACCCCAGTCTAACTCCTCCCTCCCGTACTTGTAGCTATGGGTCCATGTGTACATTTGGCTATGTGTGGGTGGACTTAAATCTGGATCTGTGGCTCCACACCTTTGGGTGATTTCAGACGTTACGGGCGCCCGGTTCACCACAGCGGATTCCTGGTGGGGGTGAACAGAACAACCACCCCCCGGGGTGAATAAAAGCCCTGAACAGACGTTACAGGGCCGGAACCACAGCAGGGAATCGAGCCGGCAGATCATGGGCTGGGGCAGCGCAACAGACGTGACGCCGATTCCCGGCCGTGGTCAAAACACCCAGAATCCACAGGGCAGAGACGGGAGACAGACATGGCCGCCTGAGGGCAAACAAAGCCAAAAGGCACAAAAGAGAACACTCACAAAAGGGAAACGGGAAGGGAGGGGGGAGAGAGAGATGAGCCGGACAGGTACCACACACAACAGACACACAGACAACGAGGGCACAGTGGAACACACAGCACAAGCACATGCCCGGGCACACACACACACAGGGAAGGGAAGGAGGGGACACGGGTGCCCGGACAACATGCACGGCACACCGGGCATGGAGGGGGGCGCAGAACAGGGAGGAGGGGAGAGAAGGGCACAGGGGCAGGGCAGGACACAGACAATGGCAACCACAACCCCCACAGCAGAACTGTCCACATGGGCACCCCCACAGCAACACAGGCAGTCCCAGAATGGGGGGCCCTAGGAGCTCAGGACCAAGGCACAGCGGGAGCCCACACGGCACAGCGAGTGGGCCGGGAATAGTCCAGGAGGCACACGCAGACCCCACACCCCGGACAGGGGCCGATGGAGGGCAGGCAGGAGAGCCCAGGTCCAAGGACGCACACAGTCCACCAGAGGAAGGCGGGAGGGGCAGTCCGGGGGTCCCAGAACCCTGAGGTAAGACAGGCACCCGGGGGGGGGCAGATGGGGCTGCAGGTGGCAGCGCTGGTGGATGGGGACAGTCCGCTGGACACAGGCAGGTTGGTGAGACCATGCAGAGCACCGGACCCAGGCACCAGGGAAGGCAACCACGGAGGGGAACACGGGGTGTGGAGGCAGACGGGGGGTGGGGGCCGGAGGGGGCCTGGAGCCACAGGCAGGGGCTGC
>QEPC01002599.1:363812-386627 GCA_003113815.1 Sphenodon punctatus | reverse complement strand
TGCTGTGCCCTCTGCAGTGCCATGTGTTTGTGTTGGGAGGGGTTGCCTGCTGTGCCCTCTGCAGTGCCATCTGTTTGTGTTGGGGGGAGTTGCCTGCTGTGCCCTCTGCAGTGCCATATGTTTTTTTGGGGGTTAGGAGCTGTGCCCTCTGCTTTGCCATGTGTTTTTGGGGGTTAGGAGCCGTGTCCTCTACTTTGCCATGCATTTGGGGGGGGGGTTAGGAGCTGTGCCCTCTACTTTGCCATGCGTTTTGGGGGTGGGTTAGGAGCTGTGCCCTCTGCTTTGCCATGTGTTTTCAGCTGTGCCCTCTGCTTTGCCATGTGTTTTTGGGGGTGTGTGTTAGGAGCTGTGCCCTCTGCTTTGCCATGTGTTTGTGGGGGGTTAGGAGCTGTGCCCTCTCCTTTGCCATGTGTTTTGGGGGGTGGGTGGGTTAGGAACTGTGCCTTCTGCTTTGTCATGTGTTTTTTGGGGGGGTTAGGAGCTGTGCCCTCTGCAGCAGCAGAGAAAGATGCAGCTTCAACTCCTGCAGGCCTTCCAGTGCCCTGAGTGGCAGTAGAGGAGGGCAGTGCCAGGAGGTGATGCTGAACTGCTGAAGCCTGTTGCCCTAAAGCAGGCCTGCTAAGTTTGGGGCGTGGTGATGTGCTCGGGCTACTGCTGCTGCCTGCTGCCACTCTCCTGGCACAGCTCCTTCCACCTCTGGCACATGCCCCACTGGCTCCCCTATGGGCAGCAGACCAGCCTTTCCTTCCCCTCTCCATTTCTCCCTACAAAATAATGTTTTTATATTATTATTATTTTTAAAATTAAATTTTTTTAAAATTTTTTTAATCTAATATTCTATTTACACTAAATCTAACTGGTATAACTATTCTAAATGCTATCAACTAAATGGATTATCTATCCAATAAGTACAAAGGCCTACTCCTACAAACGCTTTAAAAAAATCTCTAAACACTATCTCTATCTCAGCTAACTTCTACAACTCTACTATCTATCTATCTATCTATCTATGGGATGGGGGGAATCACAAACAACACAAGGAGGGGTACAAAACTGAAATGAAACCTAAATCAATCTAATTTAATTCTACTCTAAATGAATAAAAAAACAGGGGAAGGGAAGGGAATCAGGGATGGAACATATGGGAGAGGGAAAGGATTCAATGGAGGGGGGAGGGAGGAAGGAAGATTGAACACAGGGAGGGGTAAAAACAAAAAATAACACCTAAATCTATCTAATATAATCTAAATAAATGATAATATGGATGGAAATGGGTTGGATGGGTGAAATAGGAGGAGGATGGCAATGGATTAGGAATAGGAAGGAACAAAAACTGCTGGGAGCGAGGGAGCCTTCTGAAACGCCTGCTGTTCAGGAACAGTAACTAGCTCAGAAGGTGTTGGGAAGGGGGGAGGCCAATGAGTTTTGTTTCTTGCAGCGCCCACCTCACCGCAAGCCCCATTGGCTCCACCCAGCCTAGCCCGTGGCCAATCGCAGACTGCGAAGTCAGTGGTCTGAGGTGAAAAGGGATAGTGATTGGGCAGGCTGGCTGCTACTCCAAACCTCTCCACCCCTGGTGCCTGGAAGTCTGCTCCTCAGCTGACTCCCCTGCCCTGTCATGTTTTGCCTTCCTGTGACACGTTTTTGCAACCGGAACTCAACCGAATGTGATCCGAACTGACCAAATTGTTCAGTCGTTTCAGCGTTCAAAATAGAGTTCGGTTCGGTCAGTTTGGGTTTGGGTTCGGTCGTCCGAACAGGCCAAGTTTGGGCCGAACTCCAAACTTCCGAACTGCGTTCGCCCATCCCTACTATTCGGTGCAGTCGTAGTTATTTCTGTTCTCACTAGCATGGCTCCCTGCAGTGGAGGGGATTAACACATGTGAAAAAGTATTCTGCAAGGGAAAAAATGGCCATGCGTGGAGATGTAACAGGTGGCTCTGGGAAGGTTCACCAACCTTTGTCCAGATGCTGTTTGGCATAAGCAGACTTTCAACTATTCATATGCTTTACACAAGGGATTTTGCTGGAAGGGAACCAGATACCCACCCCTGCTTTGGGTATTCACATTGTATAGCATTGTATGCAGTTGAAAGTGCATGACAGGATGCCACACAAAGCAGCTACTAAATATTTCAAAAGGAACATTACCTAGCTAGGACAGCTATGCTCAATTTTGACTCTACATTATATTGCATTTAACATGGCTAACTGAACCATGTTTATAAGTGCAGCTTCCTGGATGCTTGTACACATGTACTCCTTAGTAGCATAAATACTTACAGTGATCAGTGCATTATACCTACCACCAAGAAGACTAGATTGGTAGAGATATGCATGTTACTTTAGCAATGTCAAGTTTAAATGCATATGGGTTGCTCCATTGACTTCAAGAACTTTTACATTGATTCACAGGTTAAACTGTTCACTTGCGTAAGAATCAGTGATTTCTAGACTGTTAGTGTTATCAAGACCATCCTATATATTTTTGCTTAAAGACAAACCCAGTGCTTTACCTGAGGCCAGAAGATAGCAAGTAGCAAAACATATACCAAAAAGGATATGAGCAAGATCTTCATCGAGACTGCAGATTGTTGTTTGGAGTTGGTCTTCTAGATACATCAGTTTTTCACTTATCACTTCACATTTTTCTTCCAGTTCTGCAGAAAATATGTGGAATTCCTGCATGTAGTTAAAAAGAAAAGGACATGGTTTTGCTCTTGATTGCATTACTCTATGAGGGATTTTTTTCCCCTTCAAAACAGTAAAATTGGGTGGCTCAGAGAACAGAATAGAATGTCCTCACACCACTAGGCCCCCCGTTCAAACAAAGTTCCACTTTACATTTACCAAAATCCATTTCCATATGATGGATGTTTGTCAGTCTATGTGAAATTAAATAAGTGGTAGTCTTGATCTTTTTCTGAACAGGGAAAAAATTCACCATAGTGGCTAGCCTTACGACTTCCTGCATTTTTGTTCTTTATTGGCAAATGATCATTTGGAATAGTGACGGAAGAAAAAGGCAATACTGCTATTCCTGTTTGCACTTTTATTTTCTAGACTACCCTTGAAGGCACAGAATCACAGACTTCTAGGACTGTGGGACCCCACAGGGGTCATCTAGTCCAACCACCTGTACCAAGGCAGGATTCACTGCACGGAAACCTTCCTTGACAAATGCTTACCCAGCCTCTCCTTGAACACCTTCAATGAAGGAGATACCACAGCTTCCCAAAACAACTTCCAACCTATGTGAAATTAAATAAGTGGTGGTCTTGATCCTTTTCCAAGCAGGGAAAGAATTCACCATAATTAATTTTACAACTCAGCCGCCCTGAGCCATTTGGAAAGGGTGGGGTAAAAATTGAACTAAACAAACAAACAAACTTATTCCATTGCCTTAAAGTGCAATCCTCCTGCTATCCCATTGAAATTAATGGCACACGCACTGACATTTCGTGCTAGCACTGGCACTACACAACCAGAGACTGTTGTCACTGTTCCTAAAATTTAACCTAAATCTACTTTCCTGCAGCTTAAACCTGTTGCCTTCATCCTACTCTGAATAGCAACAAAGAAACTATTGCTCTCCATTAGAGCCAAAACGCGTACCCAAGAAACCAGGTATACTTGGCAAATTTCTGGTACCTGAATTAACCTGACAACATCAGGTACCAATCAGTACTTGACTGCAACTCGATTTGGGTACTTGATGCCCCAGAATGTCAACTTCCAGTTTGAGAATGTCAACTTCCAGTTCGAGAATGTCAACTTCCAGTACTGATTTTTCAACTTCCATGTTGATTTTTTTACTTCTGATGACTATTTTTTAATTTTCCATCCTGGAAAATTGACCTCCAGTCTCAATTTTTTTGATTTCCATCCTTATATTTTAATTTTCCAACCCAATATATGCGAATCAGCAATAATAAAATTGAAAAATCTGTTCCGGAAGTTACTGATTTTTTGGCTTCTCAGTACCCAATCAGTATCCAAGAAACCTGTTGAGTACCCTAAACTAGACCTGAAGTGACAGCATTGTTTGCTATTCTGCTTTGTGCAGCTGCTTTTTTGGCTTATCTTGGTCCAATGGCAGCCAACAGCAATTTACGATACTTCATGGCAATTTGTGACAATTTATGGCAGTTTACAGAAGTTGTGGCACTTTATGGCACTTTGTGACATTTACGACAGTTGACAATCATTTGCAACAGTTATGACAGTTGTAGTGACAGTTACAACAGTTTGTAACAGTTCACCCATAACTTTACAACAGTTTCCAAAATTTTACAGCACATCCCAGAAGTCCCCAAGAGCCTCCGGCAATTTCAAAAAGGGTGACATGCTTGAGTGGATAGCGGCAGCAAATATAGGCAAGTACCACTGATTTAATGGGGGTTGCCATGTCATTAAGGTGGTGTCATATTGGCCATTAATAACAAAAAAATAGGGATGTGCAAACAAGACGGAGTTTGAATGTTTGGACGTTCGGACTAAAAACTTAGTTTGGGTTCAGGAGTTCGGTTCAGTGGAGTTTGGACCCCCCCAAACATTCAGAAAGTTCAGCCTGGAGGCTTGGGGGCACTCCAGGGACCCCCAGGGGTGCCCGTGGTGGCATGGCAGGCTGTTGGGAGACACAGCAGCAGCAGCAGAAACTGGGAAGGCTTGGCGCTTGGCACCCCAGGTTGCCCAGGCAGACAGGCTCAGTGCTTATCCCCTGGGGGTGCCCATGGCACCAGGGCTGGCCATCTGAGACCCAGTGGCTGCAGCAGCAGCAGAGGCTGGGAAGGCTTGGGGCTTGTTGGCTGGCACCCATAGTTGGCCGGGCATTGCAGGCTGGCAGGCATTGGTGGGTCTCAGATGGTCAGCCATGCCCTGAAGGCCAAGTGCCAAGCCTAAGTTCTTCTGAAGAAGGGAAAGCATTTAAGAGTCCTCTTCTTTACCCTGCAAAAAGTCTGGATACCCAACAGAAATTGGAACTGCATACCCCAAGCCTAGTTCCCATACAGGTTCTTGCTCCTGTGAGCTCCCAGTATGGTAGCTCTCTGGTTTAGAACTGGGAATGCTGAAATGCAGAGCGGTCAAAGGACTTCCAAACCAGGAATTAGAACTGAGGTCTCTTGACTCTTGTCCTGTCCTACAAATGAGCAATGCTTCTGCCCACCCAACGGCTGCTGAAAGCAGATGTTCTTCTGGGCTGCCCGTCTCTGCCAGCAGGCCATGACACCACGTGCAAACCTGCTTTGGGCACTGACAGGCACTACTGTAGCACTGTCAATTCTGCTGTGATGGTGACTAGAACTGGAGAACTCAGCACAGAGCGAGCAGAACTGGAGGCCTGGAAGCCTGCAATGCCTGGCCAAGTAGTGCCTGCCGGTGCCCAAAGCAGGGTTGCATGTGTTGTCATGGCCTTCAGACAGAGACCCAGCAGCAGCAGAGGACGGGAAGGCTTGGGGCTTGGTGGCTGGCACCCATAGGGGGTGGGGCATGGCAGGCTGGCATTGGTGGAGCAGCGGCAGAGGTCTGGCCAGGGCTTGGTGACTGACACCCCTACTTGGCGGGGCACTGCAGGCTGGCATCGGTGGAGCAGTGGCAGAGACCTGGCCCAGACTTGGTGGCTGGCACCCCTACTTGTCTGGGCAATCCAGGCTGGCAGGACTCCAGTTCGCCTCACTCTGTACTGGGTTCTCCATTTCTAGTCACCATCATGGTAGGCGGTGACTGGCTGGCTACTTGACCAATATGCAGAAGAGTTGGTTGAGATCTGGCGAGTAGGATGGTGGGTCCTGGGGCTGGAGTGGCTTGCACCCCTACTTGGCCAGGCATTGCAGGCTGCCAGGCATCAGCGGAGCAGCAGCAGAGGTCTGGCCAGGGCTTGGTGGCTGGCACCCCTACTTGGCTGGGCATTGCAATCTGGCTGGCATTGGTGGGGCATTTGCAAACAGTGAAGTGGAATGACAGCCCTCCGTGCCTGGAACATAGGACCCAGAACTCTGATGGTGGGCCCTGGGGCTGGAGTGGCTGTTTCTTGATGCAGTGGCACAGCAGAGACAGCATTGGCAGCAGCAGCGGACATTGGATTGCCCGGGACAGAACCTTGCATCAGGCCATGATAGGCTCGGGCTGCTGCTGATGCCCGCTGATAGCCCCTGCCACCTCTGCCACGTGCCCCATTGCCTGACTTACAGGCAGCAGACTGGCCTCTCCTGCTTCCCTTCTCCATTTCTCCCACCCAAAGAATGCACTGGAAGATATATTTTTTTAAAATGTATTTATTCAAAATTAGATTATATTATATATATTAGGGGTGGGTGTGCTGGTAAATCCGGTATCCGATAATGCCGGTACTGGGCGTACCGGCATTATTGGATTCAACCCGGTAAATCCGGTCCCATTACCAGATTCCGGGTACCGGATTTTTTTTACATTGCAGCCATTAAAATGAATGACTGCAATGTAAAAGTCCCACCCAAAAAGTAAAAATTTAAACCCTCCCCGAGTCCAGGCTGCGCAGGTGGAAGGGGGGACACCCCCCACCCACCCTGCCCAGCCTGGATTTTTTTTAAAAAAAGAGCTCCCCCCCCAGCACCAGCGGCCACGGCGTCCCCTCACCGCTGCCTGAAACAAACCAAATGAGAATGGGGGTGGGGGGAGACAGGGATCTCCCAGACTCCAAAGAACACACACCTCCCAATCCTCTAATAATGATTCAAGACAGTGCTATAACTGTAAGCAAACAGGGCATATGGTACAAGACTGCCCCCCAGAAAGAGAGTTTCATGACCCTAAAAGGGAGTCTGATGAGATTATTGGGACTGTCAGTGCGAATTTTGTGAGAAGGGGACAAAACAGAACCCTGCGGGACTCCACACGAGAGGTCTCGGTATGATGAAAAATTATCCCCAAGCACCATCCGCTGGGTTCTTCTGGACAGGAAAGAGCAGAAACATTCAAGAACAGTCCCGCCCACCCCTGCACAGTCCCACAGGCGCGCCACCAACATCTCATGATCAACAGTATCAAACACAGCTGGCAGATCTAACAAGATCAACAGGGTCCAGCGACCCTGATCCAATTTCCGGCGCAGGTCATCTACCAATGTCACCAGCGCAGTCTCGGTGCCATGCCCCAGATGAAAGCCCGATTGAGAGGGATCAAGAAAACCGATGCGACCAAGAAGTCCCTGCAGCTGCCAAGTCACTACCCATTCAATAACCTTCCCTAAAAAGGGAAGGTTAGAGACAGGCCGATAGCTGGCAGGGGAGTCAGCGTCAATGGCCATGGTCTCTTGAGCAGAGGCTGCACCACCGCCTCCTTGAGACAGTCCAGCACTCTGCCCTCCCGCAGGGAGGCGCTGACGACCCCCACCATCAGTGGCTGCATTTTCTCCCAGCAGGACTTAATCAGTCAGGACAGGCATGGAACTAATTCACAAGAAGTAGCCTTGATTGCCCCAAGAACATCCACCGCATCGGTGGGTGTCTCTGACTGAAACTGATCTCATAAAATGACATGGTGGAGCTTCCATAACCTCTGGTTCCCCTAGTGTAAGAAGTGCGACGTCGAAGTCATGGTGAATACGAGCAATTTCATCCACAAAATAATCCACAAATGTCATAGCGAGCAGTAGATGACTCCACTCCAAGATTGAGGGAGGCCGGACTGACCAGCCCCCGCACAACCCGGAAAAGCTCCACTGGATGGGATTTTGTGGATGTTATGAGAGTAGCAAAAATTCCCTCTTTGCTGCCCTCATAGCCATGGCATAGGCTCTTCAATTGGCTATATGCTGCAATCTGTCGGCTTCAGCACGTGAATGATACCACCGTCACTCCAAACACTTCCCATCTCACTTCAGCAACCGCTGTTCCTCGGAAAACTAAGGAGGCCTGCGGAGCTGTCTCCTGGGCAGGAAACGCCTAGGAGCCATCTGATCAATGGTCTCAGTCAGCAAGGTGTTTCACAGCACAATGGGGTCATCGATGAGACGGTCATCAAGGTCAGAAGGTATCCATCATCCTCTGGAGGCGAACCATCCAAATCGGCTCCGCACCTTTCTGAGGGCAGACATGCACCAGGAGCGAGGTCTCCAGGAGGTAATGATCCGTCCATGACAAGGGCACAACTGATATCTCCCCCACTAACAGAGCACCCGCCTCGAGGTCGGTGCAAAACACAAGGTCTAAGGTATGTTCCCCATGATGTGTCAGGCCGATAACCATCTGGGACAGGCCCATGGTTGCCATGGCGGCCACGAACTCATGCTCCACTCCCCCAAGGTTGGCATCATCATGAATGTTGAGGTCCCCCAAGATTACTGTCTTTGGGGACCGCATCACCACCCCCGACACCACCTCTGCTAGAGCATGCAGGGAGGCTGCCGCACAGGCAGGTGCACGGTATACAAGCAGCACTCCGAAACTGTCACCTGCCAAATCAAACACAAGGTGGAGGCCCTCAATACCCAATCTGGATTGCACTGGGTACCTCCTCACAGACCACCCCTCCTTAAAAATCATGGCTACACCACCCCACCCCCATCCCTCTGACCACGGCTGATGCTGTATGGAATAGCTGGCTGGGACAAGATCAGCCAAGAAAAGCCTCAGTTCATTGTCCAGCCAGGTTTCCATGATACATACAAGTTCAGTGGCATGGTCCAGGATTGCTTCCTGGACTGTTGTTGCCTTATTAACCACCGATCTCACATTTAACAAGACCATCATCTTTGTTGCTCTCTTCTAAATCTTATCAACAATATTTCCTTCTTAAAAGTAGCAGCCAAAACTGGATACCATACTGCCTAATCAATGGCAACTAGAGCAGTGCTATCATTTCCCATGTCTTGGTTACAAGGATCCTCTTAATACAGTCCCAAATGACAAGGACAACGTTAGACAAATCTAAACACTGGTATAATGGGCCTTGAATCAGGCTCTTATTGAGCAAGAATAATAGAATTGTAGGATAGGAAGGACTTCGAATGTCATCTAGTCCAACCCTTGCCTCCCAGGCAGGATACCCAGACATACCTTTGAACAGGAAAATAAATTACAGCTCTGGGGAACTGTATTGTTTCTGTGGAACTTTACAGCAATTACATTTGACTGCAGTCATCCCTGCTGTAACACTGGTAAGATAAATGAATTTATGCCTAGCATGAATGTGGCCCTTAGATTTTAAATTCAAAGATAGGGAGAAGAATGTACCTTCCTCTATTGACTGTAAATGTCCTTGTCTCTGTCAGCCCCCACCATCAGGGGCACCGGGGCACCCATGGAGAAGGCTGCGGAGCTCCAGAGGGCCATGGAGCACTGCCCCCCGCATCCCTGCTCAAGCTGCAGTGCCGGCGCTGCTTGAAACTGACATGGTGCCCCGAGCAGCTGTGTTGCCACATCCGGTTGCTGAGGCAACCAACAACAGCGCCGATCCTGCGGAGTCCCAGCCTTCAACCTCATGCAGTGTGAGGTCATCACTGGAGCCTGTGCAGCACTCCACATGGCTCCAGGCATGTCAGGGGGCAGAGCCTGGACTACAAACACCGGCGCTGCAAGACACACAGCGTCGGTAATTACAGCCTGAAAAACTGGCCTAAGAAAGCAAAGTGTAACTTTGTTTGCTTGCCTTTGCCCTTGCCTTGTATTTGTCCTTGCCCTTGTCTTACTGTTGTTTGCCCTTGTCCTTGTCTTTGCCCCCTGACTCTCACCTTGACCTTGTCTGGGTTTATTGTGAGAGTAAGTGTTAGCGTGATTGTGTCTCCTTGTACTCCTAGGGTTGACTGTGTGAGAGTGTGGTGGCTAGGAGAACCCCCGTCCCTGGGGTTTGTTCCTTCCCCCTTGGAGAGCGAAAGCCCCCCTTATCCTTCCCCCTGAACCTGGTCTCCTCCCCCTGCGGACCCCCATCACTACCTCACTCATTCCCTTCCTCCCTGTGGTCAGTGAACGTGTGTAGTATGAGGCCATTCTCTCACAAAAGAGCTCGGCACCCTATGATGATAGGGGCCTGATCTCTTGGAGATTTCAAAGGCCACAACACTATTCTGACGGGCATTACTTCCCAGAGATTTCCTTGCAGAGCATGAGTCTGATTGCCCTGTGTGAGTGGGAGGGGTCTTTCCTGGTCCCTCTCTCTCCCCCCCAAACCAAACCCTGTTCCTCTTCCCCTTTACGGAACTCCTCCAGTATGGAGTTAGCCAAGGAAGTGGGAGACTTAGTGCGAGCCGTCCAATCTTTAGCAATGGACATGAAGGATCTACAGACCAAACACACCGAGTTAGCAGCCACGGTGGCAAGAGACCAGGACGGGGTGGGTCCCATGGGGGCACCCCCTGCACCTTCTCCTGAAGTACCACCACCCCCACAGCCCACTGGGACTGCGACCCCTCGGGAGCCATGGGGCCCCTGAATTGAAAACCTTTCAGGCGATCGGAGGTCGTTTCGGGGTTTCCTGGTCCTATGTAAGTTGAATTTTACTATGCAACCAGCCACCTACTCCACAGATGCCTTGAAGGTGGCTTTTGTTATTGGAAACCTAAGTGGAATCGCCCTAGATTGGGCTACCAATTTATTAAGCAGTACCAGTCCTCTCCTATCCAATTACAAAGACTTTGTACAGGAGTTTGCCTTCTTGTTCGACCACTCCCATCGTGTGAGGGATGCGGAATCTACTATCCTGTCCCTTAAACAAGGGAAGGGGACCTTGTTGGAATACATCACCCAGTTCCAACAACTAGCCTTATATTTGCAGTGGCCAAATTATGTCTTGAAGGTGATGTTTAGAAGAGGACTCAGCGAGGAACTAAAGGACCAGCTAGTGTATATCGCCCTTCCCGACACCTGGGAAAAATTGGCCACGCTGGTCCTCCAGATCGATGACCGACTTACAGAGAGGCAACAAGAGAAAAATCAAGAAAGCAGAAGCTTCCTCCCAAGGGCCTCATTTTCACCACTTCCCACCACCAAGGGATCAAGAAACAACTACTCCAAATCTATGCAGCTAGGAGCCGCTCGAGGGCCCCTAACATCAGAAGACAGAGACAGAAGGCAAAGATCCAGGTCATGTTACTATTGTGGGGAATCATCCCACTTTGTGCATGAATGCCCTTCTCCATCTTCGTCCCGTCGAGCTCAGGGAAACTCCAAGAGCCAGGATGGACAGGGATCATCTCGGCCGTAAGACAGATCCCCTCAGCCCTCGCAAACAACCAGTCCCATCTTCGGGTTCCTCTCACCCTGACCATTGATTCTCGAAAATCCCTTATAGTCTGGGCCCTCATAGATTCTGGGGCCTCCGGTAACTTCATAGATGCCGGATTAACACAATCCCAGGCACTGGGGATTGAACCCAAGAAATGCCCGGAACCCGTGATTTCCATAGATGGCTCGCCTTAATTTCGGATCCCATCACAATGCAAACAACCCTGTTGCACTGTGTGATGGGACAACATCAAGAGCAATTTATTTTTGATGTAGTTTTCACACCCTTGTTCCTCGTAGTTCTGGGGTTACCCTGGCTCTGCCAACATGACCCCCATATCTCATGGAAGCAAAAACAGATAGATTCACCTCTGCTTACTGCTCTCAAGTCTGTCAAATACCCACACCCACCCAAGGTGGGGCCCTGATGATGTGTGGAAGTATCCTCTCGACCGAACCCAGTCTACCGAAGGAGTATGCTGACTATACTGATGTCTTTAGTAAAACCCAAGCAGCTGAATTTATTTGCCACCACACCGACCATATGACTGCCCTATTGACCTAATCCCAGGAAAAGAACCACCCTTCGGACGTATTTATGTGCTATCAACACCGGAATTGGGAGTCCTTCTCTCTTATTTGGAAGAAAGCCTGCAGAACAGGTTTATTCAACATTCCTGTTCCCCCGCAGGAACCCCCATTTTCTTTGTGTTGAAAAAGGACGGGGGACTCAGGCCCTGTATCAACTATCCGGGGCTGAACAACGCGACCATCAAAACCCACTCCCCTTAATCCCGGAACTCATAAACTATCTTCAGGGAGCCCGTATTTTTACTAAATTGGACCTTCGAGGAGCATATAACTTAGTGAGAGTGCGAGAAGGCAACAAATGGAAAACCACTTTCCGTACTTGGTACAGACACTTTGAGTATCTCGTGATGCCGTTTGGCCTGGCCAATGCTCTAGCCACGTTCCAACACTTCATCAACGATATTTTTAGGGACATCCTGAACACCTTCATTATCGCATACCTGGATGACATATTGATTTACTCAGTCTCTGTGAGTCAACATGTGCAGCATGTCTGACAAGCGCTTCAACGGTTACGCATCCACAAACTGTATTGCCAAAAGTAAAAATGTGCATCCCACATAACCACAGTCGAGTTCCTCAGCTTTGTTATTAGCCCAGCCGGAATTGAAATGGATGAACAAAAGAGCGCTGGCCACTACCAAAGTCGGTAAACCCCTCCAACGATTTTTAGGAAGTACAAATTACTACCATCATTACATCCCCAATTATGCGGAAATCACTACCCCCCCTTACCCGGCTCCTAAAGAAAAACAGCAGTATACGTGGGGACCTGAGCAGCAATACAGCTTTACTTATCTCAAGGATGCCTTTATGACCGCACCACTCCTACAGCACCCATACTTCCAGAAACCTTTCCATGTGGAAACAGATGCATCCAGTGGGGCTATAGGAGCAGTGCTGCTCTTACAGGAAGCTGAAACAATAAAAGATTGTTACCATGTGCATACTACTCCCATCAACTTACCCAGGCAGAACAAAATTACACTATATTCAACTGGGAACTCTTGGCCATTAAGGCAGCTTTTGAGACCTGGCAGCACTACCTAGAAGGGGCATGGTATCCAGTGACAGTAATAACATACCATAAAAACTTGACCTTCCTTCAAACACCACAGATCACCAATGCCCGACATGCCCGATGGGCATTGTTCTTCACTAGTTTTTCATTTACTATTCAATATCAACCCGGTAAACTAAACATACTTGCAGATGCCTTGTCCCGGTATCATGAAGGACGCAATGCGGACCTGCGATTACAAGGACCTATATTGGATCAAAAGGTCTTCACAGCAACTTATATACAACTCGAACAACTCAAACAAGCTACAGCCAACAAACTCCAAGTAATAGATGATCCTTCATATGTCGAAGACAATGGACTGATTAAAAGACAGGGTCAAATTGTAATCCCTTCTTCCTGTCAACCACATATCCTGTGGTCCCACCATGATGCTCCACTAGCTGGTCATCTGGGGGAAGAACGAACCTACAAATTGATCCAGAGATCCTTCTGGTGGGCCCACATTACCACAAGATGTATGACAGTATGTGGGAGGATGCGCCACCTGCGCCCGCACAAAAGTCCCTAGTAAGACCCTGATGGGTCTCCTCCAGCTTTCTACCATGCCACAATGCCCTTGGCAACGGGTAGGAGTCAACTTCATTGTGGAACTACCCCTTTCTCAAGGCTATAACACTGTCTTTGTCGTCTGATCAACAGCCTTGTACTTGTATGTACTCAATATATGTTTTATAATCAAGTCTAACATGCTTGTGTCGTTATTTGGCCTTGGGGAGTTCACTTGGGGGTACTCCTATCTAAGTGAGAGCCTAGACGAACCTTTTTCATATAAGACAACCCCACTGCAAAGTCTTCCAAGCTACAGGTGATCACTTTACCAAAATGGCCCACTTTGTGGCTTGCAAAGGCCTACCTTCAGCCCACCAAACAGCCTTACTATTCCTCTGCCACGTAATAAAACTACACGGCTGGCCCACAGAACTCATCAGCGATAGAGGTTCTCAATTTGTGTCTCACTTCTGGGTAGCCTTGTTTAAAGTCTGGCATGTTAATTTCAAACCAACCACTGTCTACCACCCACAGGCCAATGGACAAGTGGAGCGAGTCAATCAAAACTTCGAGCAATATCTGCGCTATTATACCAGCTACTTGCAAGATGATTGGTATACCTGGTTGCCCATGGTAGAATTCGCATACAATAATGCCCCCAATGCCTCTCTCAGGGTAATCCCTGTCACTGGGGTTTGGGTTTGTGGCCCTCACTCCTTTTAGAGGCTGCCCTCCGTTTGCCCACCAGGCCAGCCACAACCCAGTTGCCTGTGCCCACGTGGGTCCCCAAGTGAGCAGAAAACCTTCACTGCAATCTGGGAGCTTTCAGAGGTCCGCACCCCTAGCCAAGCCTCCCTTTTATCTCCCCGCCCAGCCATAATGCAGAGAACGTTTTCTGGTCACCTGTAGCTTGGAAGACTTTGCAGTGGGGTTGTCTTATATGAAAAAGGTTCATCTAGGCTCTCACCTAGATAGGAGTACCCCCAAGTGAACTCCCCAAGGCCAAATAACGACACAAGCACGCTAGACTTGATTATAAAACATATATTGAGTACATACAAGTACAAGGCTGTTGATCAGATAGTGCAAGTCCATAAATCAAACATAAAGTACACGTATTCTAACTCCACTGATATTCCCTGACTGTCCCCTTACCCTAAAGGCGCAATACAGGTCCATCAGTTGTTGTCTCGGCCTTGATGTTGAAGACCGGGCATAATTCCTTTAGAGAATATGAAAGTTCTTAGTTATGTTGGTAACAGCTCTTCTGCTGAGCTGTTAACTTGTTGAAGTCCAAAATGGAAGAGAGCTAATTCTTGAAGAAGAACTTCCTTCTTCTCCCTCGCTGGAGGCCTCAGGTCATTTCCTGTGTGTCCTGGCCATTGTCATTGTTATCAAGTTGCGGGCCTGACCTGGCCATTGCTTGGTAATAAAGTGGCCACTTGTTATAACAAAGGGAATGCCCCCATTCTGGCAACTGGTTTCAGCATTCGGCTCCCACTGAGCTTACAATCTGTTACTCTTTATATTACATTACACATATCCTCCCCAAATAGGTGCGTTATCTCCCCCAAATGGGTGTGTTGCCCCCATGTCCTCATGACAATCCCCCTTTTACATCACCTATGGGTTCCACCCCCAGATGGGCACTCACAAAGTGCCTCCAATACAAGTCCCTGCAGCTGGGGCCCTTGCGCACCACATCCAAGAGACGCAAGCCCTGTCCAAAAGGGTCCTTGAGAAAGCATGGCAAAAGTACAAACTAAACGCCGATAAGCATAGAAGAAATGCTCCCTCGCTGCAACCTGGAGATCTTGACTGGGTTGATCGCCGACATTACACCTCGGCACATCCATCCACTAAATTAGACCACAAATACATCAGACCTTTCCCCATCCTAAAGCAAGTGAATGATAGGGATGTGCAAACAGAACACAGTTCGGATGTTCGGATGTTCGGTCATTCAGTTCAAATCCGAGTTTGGGTTCAGTTGTTCGGCTCAGCGGAGTTCTGTTCGGCCAAAACCGGCCGAACGTCCAAAAATAGTGCTATCGATACTGATACCAAAATCGAAATATTTTTTTCGATATCAGTATCATGTGGACCTGAAACCACCCCTGGTCTCCACCCCTGGTGCCAGGAAGTCTGCTCCTCAGCTGCCTCCTCCTTCCAGACATTTTTTTCCTGCCGAAAGTTACGTTTTCCCTGCTCCTGAACTCATCCGAATTTTTCCGAACTGTTCGGCCATTCAAACGTTCAGTTCGGACGTTCAGTTCGGTCATCCGAACAGGCCGAGTTCAACCCAAACTCCGAACATCCGAACCCCATTCTCACATCCCTAGTGAATGACGTGACGTATACAGTTCAACTGCCAAACTGTATCCGAATCCATCCAACGTTTCATGTATTCCTACTGAAAAAGCCAGCAGTACCAATCACCCCAGGTCATCTCAACACACCAGACCCTGTCATTCCCTCTGACCTCGGGCCCGAGTACGAAGTCCGGGCCATACTGGACTCAAAAATACACCAAGGTCGGTTGCATTATCTCGTTGATTGGCTGGGCTACGACCCCGTACAAGGGTCCTGGGAACCCGTTTCGGCCCCCCACCTTCTTTGCATGTTTCATCATCACCACCCCAAAAAACTGGGCCCCATCCAGCCCACTGGCTGGAGGGTTCGAGGGTGGAGTACTGTCTGCTCCCGCCATCGGGGCACCCGTGGAGAAAGCTGCAGGGCTCCAGAGGTCTGTGGAGAACTGTCCCCTGCATTCCTGCTCAAGCCATGCTGCTGCCACCACCGCTGCCTGAAACTGACACGGCGCCCCGAGCAGCTGTGTTGCCATGTCCGATTGCTGAGGCAACTAACAACAGCGCCGATCCTGCAGAGTCCCAGTCTTCAACCTCACGCAGTGTGAGGTCATCACTGGAGCCCGTGTGGTGCTCCACACGGCTCCAGGTACATCAGGGGGCGGAACCTGGACTACAAACACCAGTGCTACAAGACACATAGCACCGGTAATCACAGCCTGAGAAGCTGGCCCAAGAAAGCTAAGTGTGACTTTGTTTGCTTGCCTTTGCCCTTGTCCTTGTCCTTGCCCTCACTCTTGCCTTGTCTTTGTCCTTGCCCTTGTCTTACTGTTGTTTACCCTTGTCTTTGCCCCCTGACCTTGTCCTTGTCTCCCCCTTGTCTGGGTTTATTGTGAGAGTGTTAGCGCAATTGTGTCTCCTTGTACTTTCCCTAGGGTTGACTGTGTGAGAGTGTGGTGGCTGGGAGGAACGCGAGCCCCGTCCCTGGGGTTTGTTCCTTCCCCCTTGGAGAGGGAAAGCCCTCTTTGTCCTTTCCCCTGAACCTGGTCTCCTACCCCTGCAGACCCCCACCACTACCTCACTCGTTCCCTTCCTCCCCATGGTCAGTGAACGTGTGTAGCGTCAGGCCGTTCTCTCACAAAAGAGCTCTGCGCCCTGTGATGATAGGGGCCTGAACTCTTGGAGATATCAAAGGCCACAATGCTATCCTGATGGGCATTACTTTCCAGAGATTTCCTTGCAGAGCATGAGTCTGATTGCCCTGTGCGAGTGGGAGGGGTCTTTCCTGGTTCCTCTACCCCCACCCTCCTGTGACAATGACAAACAACATGTCATCCATCAAGCTATTAAATTGTTGTTCACTACACCAACAGAATCCCTCCTGTATGTTTTTAGGGAGAGGCATAACTTGAGCAATTTGCAGAATTGGAAGGCTATTAGAAAATATGTTTGTGACAGGCATACAGGAAGAGATGGCATCATTGTAAGTAAGCTTTGCTACCTTTCAGGCTAGCAAGGAGATGACTCACTAAATCATTTATATTCACCATTCTGATAACAGATCTAAAAGCATGATTACCTAGTGAAAGTTCCATCTCTGAATACCGATTTATTTTTTCTAAAGAAGTTCCCCATTCATAAGAACATTAGCTCTGCATATTACAGTCATCGTCTCAAGTGTGTGACATTTTTGCTCGGTACTACAAAATAATTGAACCGCTGATTTAAAAAGCTTTTAACTAGAGTGCACAAGCTTTTGTAAGTGTGGGGTTTGCTTTCATTGACAAAAGCTATGAGTGCTGTTCTTCAAATCAAGCTATCACTAAAGATTGTGTTCTAAGACAAACTGAATTATCACAGTGCAAAACAGGAAGGAGAGCTGTTTTACACCGACATGTAAACAAAAAGCGAGCTCTTATTCCACAATGTTATTATATTGAGTACTTTGGCTAGATCAGACTCAAGTACTTTGCTTGAATTAAGGACCTTCGTATATTAGGTTATAGATCAGGCTCACACTGCCAGAAAGGATGAGATTTTCAGGGCTGATATGAAAACATTAGTCAGTGAAGGCATTATTATGCAAATTGACTGTCTGAAACTTTGGACACAATCCTCCCCCATTAAAGTCAATGGGTGTGTTGAACTCACTGTGTCATTCTGGATACAGTGAAACAATAAGAGACTGACAGGGTGCCTCCCTCCCAACCTCTGTTTTTCATGGCCAGAGACTCAGAGTCTCCAGTAGCTCAAAGTTTCCTTGCTATAACAAGGAGTTGCTTTGTGGAACCCTTTGAATAAATATACTGTGTGCCAGATTGGATGTCCAAGAATAATCGGTATGTATTATTATTAATAATAATAATAGTAATAATAATTTATTTATTATTATTATTATTATTATTTACTTGTATAGCGCCAGCTGTGTACCTGGTGTTTTTTTTGAACAATTAGATGGTCGCGGTCCCTGCCTATGGCTTACAATCTAAAAGACTCGGGGGGGGGGGGACAAGGAGAGGGGACATAGGGAGAGACAAAGGATAAAACATTCAAGCGGATGTGAAGTCTCAGGTGCACGTGCTTGCCTTGGTTGCAGTTAGGGATAGGGCTGTAGCGGAATATCGCAGCGGTAGCTATTTCCGGTGGAAACAGTGTTTCCGCAATTAGTGGAACAGCATGGCAGAGGCTTTCCTTCCGCTAGTTTAATTCCGCAGTTCCGCTTATTTAATTCCGCTACTTAGTGGAATCATGGAAACATGACATTTTCGCTATTTCCGCAATTCCGCCAGCGCCAAAAAATAGCGGAATAGCGGTTTTCCGCGATTTCCGCAATTTTTCCGCAATTTTTCCGCAATTCCGCGATTTGCAGAATTCCGGCGGAATTAGCGGAATATACGCAGAAAAGTCGCGGTGTGGCGTGGGCAATTCCGAAATGGTGGAACGGAATCGTGGCGCGGTAACAGCTGCTGCCACATCAGCCCTAGTTAGGGAGGAGTCAGGGGGAGGGCAGACAGTAACTGTTGAGAGGAAAGTTGTAGGAAGCGTCGGGAAAGGCAGCGAGGAAGAGGTGGGTTTTGAGGAGGGATTTGAAGGAGTGGAGGGACAGGGCAAGGCGGATGTGGGCAGGGATGGAGTTCCAGGCATGGGGGGCAGCGAGGGAGAAGGGATGAAGGCAGTTAGGGGAGCAGGGGAGACGAGGGAGAGCGAGGGAGGGGGCAGAGGAGGAATGGAGAGTGGGTGCAGGATTGTGTAAGGAGATAACAGCTGAGAGGTAAGGGGGAGCCAGGCTGTGAAGGGCTTTGTAAGTAAATACCAGAAGCTTGTGAAGGATGCGTTGGGAGAGGGGGGGCCAGTGAAGTGAGGAGAGGAGAGGCTTCATGTGGTCGAAGCAATGGGCCAAGTGGATGACCTTAGCAGTGGAGTTTTGGATGGAGATAAGGGGGGAAAGATGAGAGCAGGGGAGGCCAGCAAGGAGGAGGTTGCAGTAGTCAAGGTGGGAGATTATCATAGCATGAACAAGGGTTTTGGCTGAGGAGACAGAGAGAAAGGGGCGAATCCGAGCAATGTTATAGAGGGCAAAACGACAGGACTTGGCAACAGAGTCGATGTAAGGTTTAAAGGAGAGGTGAGTATCAAAGATGAAGCCCAAGCTACGGGCTTGGGGAACAGGATGGATGGTGACACCATCAATCAGGATGGATAGAGAAGAGGGGGAGGAAGGGAAGGGAGGAAAGATAAGGAGTTCAGTCTTAACCATGTTGAGCTTGAGCTGACGATGGGACATCCAGGCGGAGATATCAGAGAGACAGTTGATGAGGCGAGCTTGGACAGAATGGGAAAGAGAGGGGGTGGAGAGATAGAGTTGAGTGTCATCAGCGTAAAGGTGATATTGGAAGCCATGGGAGGCAATGAGTTTGCCCAGGGACAGGGTGTAGATAGAGAAGAGGAGATGGCCCAGGACAGAACCTTGGGGAACCCCTACTGAGAGGGGGAGGGAGGAGGAGGTGGAATTGGGAAGAGACACATTGAAGGAGCAGTCAGAGAGATAGGAGGAAAACCAGTCAAAGACAGAGCTGCAGAAGCCCCGGGAGTGAAGAGAGTCCAGTAGGCGTGAGTGGTCGGCAGTGTCAAAGGAAACGGAGAGGTCAAGGAGGACAAGAATGGAATAGAGGCACTTAGATTTAGCGACAAGTAGATCATTGGTAATCTTGGCAAGGGCAGTTTCAGTGGAGTGAAGGGGGTGGAAGCCAGATTGGAGAGGGTCCAGGGAGGAGTCGGCAGAGAGGAGTTCCAGACAGCGGGAGTAGACAACACATTCCAGAAGCTTAGAGGCGAAAGGTAGGAGGTAGACCAGCCGGTAATTACCTCTAGGTCAGAGGGGTCGAGGGTGGACTTTTTGAGGATGGGAGAGACAGTGGCATGCTTGAAGGCGGAGGGGAAGAGCCAGTGGAGAGGGAGAAATTAATGACATGTAGAAGGGAGGGGGCAACAGTGGGAGCAATGGAGGTGAGGAGGTGGGAGGGGATTGGGTCGAGAGGGCAGGTGGAGGGATTGGAAGAAGAGAGCAGGGAGGAGACTTCCTCGAGGAAGGTGGGAGGGAAGGAGGAGAGGAGAGTGGGGGGAGGAGGAGGGGGTGGTGAGGGAGCGGGGAGAGGAGAAGGCTGGGAAGCAATGTCGTGGCGAATCTTGTCAATCTTTGAGCTGAAGAATGCCGCGAGATCCATAGCAAAGAGGGTGGAGGTGGGCAGGGGGGCTTGAGAAGGGAGTCAAAGGTGGAGAAGAGGCGGCAAGGGTCACGAGAGCAGGATTCAACCCGGGAGGCATAGTAGTGTTGCCTCGCCCGGGAGATAGCGGAAGAGAGGGAGGAGAGGAAAAATTTAAAGTGGAGGTAGTCAGGGTGGGAGCGGGATTTGCACCAGAGGTGTCCAGCAACCCGGGTGCAGGAGCAGAGGTAGCAGATAGTAGGGGTGAGCCAGGGACGGGGATTTTGGGGTGGAACAGGGCGGGAGGAGAGTGGGGCAAGAGTGTCGAGGGTCGTGGCGAGAGAGCCATTAAGAGAAGAGATGGCAGTGTCAGGGGAGGAGGAGGAGAAGACAGGAGGGAGGAGGGGGGAGAGGGAGGAAGCAAAATCTAAAGGAGTAATAGCCTGCAGATCACGGAAGGGGCGTGGTGCTGGGGAAGAAGTTGGTGGGAGAGGTTGAAGGAAGTGATAAAATAGGACTTTTCACTTAACTCTTCCAGACCATGCTAAAACCACATCCTAAAAGAGCATCCCCATACTCGCCTGTCCTGTTCACAGCTATGACCTCTGGATTTGTTGTAATGGCTCCTAATTAGGATCTGCATCCCTTTTGTTTCATGATTTTGGAGCTATAGGAGACGTACCATATATGTACAAAGCATTTCTTATTTTTTAGATCTTCTGGGTGGATAACGGACCCCTCCAAATCTATCCCAAGTGGTGAAGGTCACCATGTCTGGCTTAACCGACTGTACAGATGTTTCTGTTTGTGCATGTTAGAGTGAATATTTGTTAGTTTACTCTCACCCGTTTTCTCCTGAAAAATATCCCTTGATGCAATGCATCTGGCTGGCATGAACTCCATTGTGGACAGAATGGTTGGCATGCAATTCTATCCTGGACATGTGCACACAATCACACAGCTTCCTGGGGTAGGAGAAGTGCAAACTTTCCTTCCATTTCCAGAGTAAGTCTAATGCTGTCAAGGCTGTTTGCACCTTGCATTCTGCAAACATGACTCCTTGTTCGTGTGCCCATTTGCCACCCTCCTTTTACCAGACTGATCACCAATTATATACCATATACAACTTTTATTAATAGCATTGTTAGTAGTGAACTTGTTAATAGTGAAACTGCAGGAAATAGAGAATTATTATATGGTGTTTGTGTGTTTCTTCAGCTTCTTATGTGCTGCTGTTTTAAGTACTACCATGCCTTACAGAGGGACAGCCAAGTGCTACAATGGCTTTGGAAATAAGTGAGAAAGAATGAAGTCAGCTCTTCTTTTGTGGTTGCTTCTGTGGATTGGCCACTGATCTATTACAAGGTTCATGTGGGTGGACTGGATCCATCAGGTCAGTTCTCATTGCCTCACATTGCACCAGCCGTGTGGATTGCTCCACGACTGTCCTCCCAGTCCTCGTGTGAGGTGACGATGGGTTCCACCCCTTTTATAGGCCTCTCTGTGTGGGTTTCAGTGACAGGACTTGAGCATGAAGACTACATTCCATGAAATTGCAATGGAATCTCCAGGGGCCATCAGCCTTGTGAGCATGCAACCGGCAAAATACGGGTGGGAGTCCTGCAGAGCCTTTTGCACTGCTGCCTGTCCCCATATGTCCAGAAGGGCAAACATTTCACCTGTATAAGGGAGGGGTGGGAGTGGAGTGCAAGTCCTGGTATCAGTCTGCTGCCCTTTGCTCTTGGCATAGCTCTAGTTCACAGATATGAAACACTTTTACTATCCAACAGCCATGGCTCATTTGCCCCTCATCTCTGCGGCAACAGTTTCCATTTCAGCCAGCTGCCATATTGCCATTTGTGGGACTTACAGCTACCTGTGCCAAAGGGCATCCTGCTTGTATAAGACAGCTAGCTGTGCCAATGGGCTACCTTGGTCTGATTCAGCTAAGAAATCACTAGGTGGGTGAAGTCCTGGAAAAGCATCCTATCTCAAACCGCCTATTCAGTAGGGATGGGCGAACGCGGTTCGACAGTTCGGAGTTCAGCTCGAACTCGGCCTGTTCGGATGACCGAACTCGAACCCGAACCCGAACATACCGAACAAACCGAACACCGAACGGCGAAATGGCCGAACAGTTCGGTCAGTTCGGATCGCGTTCGGGTGGCAAATAAAGGTTCACTGGAAGGTCAAGCATGACAGGGAGGTGTCAGTCACTGAGGAGCAGACTTCCAGGCACCAGGGATGGAGAGGCTTGCAAGAAATGAAACTAATTATCTGCCTCCCCCCTTCCCAACACCTTCTGAGCTAGTCACTGTTCCTGAACAGCAGGTATTGAGTAGGATTTTTAGATTGCTTTAAGTTTCATTTCACTTTTGTAATGAAATGAAACTTAAACCATAAACTGAAACCTTGTGTTATGCACTGTACAGACTCATTGA
>QEPC01002599.1:350278-363576 GCA_003113815.1 Sphenodon punctatus | reverse complement strand
GTTTTAGTGTTTGTAGGAGTAGGTCTGTGTACTTATTAGATAATCCATTTAGTTCATAGCATTTAGAATAGTTAATAGCCGTTAGATTTAGTGTAGATAGATATATATAATATTAGATTAAAAAAATAAATTAAAAAACCCCATATAAAAACAAAAAAACCAAATAAAAAGCAAAAGAAAACCATATAAAACCCAATAAAAAACAAAAAATATATAAAAAACAAAAAAACACCCAAAGTAACACTTACCGAACAGCCGAACGGCCGAACCGAACAGCCGAACGGCCTAACCGAACGGCCTGTTCAGACGACCGAACCGAACAACTGAACCCGAACTCGGCAAACTAGCCGAACTGCCGAACCGAACGAATGAACCGAACGCATCCGAACCGAACGGCCGAACCGAACGGACAAAACGAACACAGCTGAACCGAACGGCCGAACCCGAACCGCAATCTGTTCGCCCATCCCTACTATTCAGCATGAACTACATTGTGCTAGGTTTGTGTGGTGTGTAATTCATCTGGGACATCCCTGTGCCTAGCTGTCCTGGACAGGGGAAAGACAAGTTGCTTTTCTGTTTCTGGTATCCATTCATCCTCCGCCATCTGTTAGCATGGAAAACTCTGCACTCGTGAACTGGCCTCTATTCAGGTCCTGTTGTACTCTCTGCCATTCACAATAGAGATGATCAATTCCTGGCCCAAATGGACACGGTGATGGAGTATCTTGAGTCTGAGGAAGAGGAGGACATGGTGCTCTTGTACTCATTGACTAGGAACTAGAGTGGCGGCTCTGCAATGTCCCTTCACAAAAGCCCATGTGTTTTTTATCCGACTTGTGTGCCTATCTCAACACAGCAGTGACCATGTGGTAGTGAAAGGTGCATATTTGTGGGAATTAAACACATTTGACATGAACTAGGATATGTTTTTGCATATGCTGACATAACAGAATGCCTATTAAACTCCAAAAGTTTAAACTCTAGCATTTTGTCTGGTAAGATTCATAGTGCAAAATAGTTGGTCTGCTCTCCAGAAGCAAGCAAGTCAGAAATGGCATTTCCTAAACACTCCCTACCCCTCTTTACTTCACTTCTGTTTTCTACTCTATCTTCCTGGCTAGTAGGATGAAAATGTTTTTTTAATGCAGAATCAGAAGCTACAATACATACCTAATTCGATTGCTGCTCTCAGACACTGTAGAGAATTGGGCTCCCTTGCTAAGTCTGAATTGCTATTGAAAAGCTGTCATAAGATGACGTGATAGGTACAGCCATTTTGATTTTTTAAAAGCTCTTTTTTTTAAGAAACAGGACTGACTAACACAGCACCTCAAGCAGTTCAGAGTGATGGTCTGTCAGCAGTGCTCTTTGGAAGTGGGGAAACAAGGGCTAGATTATTCATGGCCTCTATAAGTGAAAATGTAGCACAGTGGACTCCAACTATTTTGATCTTGTGAACAAGCAGTGTAGTGAAACTAACAGAATCCTGATCTCAAAGCATCTCTGATGCTTAGTTCTACTTACTAAAATGAAGCTGTCTGGCACAGCAAAGGAAAAAATCCCATACCCAATGGGCGAGTCGGGAAATCCAAATTCAACGGGGTGCTTGACTGGCCAGGTACCCAGTTGCAGTTGTAACCAGGAATGCTTTGGTGTTTGGTGGGAAATATATTTATTTTTCCAGTTTTTACCCTGTCCTTCCCAAATGGCTCAGAACGGCTTACAAACATATAAAACAGAATATTAAACAAACATATAAAACAAGAGAAAAAACCCAACTTCCCCAACAACCTTTCCCCTCACCCCTCTCTACAGCTCAACCTACCTTTATGCTCAAATCCCTTTCCCAACCCTTAATTCCAGCCAAAACCTCCCAACCAGACCCTATCCCCACCCCCGCAAATGCTTGTTTAAACAAAAAGTTCTGCACCACCTCTGGAAGATGCTTAGGCCCAGGTTCAGATGAACCTTCACAGGAAGGGAGTTCCACAAAACTGGGGCAGCTAAGGAGAAAACCTTCCTGCGTAACCCAGACCTACGGACAAGAGTAGCAGATGGAACCTACAAGAGGCTACTCCTGGCCGACCACAGAGGTTGCAAAGGAACATGGTGGGACAGACAGTCCTTCAGATATTTGGTGCCCAAACCTTTTAGGGCTTTACAACATCAGCACCTTGAATTGTGCTTGGGAGACTTATAGGCAGCCACTTCAAACTTCGGAGCACTGGTGTAATGTACTTCCTGTGACTCATCCCTGAAAGGAGCCGAGCTGTCACATTCCACACCAGCTGCAGCTTCCAAACAGTCAAAGGCAGCCCCATGTAGAGCGCATTGCAGTAATCTAGCCTCGAGGTGATGAAAGCATGGATTGCAGTGGCCAAATCCGAGTCATAAAGAAAAGGCTTCAGCCTCCTCCTCAGATGGAGTTGGTGAAAAGCGCTCCTGGCCTGAGGATTCAGGTGCAGCGAAGGATCCAGAAGCCCTCAAAATGGACTCACAACTCACACCCATCTAATGATGCAAGGAAACATTATTATCCCCATTTTACAGATGGCAACATCGAGGTGCAGTGTTTTAAATCATTTCCTGTTGCCACATGATGGAAAGCCAGTGGCACAGCTGTGATCAGAATCCATAATTCCACTCCTTGAGCAACATATTCTAAACACTACATTTGATCTAAATGGTCTGAGGCCGCATTCACACCTGATGGCAATGCAGCGGCAACTCCCATGAAGCAAAGACTCGACAGGGGGAGGAGACAGAAGCAGCACCGGTGCTAATGATGTTCTGCTGCAACTTCACTCACAAATGACAGGGCTCAAAATGCAGCCCTCTCATTTGCGAGTGAAGTTGCAGCAGAACCCTGTTCACACCAGGGGTACTACGGGGGTACTTCCAGCATCTGGCTCCTCCCCCCCACCATGTCTTTGTCTTGCAGGAGTTGCTGCCACTGCGCCGCCATCTGGTGTGAATGTGGCCTGAGTTACTGAAATTTATGCTTATGTGGTGAACTTAATCATTTATACCAGTTTAAACCTATTTACTACTACTGAGTTCAAGAGACCTAAGCTTGATTTGATGCAGTGTAAGCAAGATTGGATTCAGGCCCATACATAACAATCTGAATATTTTTACTCCTCTCATTTGATTTGTTTATTTGCACTTGCTATCAGAAACGCAAGTATGTACACATTTATCTTTGCTTCCCTACTTATTTTTGTTAGCAAGCATTTCTTATAATGGTAATTTTGATTTATTGTGATCTTGATTCGCACAACTGCAAAAACTGAGGAAAATATTGGACAAAAAATTATAATTCAGGAATGAGTTATAAAGATGCCAAACATGTTTGAAAAGAAACACCGAGGTCTTTAACAATAAAGAACAAAAGGCGTATGAAAAGGTTATTTTTGGCAGTAAATACAAGAGCATCAGTGTTTCAAAAAAATTCATACAGGCCTCGATCCAAGGTCTATGTGCAAGCACAGACCAAACCTACCCTTGCGTACACATGCACAGGGTTCCCCCAGCAAAGTTCTCTGCCTCTTGACTGTGCCACCACCCGGCAGAGGAAGATGTGGGGCCACAGTGTCTGATGTGGGAGGTGGAGGACTTCACCAGGGGCACCGTGCACGCTCAAGGGTAGGTTTGGTCTGCTCACATGTGGACCTTGGATCGGGGCCATTGTTTTATCATGATCATGTGTCAAAGCACCCATTTTGAATGACTTGGTCTTCATGTGCTATTCTTGACTGACTGATCTTTAGCTCTATTGTTTTCGTGAAGGGAGGCCAGAGTACTATCAATGATTACTGGTGGAAGAATGGGGGCATAAAAGTTACACCAAAATGTTACAAGATTTAAGAAGTTTGTAGGCTTTATGTTTTTCTTCCAAAAGCATACCCCTTTTCAATATAATTATTTCTAACACTAACAATTATACTACATCCATTACTCATCCATTTTTTGATGTGTGCTAACTTTTCCCTTTCAAATCTATAGACTTGTGTAGACAGACCAAGTGGAACTGAAATAATTAAAATGGTTGTAATTCACAGTCTGCTAGTTTTGGTGAAAATAGTATCCCATTTTTAATTAAGTCAAATCAGACGCCCTATATCTAGAATAAATGGCTCATGGACTTGCACCACAATAAGTAAACCAGTTGTAAATTCTCACATTTGGTTGTTTCAGAGCCTCTATAAATGTAGATAACCCTTATGTTTAGGTGTGTCCTACTGACCTGATGGTCTAATGTGGTCACAAACACTTTCTCCCTTTAGGGCTGTATTCAGGCGGCATGTTCAGACCACAATACAAAAGGACCATGGATAAATTTGAAATGACAATTTGAATATGAGAAACGCTCGTGTAAAATACAGGCCAACAAAGCCTCAAATGCAGTGAATCTTGGCCTATGGGGGAGTCTGTGGTAATTCAGAAGGCAGGGGCAGCATATGGCACCCATGAATAAACTAGAAATATAACAACATGACAATGAAATCACTGGCAAAACATACAGGCCAGTTTGAGCATGCCAATTTAGCAAGGTCCCCCTCCCAGCTAAAAGACAGCGAGGGAAAGGAGTGCTACAAACCACAGGGCTTGTAATGACGGAGCACTTTAAGGATTGGGCTGTCTGACTCTGTTTCCAGAGATGAGGACAAGCTGGGCAGATTTGAATTCTCTTGATGACCACTCGGGAGCTGAAGAATTTCCCCTTTTGTTTTTTCTTGGCACAGTGTGAACCTGGAATCAAAGTAGGGAGGTGAGCTCCAGCAGCAATCTCACCTGTACTGAACCAGATGCAGAATTTGGCCTGCTATAAATAATGTGGATGAAACTGGGAACTAAACAACTTCAGTTCAAGATATAAAGGTGTGAGTTTTGCCTTGGCTGCTGTTCAGATACCTTTAAAGGTATGAGAACAGCGGCCAAAGCAAAACTCACTAGGCATACATGGGTGAAGGAATATTTAATCTTTTTTAAAAGCTAGTAGTAATGCTACCCCCAAATGTTCAAAAATAATAAATCAAGTGCCCAAAATCATGATTTTTTAAAAGAAATTGGGATTATTTTAATTTTCTTCTTGCTTTTGACATTAAGCGTGCAGCCACGTGAGACACACACACCCCTGCACCTTTGGAAGCCTTATGGTTGCCAGATGTCCCCCCCCTTCACCCTCCGGCTGCACATGCTGCATCCTCAGAAAAAGGCTGAGGACGTAGCGTGTAGCAGCCTTACTCAAAATGGGCTTAGGTCACCCAAGGCACTGCAGCGCATCTGCTTGGTTGCTGTCTGTCCTGCTGTGCTTTGAGATTCACTGTAGGGCCTTGAACAGTGACAACTTGCTCCAGTACCGTGCAGCCACATCATGGATGGGGGCGGGATAGTGGTCGCACCGGGGGAAGAGGTGGGGCCGGGAAACCCGTTCGTATGGCCAGCACCTTGGCCCACCCAACGCTGTGGCCGGAGGTCCAACAGCTGCCCACCTGGCTTCCCCATGTGGAAGCTGACCATCTGCCATTCTCCTCACACTGGTCTGCCTGGGGGCTATGTTTGCCTGACATGAAGCCACCTAGGGATCAGGCCCTCCACAGCTCATGTGGCTGCACCCTAAATGTCAAGCTTTCAAGCAATTTGCAAAAGATACTAATTGGGAAAAATATATAGGTATGAATTTTGTGTGAGTTTTGCTAAGCAGCACAGTGATGAACAATATGTTACAGCTCTAATCTAGACGCAGAGCTAATTGGCCGAATCAGGTACATGTTTTTAAAAATAAAAGGATATTGAGATAAAAATCTTGAAGGATTTAAATAAACCTAGCCTTTCTTGGAGCTGAGGGTAAGGAGGCACTTATGATTGCAGGAAAAATGATTATACACACAATTTGTGGGTGGGACTGTAAACACAAAATTAAAAACTTGGCCCGGTAATGATAATTATACAGTACTGTCATGCATGGTACTTGAATGCTTCTGGGAGCCTCAAAATTAACATACCCATTTCAATAGTCAATATTCATTTATTTATTTATTTAAAAAATATCTAATTTTTAAAATATATCCCTCCTTCACCACTGTGCATTATGAACTTTCATGCTGCTGCATTTCACTTCTTTTAATAAAAGGAAAGTTCATGCACAAGTTAAGGTACCAATTTTCCAAAAGAACTGAACTTATTCCCCACCATATTTTGAATGCTGGTCCTGAAGATAAACAGGTAAAAGACTGGCAACTACCCTCTCTCCGTAGATTACAGACCTTTTTTATCACTATTAAATTAACATATAAATAAAATATTTATTTATATATTAATGAGAATGAGATCCTGAATGAGATCTACCATAGTTTTAGACAAAGACTTAATTTCTGCTCTTATCAGTAGATTGCTATATTAAAAACATTTTGAAAATTATATATGAGACATATGTATATTATATATGTGGAACAGAGGCTCATTTAGCTCTTAACTTAAAACAGATTCTCTCTCCCATTTAGATACAGTGTGTGTTTGGATATCTTATTAGTAGGTCATAGGAAAGATGCATGAAAGTCTTCATCCATATGATGAGTTTAAAACACTGTATTGATTTCTGTTGGAGATGGGAAAAAAGGTTGGACTGTTTACATTTCTGATTCATTTTTAAAAAAACAAACCACAACCTCTGTTCCTAAAAAGTAGGATAACCGTTCTTTTAAAATAAAAAAACAAAGAGGAAAAATGCCTTTCAGAATCTTACATGCCTATGAATGTCACCAGTAATATTTTTATCTGATACTTGTACACATGTAGGCATGCAAAAACACTAGCAGTGACACAGAAACTATTTAAAACACCACCTGTTTCAAAAGCCGCACTGTGCTATGCAACAATTTCTCAGAGAAGTGAATGAGATCCGCCTTTAGTTCAGTCTATTACTAAGACACAAATCCTTCCGCTCACAGGTTAGCCCAAGTAAATGTAGCTTTTCAGTCTTGATTGATTTAGTTTTGCAGCGAAAGCACTTTCACAGAGCTGAAAACTACTGCAAGGTGAGATTGGTGCAGCAAGAGAAAGCGGAAATGCTATGTTGTTTTATGGATTATTTTGTGTTAAAAGGGTTTGGTTTGACAGGGATTTTTATTTTTGCTCTGAAAGCAGACAGAAAGAGGTACAAGATGCATGCTATTATTGTGAGGTCTCTTTATAGTGGTGATGAGTGACTCTCCTTTGTTTTTTAATGCAAAGTGAACTTTCCCACCTCTCCCCTTTCCAGTCCTGGGTACACCACAGATGTTGCTGCAGCAGCAGGACAGTAGCAATACCATGCTTGAATGGAGAAGGATGGGAATGGTTTTTCATTTTATTTTCTGCATATAATTATTTTACTACGGCCATTTTATTTCCTAAGTATGACTGGCATATGTCTTGCAGCTCTTGCTAGTTATCAATATATGATTAGCCTCTCCAGAGAAAGCCCCAAATTTGATCTCTGGTTGCGTGCTTCACAGTCCATACATAGGGAGACTCATAAAAACATTAGTACCTTACTGGGTATTTTCAGACGTTACGAGACCACGCTCAACCACAGTCAATACCCTGTGGTGGGGAATGGCCTCGTAATGTCTGTTGGGGAACCGGAAGTTTCCCCCCAGATGTTAACCACGGTCAATCGCGGCGGGGAATTACATTCACCACGCGATCGGCAGGACCGGCAGGGCCGGCGCCGATCACGTGGTGAATGTGATTCCCCGCCGCGATGAAGGGGCCCGTCTCGTCTGGACGGCAACCATGGCCCGGAATCCCTGGTGGGATTCCGGGCTGTGGTCAATTCGGACGGGCGGTGGGGGAGCATGGGGAAGCGGGGCCATGCAGTCACACATTGTGCCGCGCGGCCCCACCCCCTCCCCGATTCCCCGCCGGGATCATGTCTGTTGGACATGATGGGCTGATTTGACAGAGGAACCCCATTTCTGTTTTAAATTACTTTGAATGGTTTCAGGCATAAAAGAAACTCTTTGCTAAACTAAACATGCCTAGTTCCTTCAAACTTTTCTGAGAAGACTTGATTCCAGTCCCTTTATCATCTTTGTTGCTCTACTCTGAACTGGCTCCAGTTTGACAATGCCATTCTTAAATGAAATGTCCAGAAATGGACACAGTACTCCATTTCTGTCTGACCAGTGCTGTATTGAGCAGAATGATGTGAGAAGCATTTTTGCACAGGAAGCAGACCTGTTGTTATCAACCCCAACAACATGGGCTGCTTTCTGTGCTGCTCCACCCTAGGGAATGCAGTGTGAATGAGCCCTAACTAGTAGTGACAGAACAGTAAGTGTATAAACAACATGCTGTGTGTGTTGACCCTCTTCACCACAAACTGTGGACACCAGAAAGCAGTTTTTGGGAATAGTTCTGGCCAATAGGTAACATCACCCTCTCCCAGAAGGAACTGGAATTTTTTAAGCTGAATTCAGTGAAGCCAAAGCAGTGGTCTAGTGTGAAGTTCAACAGCATACACCTGCCCAGAAGCACTGCAGCAGAAAGATGGTGAATACAGAGCAGAAGAGAGGTGTATTTACTCTCATATAGAACTGGATAGGGTTCCTGTGCAACTGAACATAGAATCCAGCCATGTGGGTGCTTTCCCATGATACTTACTGTGCACAATTTGACTCCAGGAAAGAATCCGGAAGGCAAAGCATGCACAGGATTTGTAACAATGGAGTGCCCTCTTGCGAATTTTGCTAGCGAACCTGCAGAGGATTGCAGAGCTGGATTTCCCTACCCTGTCTCCTGCTCATGCATCACACTCCCTGTACCTTTCCCTTGTAGAACATTCTACCCCTACTCCAAGATGGAGAGATGCAAGGGTGGAAGGAACAAGAAATGTATACCCATAAATGATTGGAGGGTGCAGCTAGGAGGGTGGGATCTTGGGCCCCAAAACTCTATTCCCCAGTTGACAGAGGAACCCCATTCTTGTTTTAAATTACTTTGAATGATTTTAGGCATAAAAGAAACAACAGGGAATGGATTTCCCATTGTGACTGTTGGTTCTTCTCCCATGCGATCAAGATTGGCCACTATCGGAGGACAGGATGCTGCGCTTGATGGACCATTGCTCTGACTCAGTGGGTGATTTCAGTTGAGATGGGGCAGCATTCACCCCATCCCGGAATCACCCTTCTGAATGATTTGAATGATTTTAGGCATGTTTAGTTTAGCAAAGAGGAGATAGCTGATGTTAGGGGTGGGACTATCGGTATTGCCGAGAACCAAGAGTGGCTGATAATGGCCCATTCGGTTCTAATCCGATAATACCGACAATTCTCAGTATCGGCAATATCGGATTCTTTATATTATCGGTATCGTCAGTATTGGTATCGGATTAATGTTAATGATCTGATACCGATAGATCTGATAAATGGAGATCCGATACCGATATACAGCTGATACCGAGAATTTGCCCAAAGTCCCATCCCTAATAGCTGCCTTCAAATATCTAAAAGGCTGCTGCAAAGAGAAGATGCCAAGGAACTGTTCTGTTTTGTGTCACTACAGAGGGCAGCACTAGAAATAATGGGCTCACGTTACAGAAAGGTACATTTCTGTTAGATATCAGAAAAAATTTCCTAACAGTAAGAGCCGTTTGGCAGTGGAGCAAGTTCCCTAGGGGAGAGGTCATATGCTTCTCCATCACTGGAGGTTTTCAAAAAAAGCTGGACAGCCAGTTGTCATAGGTAAAGTCCTCCTGCATCCAAGTAGGGGGCTGACTAGATGACCCTTGGAGTCCCTTCCAACTCCGACACATATTAACTGAGTTCTCCCAATCATCAGCAAAGGGGAAATCCCAGTGAACACCGGTCCCTGACTATGAGTCTAACGTCCCTCATGAGAGACACCAGTGTGTGATATGTCCTATGATGCTTCTCTTGTTGGCAGAATGTTGTATGAAGGAGCCTAATACATAGAGTCATGCTCCCATTGACCTTTTGGGAGACGTTAGTAGGGTTGTATTAAATGCACATGGATTAGTGTACACAGGGTCATGTAAGGTGTTTTAAATCTGTTTTAACGATGATATTGTAGATTTTTTATGTTTAAAAATTGTTTTGTACTATGTTGGAAGCCATCCCGAGATGCCGTAGGCATGGGGGGGGGTGGCATATAAATATAATGAAATAAATAAAAATAATAAATAAATAAATAAAGGACTGTCTTGATGTGGGATACCTATAGTTTCTAGGGAAAACTGAATAGCTGTTTGCCATAACTATGGAAGACTGCTCAAAGATGGCATGGATGGAATGACTTCCCTACAAGGTTAGGAATAGCTTAGGGCTTACCCTAAGGTTACCCCATTTTCCAGCTTGGATAAGAGATGACTAAGGGGAGATATGACAGATATTTACAAAACCACGAGTGGGGCAGGCCAAGTAAGTAGGGAGCTGTTATTTACCTCTTCTCAGAATACTAGAACTAGGGGGCACCCTATGAAATCAACTGGAAGCAGATTTAAGACAAATCAAAGAAAGTATGTATTTTTGCTTGGTGTACACTTGTGGAACTCGTTGCAAAGGATGTTGCGAAGCCATAGCCTACCTACGAGACTGCCTCACCCCGCATGTCCTGGATCAGCCCCTGCAGTTGGCCGGGACACCCTCTTAGAGATCCCCCGGGTGTCCTGGGTAACAACATTCAAGAGGGTTTTCTCAGTGGCCACACCACAGCTGTGGAACTCTCTCCCGGCAGAGATTCACCTCTCCGTGGATTTCCCCTCCTTCTGCAGACAGTGCAAAACATGGCTGTTTCGCCAGGCATTTGGTGAGGGGGACGGGTGTTTGGGGGGGGGAAGGGATTTATTGTTTTGATATTTTATTTTATTTTAAATTGTATTTTATAATTTTGTACTTTGTTTTTATTCTTTGTTGTTAGCCGCCCTGAGCTGCCATTGGGCAGGAGAGAGCGGGGTAAAAATGTCAATATTAAAAATAAAAATAAATAAATGGTTTCAAAAATAATTGGCTAATTCCATAAATGGTTATTAATCGAGCTGTGCAGGGGGTGAGACCTCTGACTATAGAGGCTGGGAGTGAATAGCAGGAAACAGATCACTCCATTATGACCTCTTGTGCACTTCTCTAAAGCAACTGAAGTTGGCCACTATCAGAGACAGGATGCTGGGGTAGATGGACCATTGTTCTGATCGAGGATGGTGGTAATTATGTTCTTATTGCTGGAGGACACTCTGGACTATGTTTGTCTCCTCTTGTTCTGCTGCTGTTTGCCTTACACCTTTTCTCAAGATTTCTGAACGGGGTGGGTTTCTCTGGATGGGATCACTGTAAGATTCTCTGTATGATGGGGAGATGATGTCTAGCAGCTTTCAGCAATTATAACCTTCTCCTCACTTTGCTGATGTCTTGGTTGTGATGGTGAGTGCAGTGCTTTGCATGCTTTTGATCCTCTCCTTTGTCTCATAGATAGGGCAATTTGATGGATCCCTTTGCTGCTGAGCTGTCCTGCTGCTTTCTATGAGCACTGCTGATATGTCTTAGCCTGCTAGTGCTGTTTACATTCCCTGTGACTGAGACCATATGCTCTCTGTATTACCTTGCAGAGACAGTGCTGTCTTGGCAGATGCCAGTGGCTGATGGCTGGACACTCTCCATGTACTGTTATTGTAATTCTTTTCTGACAACAGGTGTTTTCTCTGTCTCAGTGCCTGTGGGATTGTGTCCTCCTTTTGTATTTCAGCACTGTTCACATTTGTGTGCATGCTTTTGTCCTTATTCACAGTTAAGTCCATTGGCAAGAGAAGACTTGTGTTGCAGCGCTCATTTTCTGCCAAGATAACTTTAAACTCCTCCCCCCCCCCCCCCCCAAGGCTTACTGTTCCTATTTACCCTTCCCCGTCAGACATGAATGAATGTTCCCTGATACGTATGGCCTATTTTTGATGTGGCCTCCCACCCTGCCTTGGGGGTCTGATCCTGCTCAAAAGCAGTTTTGACACATGAGGTTGAACACACGTTGGATTTAATGTTTTGCACCAGTCTGAAAATGGGGATTCCAGTTATCAAGGGTATAGTTACAACAATGTTGACATGATCGGACCATTACCTTCTGAGGGCCCCGATCCTTGTCTTTCTTTACCCCCGCTAGGGTGGTGGACCAGTTACGATCCATTAGTCTCCAGAGCAGTCCAACCTATAGGATTCCAGAACTCCCTGGGGGAGTTATCCACGACACATAGATAGAATCCTAGGTAGTGCTGGGGAGGAACCTGTTGTCGTGGTCGATGCTGGCACCAATGACATAGGTAGATGTAGGACGGAGGTTCTGGAGGCCAAATTTAGGCTTCTAGGTAGTAGACTCAAGTCCAGAACCTCCAGGATAGCATTCTCAGAAGTGCTGCCTGTTCCACGCGCAGGACCCCAGAGGCAGGCGAAGCTCCAATGTCTCAATGCATGGATGAGACAATGGTGCAGGAGGAAGGCTTTCATTTTATCAGGAACTGGTCAGCCTTCTGTGGAGGGGGGAGCCTACAGACGGAATGGGCTCCACCTTTACCAGAATGGAACCCGGATGCTGGCACTAAAAATTAGAAATAGAGCAGTTTTTATTTTTTAAACTAGAACCTGGGGGAAAGCTGACAGGCACTGTGGAATGCACAGTTTGGACTGTGGCATCTATGCAGAAGGATGTTAACTTAGGGAATATAGAGTTGCTTAAGACTGGGGAAGGGATAAAAATTAAGGGACGTCAGTTGAAATTCACTGGAGAACAGATAAATAACAATTCCAGGGTGCCTGATACAGTCCCCTATACTGTGCACAGTAAGAAGATTAAAAAGAATACAAATAAATGTCTATATGCAAATGCTGGAAGCTTAAAAAGTAAGATAGAATTAGAGTATATGGCGCTAAATGAAGATCTAGACATTATAGGCATCACAGAGACATGGTGGAACGAGGATAACCAATGGGACACTGTCATATCAGGGTACAAAATATATCAAAATGACAGAGTAGATAGAGTTGGTGGTGGGGTGGGTCTATATGTAAAAGACAACACTGAGTCAAGTACAAATAAAATTTTAAAGGATGCAAACTGTTCCCTAGAATCTCTATGGATAGAAATTCCAGGTATAAAAGGGAAGAGTATTGCAGTAGGGCTATACTATCGTCCCCCTGACCAGGATGGAAAGACTGATAAAGCAATGCTAAAAGAGATTAGACAGGCTACTAAAGTTGGCAACATAATAATAATGGGTGACTTCAATTACCCTAATATTGATTGGG
>QEPC01002599.1:324521-341889 GCA_003113815.1 Sphenodon punctatus | reverse complement strand
GGGAGGGGGAGGAATTTATTCCATTGCTTTCAATGGGGACACAGCGCCCCATTGAAACCAATGGATTAAATCCGGTACCGGTATACCGGATTTAATCCGGGAATCCGGTTTTCGTGAAACCGGTAACCGGTAAATCCGGTAACCGGTAATGGGCCCGGGGTCCCACCCCTAGTAGATATAGTGTACCTGCATTTCCAGAAAGCATTTGATAAGATCCCTCATGAGAGACTCTTGAGAAAATTAAAAAGTCATGGGATAGGAGATAGTGTTTTACTATGGATCAGAAACTGGTTAAAAGATAAAAAGCAAAGGGTAGGACTAAATGGTCATTTTTCACAATGAAGAGATGTAAAAAGTGGTGTGCCTCAGGAATCTGTATTGGGACCGGTGCTGTTTAATGTATTGATTAATGATTTGGAAAAGGGTGTTAAGAGTGAAGTGATCAGATTTGCAGACGGCACCAAGTTATTGAAGGTAGTTAAAACATGAGCAGACTGTGAGGAACTGCAATGACACTGGGTGCCTGAGTATCTAAATGGCAAAGAAGATTTAATGTGGACAAGTGCAAAGTGATGCACGTGGGGGAAAATATCCACACCATGCGTACGCAACGTTGGGTACTAAGCTAGGAGTTACCACTCAGGAAAAGGATCTGGGGGTGGTTGTGGGCAATATAATGAAATCCACAGCGCAGTGCGCAGCAGCAGTCAAAAAAGCAAACGGAATGTTATGAATTATTTGGAAGGGGATAGAGAATAAAACTGAGGATGTCATAATGCCTCTATACAAATCAATGGTGCGATCGCACCTCGAATATTGTGTGCAGTGCTAGTCATCCCATCTCAAAAAAGACATAGCTGAACTAGAAAAGGTACAGAGAAGGGCAACAAAAATGATCACAGGCATGGAAGGGCTTCCGTATAAGGAGAAGCTTGGTATGCTGGGGCTGTTCAGTTTAGAGAAGAGACAACTGGGAGGAGATATGATAGAGGTCTATAAAATCATGAGTGGTGTGAAACTAATAAACAAGGAGCAGTTATTTACCTTCTCAGCTAATACTAGAACTAGGGGACACTCCATGAAATTCATGGGTGGTTAGTTTAAAACATATAAAAGAAAATATTTTTTCACTCAAATTGGGTTGCGGAATTTACTGCCAGAGGCTGTGGTAAGGGCCAGTACTATCGCTGAGTTTGGACAAGTTTCTGGAAGATAGGTCCATTAGCAGCTATTAGCCAGACAGGATCGGGGAACATGACGAGAGCCGGGGGAAAACAACAGGGAATGAATCCCCCATTGTGACCTGTTGGGTGCTTCTCCCAAGCCACCGTGATTGGCCACTGTCGGAGACAGGATGCTGGGCTAGATGGGCCATTGGTCTGACCCAGTATGGCATTTCTTATGTTCTTATGACCTTGATGGCCTCTCTGCACATGACCTGGTTGATGATCTGTGGTAAGGTAGTTTGACTCAGGTCATTGACACAGTAGCACCCAGGTGTCTAATTCTCCTGTGGTGGCAGCACTGGTATCCTTGGTATACAGAGGACCCAAGGTTGCTAAAGCAGGAGGGTAGGTGGTTAGAGCAGAAGCGATGCTCGATCCATGACAAAGCTGATCGACTGCAGCATAAATAATTTTTGAAGGACTATGCGGTGGCAGAGGAGAAGAAAGCTTTCTTCATGGCCACCAGATAGATATGTTTTTATTGTTGGCCACACGGCCATCACAAATATCAAGACAAATCAGAACAGAACAGGTCTCGCAAAAACAATATTCATAAAAAAAATATCCTAAATCTCAAATTCCGCAGGTGGACAACACGAGACAAATCACAAGACCCGTACAATAAGCAATACACACACAAAATCCCCATTATGGAGTCCTAAGCCTATTACAGATTTAATAAAGGGACTACTGGGTTAAGCCCAACTTTCAAATTCAGTAATAATGGGGAAAGATTTTTTTAAAATATGAATTATAAATATAAAACACAAAAATAATCATAAAACAACAAGCAAATTATCAACCTTAGAAATCCCAGGGCAACTAGAGAGGCCATCCTACCATTAGTGTAATCAGCGTGAGGAAAGGCAGTGGACCCTTAGGGCCCTATAGGAGGCATTTTGAGGCCTTATAAGGTCGGGCTGCAGCCCGCAGAATTTCTTTCTTTCTCGTGAATCCATCTGTTTGGGTGTTTGAAAACTTAAGCCCCCCTTTTTTTCATTTCGGCCCCTTGATTACTGCTGGAAGGGCAGGAATTGAAGCTGATTAGTTGTGGCATCAGGATTCCCAAAGGAAGGCTGTTGTAGCCTATGAGAAAGTAGCCAGCATTCCTCTAGCCCCAATTTGTCAAGGAATGTTATCCTAGAAAAAGAAGATTGAAAATACCCCTGAAGAAGCCAGTTTTTTCTGGCGAAACGTTGGGACATTTATTGATATATTTCTGTGGGTGATTTATGGGACATTTTTAGATATAGTCATGCATTTTCATTTTTGGACCACCTTATGTTTTTCTCCTGATTAAATCTTATGAACATTTGTACTGCTTGCAGTGGTGTGTTGTTGTACAAGCTATGCACACGAACGGAACGAGAATCAGCTGATTCTCAACCCGTTCTCATAAGTTTTGTGAGAATAGTGAGGGCAAGTTTCACCCCTAGACTACACTACTGCTATGTGCTCTACATGGGGCTTCCCTTCGTGACTTTTCGGAAGCTGCAGTTCATGCAGAACACGGCGGCCTGTCTTCTGTTGGGGGTGGATTGCCAGGAGCACATACACCTGCGCTCTGACATCTGCACTGGCTACCAAAGCTTTCCAAGCATAATTCAGGGTGCTGGTTTTAACCGATAAAGCCCCAAAGTGCTGGACATCGGAAATACAACCCCCTCCCTCATATCCTGTCGCAGTCTCTGAAGTCAGCCGGGAGAACCCTCTTGCAGGTACCATCTAACGGTTTTTATTACAGCTAGGGCATGCAGAGAGACATTCTCTGTGCTTGCCCCGCAATTATGGAACTCCCTCCCCTTGGAAGTTTGTTTAAGCCCAAGCCTGTTTATCTTCCAGAAATGTTGCAAGACCTTTTTATTTGGCCAGACCTTTGTCAGGCAGGGATAAGGCTGAGTGGGTTTGGTGGGGAGGAGTAAGGGGAAGTGTTGGAGGTTAAGGGGACTTTTAGATGTTTTTTATTGACTGTAAGGTGTCCTGAGCCATGATGAGAATGGCAGCATATAATTTTAAATAAATAAATAGAAAAATTAATAAAATCTTCAATTGTGGCAGGATTGGGCCCTTAAATTTTGCATTTGTGTTACTTTTCCAAATATGTGAATGCATAGTGCTTTTTTTTTTTTACTGAATTTAAAAGGGTGATGATTTTTTTAAAGACAAAAGTGGCATATAAGTGCCTAAGTCATTGTAAGTTAATAAGAATGAGGTGTCATTTTTAAAATTGCTACCTATGTTATAAAAAAAAGACCAATCATCTGTTGTTGTAAAATAATTCCAAAGAATTTAGTACAATTTTTCTCCCAAACTTTTTCCCCTGCCATGGGCTGCTTTGAAAATTATCCCAAGCCCCAGGGTCCACATATAAGTTGGGAGCATGGGTGTTTAAGTGATGCTTTTAGGAAGAGAAGGATCCAGATCATGGATCTGTACCATTGATCAGTCCCTTATCCATTGTGTGCATGTCTTTGCCTCTGCTCTCTTTCCCTGAACTCACTCCCAGGGCTTGGGGGCAGGAACTGGAAGGCAGCCAAATAAAAACTAGCCATGTGCCACATTTGGCCCCCCAGGCCTGCAGTTTCCCACCCCTGCTTTGTACTGTCTACAATGCACTTACCTCAGACAAATGACAATCTCTGCCCAGTGAAACCTCTCCCATAACCTGTAAAGGAGATGTTACAAGGTAAACATTCATTATGTATAACCATTAGGGCTTTAATGTAACCATGTACAGTTTGTATCATATTCCATACAAACCCGGTCTAAACTGTTATCCTTGTTTTGATGTCAGGGGGGCAAAAATGCATTATTGAAGGCAACAGAGGAAAAAGTTGGAAACTCATTTTTGTTGAGTAAATAATGCAGTGGCAACAACTACGCCACACTTAAGGCTGCAACTGTTATAACTTATGTGCCTGATTTCTGACCCTTTCTATGTAATCCATAAGCAAAGCAAGATTATTTTTGAAACTGGTTGGCTAAATCTAGGACCAAGACATTTTCCCAACAAGTTTGAACTTTTTGGGAAAATGTTGGGAAGTTCAAAAAGTCTAGTAACAAAAGTTTAACATCTTTAAAGCCAGCATTTAGCAAGAAGGTGGGGGGGAGAGTAGGTAAACAATAAAACACCCATTGCTGAATTCATCTGATCAAGATCAAAGGATCACAGAACCGTAGATTTGTTGATTAGGCTCAATTTTAAAAAGTTTAGATCCAATGGCAAGACCAACATCTATCAAGACCACATTTGTGCTCTGCAGAATCCAGCTGAAGTCAACGTGGCTTTGCACTGATACAAAAGTACCTGTACACAGATTCTATTGGGATTTGGGCCTTTGGTAATAATATTGGAATAGTTCATTTGCTTCACTCTGATTAAAATAGCAGTTCTAATGACTTCTGGAGATCTAAGTTTTCAGCTGGAAAATGTACATTAGCTTGTTAGCTCTTTACTTTGTAGAGAAAACTTCCGAATGAAAATCAATTGCTACAGATGCTCATCAGTGATGCATGGAATATGCCCCCCCCCCTTTGTATATTTCATTTTTGGTATTTTGGTTTATTCAGCTATTCAGTTAATTGTTTTGAGTATGTTGTTAACTTTGAGTTATTTAGTGCTATTGCAGCACTAACATGACTGAAATGAATTAACTGAATAGACAGAATTAACCACATGGGAGTAATAGACAAAGTATCTGAAAATACAATTCATATATGTGGAGGGCTGTTTAGATCTACAAATTATATTCACAAATACAAAATTAAGAATCTGCTTTGGCTCTAGTTTTTGTTAACTCTCTTATTCTCAATACATTAGGTTTTAAATGGCTTGGGGCTTTTGGTGTGCCTGCTGTTGTTTAAGGGGTTTGTGTGTGTGTGTGTGTGTGTGCACCTGCCATTGTTCCTTAACTCCTTAAGGCAATCATGCTTTTTCACATAGGAAGCCTCAAAAGTAGGAAACTTGCTCCCTTCTGACATCTCTTTCTGTGAGTCCTGTAGGAAGTTTGTGAGGAAAAATTCCTACCCTAGGTTCAACCGATAATTGTTCCCTTAGACCTTTCCCACACAGGAAATCAAGACAGGGGGTGATTTCAGACGTAACGGGGCCCATTGGCCCCGTACCGAAATCACCCTGTTCATTCCCCGCCTTGGTCACCCCGGCACGCCGCAACAGACATGCCGGGGGGATCCCGGCAGGGAATCTGGGAGGGGGAGGGGCCGCGCGGCGCAACATGCAGCCGCACGGCCCCGCCCCCTCCACGCTCTCGCCGCCCGCCCTCTGGGGAGACGGGCGGGCAGTGGGGCCAATGAGGCCGCCGCGTCCGGCCGAACGCGCCACAGCCCGGGATCCCGCCAGTGATCCCGGGCCATGGCGAGCGGCCAGATGTGACTTTTCATTGATCACGGGTGGGGATATCTTTCACCACACGTCCACGCGAATTGGTTCGGCTAGCCCGGGAAGCGTGGTTGGAATTGGCCCCGCGCGGGTGTTCACCGTGGTGAACATCTGGCGGCCGCGAACAGACGTTCATGCCACCTTGGCCCCGCCGCAGGGTTCACCGTGGTTCACTGTGGTTCAGTGTGATCCCGTCACGTCTGAAATCACCCAGGGTCAGAAAGTTTTAAGAGAAATGATTTTTACTAAAAAGAATGGTTTTGATAATACAAACAGTCAGGCAATAGAAAAATATTTGGAGTAAAAGATAAATGGGAAGCACAAAGGAATAGATGAGAAATAAAACCTAGTAGTGCATTAAATGATAAAGTCACTATCTGTAATTATTCAGAAAAGTTCAGTAAAATAAGATATTGTATAAATCTCCTTTTAATCTTAAATAAAGATATCGTGTAAAAATACCCTCCGCCAAAAATCCAGGTGGTGGGGGGTTGTCCTGCCCCATCTCCTCCCCCTCTCCTGGGAGCGCAGGGGGCTGGATGGTGCAGCTACCGCTTGCAGCAGCTGCAAGGAGAATCAGTCGTGCTGGGGCCGGTTTGCAAGTGGTTGCCTGGCAACCCTTGCAAACCACGCGAAAGGGTTAGAGCCGCTGATTGGCCCCTGCAGTCACGTGGGGCAATCAGCGGCGTCGGAGGCTCTCCCCGCTCACTCTAGGAGGAGCAGGGAAAGAAGAAGCACCCACCCACCCTCCCCTTATACTGTGGTTTCCGGTTGCATTAGAATGGGCCAGGAAGGATTTTTTGGCAAGTATACATTGGTCCAGGGGCGTAGCTACCGTGGCATGGGGGGGCACATTTGAGCCCGGGCCCTGCTCTCCGGGGGGCCCGCAAAAGCCATGTGGGGCCCGAAAGGAGAATCCGCCCGAGGACACGGGGGAGGGGAGTCCATTTCTTGCACGTGGGTGCATTAACCAAGCTATGCCTGGGACGGGAGCGCGCTTGAGGAATGGGGGCATGCTGAGGAGAGAGGAGGGAGCATGGGGGTGCACTGAGGGGAGAGGAGGGAGCATGGGGGCGTGCTGAGGAGAGAGGAGGGCATGGGCTGGGAGCATGGGGGCCCGCTGACCGCTGAGGGTAGAGGAGGGAGCATGGGGGCGTGCTGAGGAGAGTGGAGGGCATGGGGAGAAGGGAGCATGGGGGCACGCTGAGGAGAGGGAGGGAGCATGGGGGCACTCTGAGGAGAGGGAGGGAGCATGGGGGCGTGCTGAGGAGAGTGGAGGGCATGGGGGGGCCCTGAGGAGAGAGAAGGGAGCATGGGGAGAAGGGAGCATGGGGGCATGCTGAGGAGAGAGGGAGGGAGCATGGGGGCGTGCTGAGGAGAGAGGGAGGGAGCATGGGGGCGCGCTGAGGAGAGTGGAGGGCATGGGGAGAAGGGAGCATGGGGGCGTGCTGAGGAGTTGCGTTGGTGTGGTTGGGGGGGGCCGGGGCAGTCGTCCCCCTTCTCTTCATAGTGCCTTGCTGCAAGGGAGAAGGGGACTGTCCCCCCCCAAGTTTGGCTGGCTGGCAGGCAGGCAGGAGGGAGCTGTGGTGGGCCTATGAGTGGATAGCGGGGGCCCCCTCCACCACGCTGCCTGTCCCTGCAATCCTGTATCCTGTAGTATCCTGCCTGTCCCTGCAATAGTATCACCCCCCACATATCAATTCTCTGCAGGCAGAAGGTTGTTCTGTTAGTGTTAGTGTTTTGATTGGGTTTTTGATTACTTACCTTGGGAGTTACCCTTGCAGGTGGGGGGATCATAATTATGGGCTGATCCTGGGTCCGCCACAGTTATAACTCCTAGCTGCTGGATTTTGTTTATTTAGAAGCTGTCAGCAGGCCCCACCCCATCCCTTAAGCCCTGCCCCATCCCTTAAGCCCCGCCCACTTTGGGGTTTTGGAGCGCGCGTGTGCAAAGCACACGCGCACATAGGGAGCCCATAACTGAGACTTGAGCCCAGGTCCTTCTCAACCTTGCTACGCCCCTGCATTGGTCAGTGGGCCTACTTGTTTTTTCGCCTTCCTTACAGTATAAGGTTGTCAATTTGGCTCACCATTACTTGGTGTTGTGCTTCGCTTAGGTTTAGAAGGAGTAAATGGAAATTGTCGCACCCTGGCGGAGGTCCAGTATCGTTTAAGTAGGATAAAGAAAATTAGGAGTCATCTCCTTAAGGGATAGGGAAGTCACGCGTACCGCGGTGCAGGGAATGGCAGCAGGGGTGTTGGTTTCCCTGGGAGAAGGGTGTCAGGGAAAGTGGCAGGGCATTGTAAGACCTCCCACTGACAGGCACCTCAATTCTTACTCATGTCCGGATGGACAATGTCCCCTTTGGCCGTACCCTCAGCGCTGGACGAAGGGGAGATGTTTTTTACTGTTGAAGAGGCTGGTGAAGGTATTTCACAGCCCCTTCTGTTGAAGTTGCTAGTTATGGTTGATACTGGACCTGTATCGCAATAGGTGATGTCACCCCCTGACCTATTCGGCTGTTTGTAATTTGATAATAAAGGGTGTGGCCATGTAAATCCAACCTTGTGTCCTGTCTTGTTTGGAGGGGGTGGGAACTGGTGCGATGACAATAAATGTGATGCTGTAGTGAAAAGATTGCGAGAAGACTTTTGTACACTGGTGGAGCCAGATTACTGGGCATTTATATATCTTATTTTGGCCTGTATATGCTGTAGAATCCATCTTGATTGACATGTGTGTAAAAACGTATATATAATGTAAAAATTGAAAACTGGCAACTCATTTCATGCAATGGATGTATCTTATGTAAGCCTCTTTGGCAACTTTCTTGTATTATATAAGTTGTTCAGAATGTCAAGGCCAAGTAACTAAATATTATGGGAAGCCCTTATCAGTAGTGAGCTTAATTGGGAAGTTGAGAATGATGCAGGCAGAAAAGATGCAGCTGCAAGAGTTAGAATTGGTCAGACATGTGCAGGATTTGTAGAAGTGAGTGTGTAACACCAGAATACTATAAGAGACTGCAGCTGGGGTCCCATCTTTGAAAGAACTTCACTGCTGGCTACTCCGCAGATGTGTTGTATGGGCGCAGCAGAACCTGGGGCCCACCTGGGGATCGTCCTGCAGCTGTTGTTGTGGTCTCTGGCTTGCAGAAAGGGATGTGAGATGCTTTGTATATCTTTTATGTTGTGTACTTTTATCTTTTATGCTGTATATAAAATAAAATATCTTTCTTGGCACCATATTGTTTGAGCTTTCACTGTACTGATCCAATTTCAAGACAGACGCTGGCCTGCTTATGCCCGCTGTTACCCAGGATTCACCTGCATGTGAGGTCCCATGCTGCCAGATGCAGGCCTGCTACTGCCCCGCGGCAGGTAGGCGGCCGGCCTGAGATGCATCCGCTGGAAAATCTCTGAGGCACAGCCCAGTCCTGTGCATTTGTTTGGCCCTGCCATCCCTGCCGCAGAGAGGGGCCATCATGATGGGGGTGGGGACAGTTTGTTGCTGTTCCCCCCTCACCCTGGGTTTTGCAAGCAGTGGGTTGGTTCTCCCAGCAGCAGGCACATTTGTTCCCTGCCGCTTGCCAACCCAAAGAGTGGCAGCCACGATTTTCCGTCCTGGGCCAGGGAGCTGCTCTGCCACATGCATGTTTATTTGTATCCCTTCTAAACTAAGGTAAACTTCCCCCAGAAGAATGGCCAGTTCCTCTGAAGTGGTTCAGCTTACCCTCTGAAGAAAACAGGTATAGAAGGAAAAGAAGGCTTCTCCTTTCAAAGCAAAGACACCGGGTATTTTTAGGCTGCCCACCAACGGAGCTGCTCGGGGGTGGGGGGGCGCACCCCTGCTCTACCCACTTCCAGTCCACCTGAGTTCACTTCGCATGGACCCAGCTGGCTTTTTAATGATGTCTTGACCTCTGTATACAAGACAAGTGCCTGTGGTTAGCAAATCCCTTTGCAGCTTAGATTATGGGTATAGAAAACATATTCAAACACTGACCTTAACTGATGCTCAATGGTGACATTTAAGATGGAGATAAATTTAAATTCTCAAATTGATTTTCAAAGCTCTACAAATATGAAACTGAATTAAATGAAAGTACATTCTAGCTAGATTTCCAAAAGCATCATCCTTTTTGCACCTGGTACTTCCTTGATCACAGGCTGTTTTAATCTAATGGTAATGTGTTGTGACCTTGTGTCATTGCATTGCTACTGGCTATTTACACTTAATCTCTGAGAAACAACTGCTTCATATACAGCAATGAATTCTTTTTAATGACCAACATTTATTTTATTTATTATTAAAATGTATATGCCACCCCCTCCTGCTACAAACATCTTGGGGCAGCTAACAACATTTTAAAACACATAACTAAAATACAATTAACACAACCTAAAACCCCTAAAACATCATGTTTATAAAATGAGGTATACTTTGGTCATTCCATTGTACTGCAAATGAGTTAATGTGAAAGTCACTTAGAGGTAGATGTTTTTTCAAAGGGCATAAGGATCTAGTTTCCATTTAAAAGACGATGTGAGTTAGGTTCTTAAATGTCATTTATAATTTTGAATACCCAACCCTTAACTATCTCAGATACAGTGAATAATAAATAGTATCTTACAGGGTGTGTTCACATAGAACTTTGTGGTTTACCCAGGGCAAAGTCATACCTGGCTACTTCTTCCCAGGATTAAATTATTCCAAGTTCCATGGCATGGAATAAGGGCGGCCACGTGAAATGTTAGCATGCGGTAACTCTCCTCCAGGAACAAATTATCCCACACGATCCCAGACGTGTAATTTACCCAGGGGTAAATATTACATGTTAATATGCCCATAATGGTATAACATCTTTTGGACAAGGAGCTAGATATGTCTTATAAATATTAATTAAACCTCACAGCAACACAAATTATGATAAAATTAAGGCACAGAAACTCAATTTGACTTGCTCAAGAACATGCGGTAAATAACCATACCGGCTCAGACAAATGGTCCATCAAACCCAGTATCCTGTCTCCAACAGTGGCCAATCTCTCTTGGGCGACGTACCCGACAGGTCACAATCGGCAATCCATTTCCTGTTGTTCAAGCCCCCAAAAGTAAGAGGTTACGTTCCCCAAATCTACTTGGCTAATAGCCATTAATGGACCTACCCTCCAAGATCATATCCAATCCCTTTTTAAAACTAGCTACACTACCGGCCATGACCAGTTCCTCTGGCAGTAAGTTCCACATGTTAATTGTTCACCAAGTGAAAAAAAACTTTCTCGTATTTGTTTTAAATCTGCTGCCAGTTAATTTCATGGGGTGTCCCCTTGTTCTAGTACAGTTAGAGAGGGTAAATATCTGCTCCCCATTTACTTGTTCCACACCATTCATGATTTTATAAACTTCTATCCTATCCCTTCTTAGTCGTCTCTTCTCTGAGCTGAAGAGTCCTAATCTTAGGGTGGTCGTACCTTCCCTTTAAAAGAGGATGCTTATGAAAAATACATGGTGTAGGGCTGCACTGGTTTTCATAAGCGTCCTCTTTGATCACCGCTACACATTCAGCCGAGGATTTTAATGTATTGTCTACAAGACAATATGCAAATAGTTTGGGTAATTTTTCCCTATGTGCATCACTTTGCACTTGTCCACATTAAATTTCATCTGCCATTTGGATGCCCAGTCACCCAGTCTCGCAAGATCCTCTTGCAATTCTTTACAGTTCGTTCGGGTTTTTAACTACCTTGAATAACTTAGTGTCATCTGCAGATATGATCACCTCACTCTTTACTCCCTTCTGCAGATCATGAATGAATATATTAAACAGCACCGGTCCCAGTATAGAATTGGGGCACTCCACTAGTTACTTCTGTCCACTGTGAAAACTGACCATTTAGTTCTACTCTTTGCTTCCTATCTTTTAACCAGTTGCCAGTCCATGATAGGACACTGCCTCTTATCCCATGACTGTTTAATTTCATCAAGAGTCTCTCATGAGGAACCTTATCAAACACCATCTGAAAGTCCAGATACACTATACTGACCGGCTCACTCTTATCCACATACTTATTTACACCCTCAAAAAATTGCAGTGTGTTAGTGAGGCATGACTTCCCTTTCCTAAATCCATGTTGACTCTTCCCCATTAAGCCATGTTTATCAATATGCTCAGTAATTCTGTTCTTAACCATTTCCACCAGTTTGCCCGGCACCAATGTCAAGCTCACTAGTCTGTAGTTTCCAGGGTCACCTCTGGAGCCCTTTAAAATAGTGTTGTTACATTAACTACCCTCTAATCCTCTGGTACAGTGGCATATTTTAGTGATAGTTTACAAATTATCAATAGTAAGTGACCGCGTCTATCTCATTGTTCTGTAAAGCGCCAGGTACACAGCTGGCACTATGCAAATGCTAATATAATAATAATAATAATAAATAATAAATAACTTCATATTTGAGTTCCTTCAGAACTGTAGAATGAATACCATCTGGTCCTGGTGATCCTGGTATTTAGTTTGTCGATTTTCTCCGGAACGTCCTCCAGAGTCGCACTTATTTGGGACAGTTCTTCCGATTCTTCACCTACAAAGACTTGGTCTGGCATGGGTTTCTCCCAAACATACTCAGCGGTGAAGACCAAAGCTTCAGTCTTCTTTTCTTCAGAAAGAATGGAGTCTTTCAAAATGACACTCTCAGCTGTTTCTCACAATGCCCTTCCCCTTGTAAACTTATCACGTGTTCCCTAATCTGTATTTGCCCTGTCTAACAGGAATGCATTCACACAGCTGCTGATTCCCCTGCATTTTGATTGCCCACTCCTTCCATGATGGCAGACAATAATGAACCAACAAGGAGCAGCAGAAGAGATTTTGCACAACACTCTGAGACTGCTTTTATTTTAGGCGCTCAAAAAGTGCCTTGCAAAGATGTGTAGAGAGAGAAACCTGTGCAGGGGGGGGGCAGGGCTAGAGGTTCCACTGCGCTACCGGAAGTGATGTTCCCATTCTGAGCAGTGAACAAGCGCAGGTTTGAAGATGCGATGTTGTAAAAAAAACTACCCCCACCCCCTGCACAGGTTTCTCTCTCTACTTATCTTTGCAAGGCGCTTTTTGAGTGCCTCATCTAAAAGCGGTCTGAGAATGTCGGTTTCTGGAACTATCCACTGTAAAAGAGTGTTGTGTGAATGAGCCCTCTGTTTCAGTTACTGAAAGTAGGTGGTACATGCATGAAAATAATGTGGGGATTATGAAAAATGCTGACTTGCAAAAGGAAACACTACTGTATGTTGGTTTTTACCTTCAAACTTTAATCACTTGAATTTTCTTGAAATCTAGGAGTCATTTCTTTCTTTCATAGGGCTCAAGAGGAAACATCACACAGCATGCCAGATAGATGAAGCAGAAGGCAAAAGAAAGGAGAAGTCAGGGAATCAAGTGTGTAAGTCTTGATATCTAGTCTATTAAATTTCTAGGTGGGGGGCTCATGCTAGTGGTCAATGCAGGAAGGTGGGGATGGACCAGGAGTACTAACGGATATAGCTGGTGTTAGGAGACCTTGACATACACAAATCCACACAGCTGTTAGTTATAATCAGTGGCTCAGATATTATAAAAATAGCAGTAGTTTTGTTTGTTTTTTTCACGTATAAGGAGAAAGTCAATAAACAGAAGCCAAAGCAAGGGTATGTAAGGAGAGATGGAATGAGCAAGTGCTATGATAATAACGGCTTGGGACCCACTTATCTGGAAGATTGCCTGACTTACCGTGTCCCATCGCGGCCTTAGCGGCTGGCCGGGGACACCTGTCTGGAGGTACCAGTTTTTAACTTGATCTCCATGACAAGGAGGACATTCTCAGCCACCACCCTGAAGCTCTGGAACTCCCTCCCCTGGGAGGTTCGTTTATACTCGACCTTGAGTGCCTTTAGGAGGCAGTGCAAAACTGTTTTATTCACGGGGCATTTGGCAGTGGGGGACAGGGAAAAGGGAGACAGGGGTGAATTAGGAGGTTGAGGAGTTAGGATAGAGAGGGGTTGGTTGGTTGGTGTAGGGCTGTGGGCTAGTTTATGTTTTTGTATTTTTGATTATGTTTTATATTTGTATTTTATATTCCAATGTTGTAAGCTGCCCTGAGCAGCTTTTGATGGGAAGAGCAGGGTAAAAAATAAAAATAAAAATAATAATTAATAATAATTAACAGAAATGAAGTAGTATTGTCCACAGGGAAGGATAAATTGCAGTATACTTTAGAAATTGTCCAGAAACATATCTATGCTATTAAATTTCTAGGGGGAGGGGCTCATGCTAGTGTCAGTGCAGGGAGGTGGGGATGGACCAGGAGTGCTGGAGGGGCTGCTCCCCGGGACGCAGGAAGTGAGTCTCTTGGAAAGGAGGGGGAAGGACTTCCCTGGCTGATGGTGCAGGTCTCTCGGGAGGGAGGAGGATGGGCTGCCCCAGCTGAAGGTGAGGGTCTCTTGGGACAAAGCGCTCTACCCCAAGCTGAAGCCTCACTAGCTACTGAAGCTCTAAGCCAGTTTTGATCTGAATCTGTAATGAGCCAAATGCTGGGGGTGGATTGAATCCCTGCTAGCGCCATCCACCCTAGACAGCCCTGGCACTACCCAGGAGTAAGTGCCAGGCGAAGGAGGCTCTGTGGCGTGCACTGGGAGGGAAGGAACCCCATATTTGTCTGGTGGCTCTGCACTCTACTCTCTCCTTGTCTGTGCAGGAGCTCAGGCAAATTTCTTGCCCAGTTCCTGCTTTCCAGGCAAAACTCTCCCAAGCAGGGGACTTGCTCTCCCAACTACCAGCCATTTCACTAGGACCACTTGAAGAAAGCATTTCATCTTAACAGGGTTGCAAAGGCACCACTCAAGGCTACAACAGAGGGAAATAATTTTACATGCTGCAAAAAAAACCTCCTGAAAGGCATCTGACAATGCAGTCATGCAGCAAGCACACTACAACCCAAGATAGGGGGAATTCCACACAGTCACATCTGGGATCTCTCCCCACCCCCGCAATCCTCCCCATGCCTCCAGCATTCACTGTCAAGTTGACAGCCCCTCACCTGCCTACAATGGGGGAGTGGAGCAGTGCCCCCAATGATGCACTGACCTGTGGAATCCATGTCAGGTTCCTCCAGCAACCCACAATGCAAACATGCTCTTCCCATGGACATTACGGAAGCCCCAAAGTCCCAGGTTGTGGAGATCCCCTTTCTCAGAGATGCACAGAGGAGAAAGAAAGAGAGGGAGAAAGGATCAGGGGTGTGGGGAGAGGTTAGAGAGAGGGACATTCAGTAATCCAGTAGGACAAGCCAGACCCATCACAATGTTTGCAGATGTTCCATGGGGAAAAGCATCACTTTTGGAGCCCTGATGGGTGAGAAATGTCATTGATAATCAAGCCAGTAGGGGGTTGCATGTAATTTTCGTTACTACAATAACAAAAATGACAATTTTTATTAGCATTATCGTTATTGCAATAATGAAAACAACAAATAATAATCATGAAAATAGAAATGAAAATGACTTTTTGTTTTTTAAATAAAGGGGAAAACTGAAAAACGTATTTCTGGCTATAACATTTTCTTTTCTTATTCAATTCTGATGAAACATGGGGCACTTGTACCCCCAATGAAGGGCACTATGTGTACCAAGTTTAGAAAAGATTAGATAAAGGGAACCCATTTTAGAAGCAATTGAATGTTGTGATTTTAAGAAAAGCTCCATACACATTCACGGATACAACGTCTTTATCTTTCATCCAATTTGCATGAAACCTGTGAATATTATGTCCCTCCAAAAGCTTAACACTCCTGCTAATTTTAAGAAAAATAGGATAAAGGGTCCTGATGGTATAAGACATTAACTTGAAAATACATTTCCAACTGTAACATTTTTGCATTCCATCCTGTTTACAAGACATTTGGCAGGAATGTATCACATACCCTCCCTGTCATTATTTAGATAAATAGCAGCACATGCAGTGCCAGTCAGAGGCAGGCACATGGCATGGCAGGGGGAGGGAGGCTGTAGGAAGGAGGATGGGGAGCAACCCAACAGACTGACAGACACATTCACTGGCCAATTACTGCATGCTTCCAACTTTACAGGACCAATTGGTAGTGGCCCTCAGGCAGGCATAGAAGGGACATAACTGGGACTTTGGGGATAGCATCCCAGCAATCAGGAGACATAGTTTACACATCCAGACTGGCCAATTATCATCACAATCATATCCTGCAGCACTGTGACAGAGGACATAAGAGAATCTCTACTGGTTCTTTCCTAAACAGATGTTTCTGACTTCCCAGTAACAAGTGGGGTAGAGATGTTGACCAATTGGCATCACAAACCGACCTTATACCACAGTGACACGTAAGAGAATCCCTGGCATATGCTCATTTTCTGCATATGCTGTGCAGGCATATAAAATTGGGACCCTATATTAAATCTTTCTGATATTTGGCAGAGATGATCATGAAAGTGTGATATACAGCCCTGTCAAATTTCATGTACACTGGTTGGACTACAAAGATGTTACAATCAGACATATATGTATAAGTTAATTGCTTATACCACCAGGACTCTTTATCCAATCCTTCTGAAAATTGGTAGAGATAGTAAATATGGGAAGGGGTATAAAGTTGCCAGGTTTCATCTACATTAAATGTGAGGCAAAAAAGTTACAGCTAAGAATGTATATGAAGATTTTTGCAAAATAATATAATTCAACTGCTTATAAAACTGGATTCCTTTATCCAAGCCTTTTGGAATTTAGTACACTTAATGCCTTCCATTGGAGGTATATGCAACCCAAGTTTCAGCCAAGTATAATGAAAAACAAAATGGTACAGCCAAAAATATGTTTTCCATTTAAACCAATGTAAAACTAAAACGAAAGCAAAAATGAAAACAAAGATTTGATATTTATGAAAACAAAAATGACAGATTTAAATAACCAAAACAAAAAGTGAAAATGACATGGGCCCCTGGTGCACACCTCTACCAGCCAGCCTGATGAGTGGCATGTCATGGCATGTGGCAAGCCTGTTGTGGAGCTGTTTTGAAGAAGAACAGCTTTGCCAATTGCTTCCCAAAATGGGTGATTACTGTTGGAGGGGAAATACTGATCTGTTATGGAAAATGACATAGTTAAGCACACAGGATGGCACATATATGGTGATGTTTATATGTCCCAGTATATATATATTGGTATAGAGTAGTAATGATAGCATACTTACACATAATAGGTAACGATATTAAACACAGTATATGTTATGAGTTGACATGAGCAGAGAGAATCATGGGAAAAGAGAAAGCTAAGCTGAATCTTATCACCCAATTTGTAGAAACAGCAAGAAACAAGTGTGTTTCTGAATAACTGCACAAGACGTGGGCGTCACTGCAGACAAGATAAGGAGGGGTAAAGATCAAGGGAGCAGTTATGGCTGACCAACTTTGCTCACACTCCCCAGACAAATAGGCGGCTGTAGAAGGACACTGAGAATTTAGGAGACAGCCATAAAACTTTGAATAACCTACGAATGAATCTTGGGGCTGAAAATGCATATGCAACAGGGGTCTCAATCAGATTGGAGCATGTCATGATAGAGGGGTGTCACTCTGCGTGGGAATATTATAAAGTTGTAATTAACTTGGAAAAGTATAAAAGATATGGACCAATGTAACTGCCTTTGTCAGCTGAGAGGGCATCAAGGCTTGGGGGGGGGGGG